>CM036774.1:2222812-2632812 GCA_020796225.1 Arion vulgaris
GGATAGGGTAATCTATCCTGGTATTGATTGTGCTCTATCACCGCCGCCTTGTTGTTATACTATCAGCACAGCGGTTCTCAAAATATTTAATTTAGTGCTACCATGTACTATGATTTGTTTAATCGACACTAACGTTTTGCTGATTTTTTTCTGCCTTGTTTTTTGTTTGATGTGAGTATGTCAGTTGCTAGTTAGATGCATTACATCACCAACTCTTCTTCTTCTTCTTAGAACGCAACATATCGATTACTTGTTCATCAGTTTTTGTGATTTGTATGTGATTTAAGCTTAACCCTTTAGCTGCTAAGGACGTATATATACGTTTTTCCCATTCACTTATAAAGACGCATTAACATGACTATTATTATCTCTCCTCTGTGGACTAAAGACGTGTTAAAACGTTATACATTGCTACTGTCACTGCTATAGGTGTACATTCACGTTTGTGACCTAGAAACAAAGAGTAGCTATTTTTAGCTCAGCTTTCAGAAAGTATGTAGCAGTGAAAGGGTTAAGAGTGATTGTGCGTTGTGCCAGTTATGTGGGTCAGCATATCCGATTTCTGCGACTCTTTTTATTTACTAGGGTGGCTTCCTTAGTCCCCTACCTCAGTCGCCTCTTACCACATGCCTTGTAAGTCGCAGTGTTACTATTCTTGACTCCCCTTGAGGGCCCTGTCACCACATGGAGGAGACCACCAACAAATCTATCTATTGATAGCATGCTTGTGTCCCATTGGGTACATATGATTTCCATAACAGATTGATATTGTTGCATTTATGTCTGCTGCCTACCCATCGTGTTCGTAGCGCGCTGGGCGACGGGTGACACCCCCCCCCTGTGAGTGCGGTTCAATTCCGCGGGCTGGTAGGAAAATCACAGGTTCTCCAGATTTACGGTGTTCGTGGCAACGAACCGAAGTGTTACGATGTCCATGGCCCAGAGTTGAAAGTTCAAGTGCTTCTGAATCAAAAAAAAAATGTCAGCTGCCTTCTTCTCTTCTTATCTACATGGTTATCTCTAGAATGTTCCTGCTCTTTTTTTTTTTTTAGATATCTACCCCAGCCCATGGGCTGCCTGGGCTCGCAAGGGGAGCAAAGAATAGTAACACTGCGACCTGTTACAGGGCATGTCGTAAGAGGCACCTGAGGTAGGGGACTAGGGAAGCTATCCTAGTAAATAAAAAGCGTCGCAGAAATCGGAGTGCTGGCCTTCTTGTAGACGCATAACTGGCACAACGTACAATCGCTCTTAGGCTGAGATCACATACAAATCACAGAGAGTGGTTTAACAAGTTCTGGAAATGGAACATTCAAAGAAGAAGAAGCTCTTAGGCTCAGATCACATACAAATCACAGAGTAGTTTAACAAGTTCTGGAAATGGAACATTCAAATAAGAAGAAGCTCTTAGGCTCAGATCACATACAAATCACAGAGAGTAGTTTAACAAGTGGTGGATATGGAACATTCAAATAAGAAGAAGCTCTTAGGCTCAGATCACATACAAATCACAGAGAGTAGTTTAACAAGTGGTGGATATGAAGCGTTGGAGTAAGAAGAAGCTCTTAGGCTCAGATCACATACAAATCACAGAGAGTGGTTTAACAAATGGTGGATTCGAAGCATTCGAAGAAGAAGAAGAAGATGTGTATCTCGCACATGATCATCCATCACGCGGGGCACACCGTGTTAGTCGTCTAATCAATGTTGTGTATATTTACTACTGCGTCACACCTCTGTTCCTCGTGTGTTCATGTCAACACACTGTGTATGTATACAATACAGCACAGCAGTAGTGCGTCTATTTCTGTTATCGCTTGTATGTTTACTTAAACTGGGGTCATCATGATTGGCCTCTATGTCTCAGGAGACAATAGGTTTTGCCTGACGTTAGTTTGTTCTGTGTTGAATCACATCGTCTGTTGTGTGAATGTAGTGTCCTATTTGAGAGTGGCAATCCTTGATCTAGTTCAGAGGATGACCTTTCTGCACTCTTTTTTTAACTTCCATATGTGAGGGCGTTTCTCTTCTTTTTGATCCACCCACACTGCCGCTCGCCACTTTGACCAACCGCTCCCAATTTTCTTTGTCTATGCTGCATGAAGTTAAATCACGCATGCATGTGTCAATGAAGAGTAGTAATGGGAACACATGCAGGAGATTTACTTAGATATCATCATCGAGTAGCTTGTCGCTTCCGAAACCTGACTTCCATGACAGCAGTCCTAACAAACTCTCTGTTCTGTGCAAGTTGACTGGCGTCAACATCAGTCATTCTCAGATCGTCAATAACATCCTACACCCATCGTCTTCTAGGTCTTCCTCTTATTCTTCTTCTAGGCACCATCGGCCAATTTTATTTGATTCTGAGTTCCTTCTAGATAGATCTATTTGTTCTCTTCTCTATTGTCTATTCCCAGGTGGAATATATAGTTGGCTGTCCACTCTTGCCGTTAAGCGTAGGGATGGAAGCTTTAATTTGCGTTCTAGGGCCAGATGAGTCGCCCTTTATTGTGATGTATCTGTGTTTATGTAGTGTGGTCTTGATATTGTCTATCCATCTTTTTCTTGGTCTTCCCTTAGTTCTAGTACCGATCTTTTTTTTTTATTATATGCTGTTATTGGTGGTTGGTTGTATTTCATTCTCATTAAATGTCCGAACCTCTGCCTTTGTTGTCTTTCAATGTATTTGGTGCATGAAGTTATGCCCACTCTGCTTCTGATGTCCTCATTTCGTAGTCTATCTTTCCTGGTGACTCCCACTGCCTTCCTCTTATCTGTCCATGATATACAGAGGACTGTTCTGTAACACTTATATTCAAAAGCACATGCCTTGTTGAAGTGTCTCTGCTTCGCACCCCAAAACCTATTGTCTCCTAAAACAAAGAGACATATAAGTTCTGGACAACTATGGCGATCTCGACAACTTGACACCGATTTTTGTTTAAAATTCGAAGGATTGACTTCATTGCACAGGGTTTGACCCCACATGGCTCGGTCCTCACCTAAAAATGGCACGCCACCTGTCGAGAGTATTGCATAGAGCGCAAACGTCGTAACTACGACAACAACCCTAGGGATGTCTGAACAAAATGCACTCGTGAACAGAACGGAGCAGTCCGGATTCAAACCCACGACCTTCGGAACGTACGGCAAGGGCGCATCCACTTAGTTACAGAGACCCCGATTCCGATCATTATATTCTGTGAACATATTCAAAAATTGAACTAAAATAGTATGGAACGGAATTGATAAGAAAACAAAGATCAGAATACTAAGAGCATGCATATTCCCAGTGGCAACGTATGGGTGTGAAGCATGGACATTTAATAAAGCAGTGGAAAAACATATATGTGCTTTGAATATAAGTGTTACAGAAGAGTCCTTCGTATATCTTGGACAGAGAAGAGAACACATAGATCTATCCAGAAAGAACTCTAAATCAAAGAAAACTGGCTGATGCTAGCAAATAAGAAAGAGAAAATTGAGATATTTTGGACATATAAAAAGACATGAAGGGCTGGAGAAGACCATCATGGAAGGAGGCATACCGGCAAAGAGAAGAAGAGGAAGACTACGGAGAAGATCGATTCAGGATGTAACTGATGGTTTGAACATGACGGCTGCAGAGGCAGGGACATCTGGCTTATGAGAGAGAGAAATTCCGGAGAACTGTTGGCTTTCGCTCGATTGTTGCTGGAGCTCGCAAGAGAAGCAAAGAATAGTACCACTGCACCCTACAAGGCATGACGTAAGAGCCGACTAAGGTAGTGGCCTAGGGAAGCTACCCTAGTAAATAAAAAGCATCACATAAATCAGATATGCTGGTCTACTTGTAGGCGCATAACTGGCACAACGTACAATCGCTCTTAGACTCGGATCACATACAAATCATAAAGAGTAGTTAACAAGTGGTCGATATGGAGCGTTCAAAGAAGAAGAGAAAGAAGGTTAGCTTCTGAGAGTGAATGAAGAAGAAGAAGATCGCATTGTTGACATTTTGCCTGCCCACTGAAACAAATACACTGATCCGGGGACACACACACACACATTCCAGACCACTAACTATTTCCTGTAACCAAATCCATATTAACCACTAACGAGTGTTAACAGCTGGGTTGAACTGTGTCAAACATTGATGTTTGTCTTTAGTCGTACCTGTTCAAGTAGGCTGACTATCAATGAATGACGTAGTACACATCTTTCAAACACATCACACATTCTGGGAGGCTGATAGATAGTAAAATAACTCTGTGAATATCCGTGGAATTGTTTGTAAGTATTATCGAAATCGTAGCATATCCTTTACATGACGTAGCCACACCTACATTAAACGAGTCGTTGATTTTCTAGGATACTTACATTCAGTAGTTTGCCATCTCTTTCTGAACGGTGAGGTTTATTGTTAACTATTAAAAAACCAACGTGAACAAATTTGCTTCCAAACTGCCCTCCGCGGAGTGTGAACCAGGTACACTTGGATTGTGATCGGGTTCACTACCACACAACACACGTAAGTATTACACAATTTGTTCACTACTACACAACACACGCAAGTATTACACAATTTGTTTACTACCACACAACACACGTAAGTATTACACAATTTGTTTACTACCACACAACACACGCAAGTATTACAAATTTGTTCACACTCCACACCGAGATACTTGTTTACTACCAACTAACACGTTAGTATTACAATGTTCACTACTACACAACACACGTAAGTATTACACAATTTGTTATTGTAGATTCAAATTGTTCTCTACACACACACGTAGTGATTACAATTGTTGATTAAACAAAGATTAAATTGTTAACCCTTCCCACACTAAGTATTAATTTGTTCACTCTCCACGACGCGTTTATATCAGTTATAGTTAAACCTGACAACGTCAAGACTGTTCACACACACCTGCACAAGATTACAAAGTTCAACTCTCCCACACGAAGTATTCACAATTGTATGTGGTTTAAGATTATTTTGATAATTGTTAAACCTTTCCACTCTATAATTTGGTTACCCCGGACGCGTTTATATTCCAGTGTATAGTTAAACCTTTGACAACGTCAAGCGCAACACACCTGGCACAAGATAGAAAACTAACTCCCCACGACGCTTACGCAAATGTGGTTAAGATAAGTTAAACCTTTCCTCTCGTAATGTTACACCCGGACGCGTTTATATTCAGTGTATACTAAGTTAGACAATATAATGTCTCTTCGTTATCTTAATAACCATATGTGCTCAGATCTCTTTCTTACCATAGTGCACGATCTCCTTAGCACCGGCGAGAGTTCACGATGTAATTTTTAAGATTGGGAACATTTTTGTAAGAATTTCTTCTTCATTGAACGCTCCATATGAACACCTCGTTGTTATTTGTATGTGATCTAAGCCTAAGAGCGATTGTACTTTGTGCCAGTTATGCGCCTACAAGTAGACAAGCACATCCGATTTCTGCGATGCTTTTTATTTACTAGGGTAGCTACCCTAGCCCCTACTCAGTGGCTTCTTACGACATGCCTTGTAGGTAGCGGTGTTACTATTCTTTATACTTTTCCCCCCTGATCCAGAATCATTTGAGTTTTCAGCTCTTCCGCTCCATGGTTGGCCGGCATGGACATCGTAAGCCTTCGGCTCGGTGCCATGGACATCGTAAGCCTTCGGCTCGGTGCCATGGACATCGTAGGCCTTCGAGCCTCGGCTGCCATGGACATCGTAACTCGCTCTCCTTCGACCCTCCCGGTGCCATGGACATCGTAACCTTCGGCTCGGTGCCATGGACATCGTAACCTTCGGCTCGGTGCCATGGACATCGTAACCCTTTGGTTCGGTGCCACGAACACCGTAAATCTGCAGAAGTTGTGACTTTTCTTCCAGCCCGCGAAATTGAACCCGCACTCACAGTGAGCTTGTCTCCCGTCGACCAACACGCTACGAACACGCTGGACAGGCGGGCCGGGCCTATTCTTTATAGACACAAGTGGTATACGAGAAATAAATGCGAAAACTATTTTCCAATAGTATATGTTAAATGTGTCTATATGTTAAATGTGTCTATATGTTAAATGTGTCTATATTAATGTTTAAAATGTGTCTATATGTTTTGTATGTATTTCCTTATTATTGTTTATCGTCTCTTTTTCAATTCCTATTTTTTCGCATTTATTTCGTATTTCGCTTATTTTATTTCGTTTTGTTTTCGCATTTATTTCGTTTTTCGTCACATATTTTAATTTTAGAGAGGTTAGGGATTGATTGTCTGTTTGTATACGTTATGTCTGTCGTATAGGAGAAAGTCTGAATTTTTTCGCTTTTGTTGTATCCTTTGCTTGATAAAGGCTTTTGGTCGAAACGTCGCTGTGTATTTGTTTTTGTATTTGGTAAAACTATAGTACTTTGTTTTTAGTTGTTTCACCATTCTTTTCTTCTTACATTTCAACTCCCAATGGAGCACAGGTCTTCAACAAACTTCTTCCAGCTTTTCTTCTCTCTTGTCATCTCTTCCAATTATTTCCATGTTTTACCTATCCTTTTAATATCAGCCTTCAGCTCTCTTCTCCAGATCTGTCTAGGTCTTCTCCTACTCCTCTTTCTCTGCGGGTTCCAATGCTTGCCTTCAATGCTTCCGGTCGGTCTTCTCAATGTGTGTCCTATCCATCGCCAGCGTTTCTTCCATAGCTCTTTCTCGACTGGTATCTGCTTAGTTTCGCCATTGCTACATAGTTTCACTACGGTCTACCCTTTTTCGATCCAGAGCGCTTGAGCTGAAATCTGTTCGACTCGGTGTCATGGACATCGTAACCCTTCGGCTCGGTGCCACGAACACCGTAAATCTGGGAACCTGTAGCTTTTCTACCAGTCCGCGGAGTTGAACCCGCACTTACAGAGACTAGTCACCCGTAGTCCAACGCGCTATGGGCACGCGGGCGCGGTCTACCCTTAAATCATCTCTATCCATGGAATCAACCGTAAATGTTCAAATTATAGACCAGTCATCAGTTTTATCAGCATTTATTTTGTAGAAATCTCTCTCACGTCCGGTAAAAATCTCTTAGCAAAGATCGATACAAATATCAAGTCTTCGCTTCAACGGATTTCATTGATTTTCCGAGATCATCACTGTCTGGACTCTCTTCTCTCCCAGGTTCTCAACTAATGACAAGACCTAGCAATAGCAACAACAACAGGCCTGTCTTGTCTGAGGAGTTTGTTAGTTTAAGACCAGGCATTGACACCAGAAATAGATTTTAGTTATAAATAGGATCAGACCAGCAGACGATCAGTTGGTTTAATAGATTTTTTTTTTGGGAAGAGTCGGAGAATGAAGGAGAGTTCTGTGTACACTGTAGTTGTTGAAATAGTTTCTCCCGTGTGTTCTCAGGGCTCTCCAGGGGAGCAAAGAATAGTAACACTGCCGCCCGAGTAGTTACCGGGGCCCAAATTTGGGGTGTAAAGAATACAACCACTGTTACCTGCCATGCATGTCGTAAGAGGCGACTAAGATGGTTTGGCTGAAATCGGTGCATGTGTCCTAAACGTGTAGAAGTCTATGCGTTTAGGGCTACTAAACCAATGTCACTGTATAACTTTCTTGACAAAGATCAAACATATCACAAAGAGTGATTAAAATTGGTGGTAAAGAACGAACGCAAAGAAGAAGAAGAGTAACACTGCTACTTATACTGTATCTTATAAGGTCGCAGTGAATTAGCTAGGAAGTACCATAGTAATAAAACGTAGATCACATACAGATATCAAATTGCTTTAACAAGTGGTCAGCATGAGTATTGACAGAAATAGTCTGGCTGTGAGATCACATACAGATATCAACAATTGCTTTAACAAGTGGTCGGCATGAGTGTTGACAGAAATAGGTGTGCTGGCTGTGGAGATCACATACAGATATCAACAATTGCTTTAACAAGTGGTCGGAGAGTGTTGACAGAAATAGGTGTGCTGACTGTGTTTGCGATTATGAAACTTAGTTCATTATTTCATCTATCATTGTTTTCTTGCTTTCATCTTCTTTACTATAATCTTGTTTTGTTTACAGTGTCTGGATAAGAAGAGATTTCTAGAACTGGTTTTTGTGTGCACTTCTATAATCTTGTTTTGTCTCACAGTGTCAGGATAAGAAGAGATTTCTAGAACAGGTTTTGTGTGCACTTCATAATCTTTGTTTTGTCTCACAGTGTCTTGATAGAAGAGATTTCTAGAACAGGTTTTGTGTGACTTCTATAATCTTGTTTTGTCTCACAGTGTCTGGATAAGAAGAGATTTCTAGAACAGGTTTTTGTGCCTTCTATAATCTTGTTTTGTCTCACAGTGTCTGATAAGAAGAGATTTCTAGAACAGGTTTTGTGTGGCTTCTATAATATTGTTTTGTCTCATAGTGTCTGGATAAGAAGAGATTTCTAGAACAGGTTTTGTGTGACTTCTATAATCTTGTTTTATCTCACAGTGTCAGGATAAGAAGAGATTTATAGAACAGGTTTTGTGTCACTTTATAATCTTGTTTTGTCTCACAGTGTCTGGATAAGAAAGATTTATAGAACAGGTTTTGTGGTACTTATAATCTTGTTTGTCTCACAGTGTCAGGATAAGAAGAGATTTATAGAACAGGTTTTTGATGTCGCTTCTATAATCTTTTTTGTCTCCAGTGTCTGATAGAAGAATTTCTAGAACGGTTTTGTGGCACTTCTATAATCTTTGTTTTGTCTCACAGTGTCTTGATAAGAAGAGATTTCTAGAACAGGTTTTTGTGTGTACTTCTATAATCTGTTTTTGTCTCACAGTGTCTGGATAAGAAGAGATTTCTAGAACAGGTTTTTGTGTGCGCTTCTATAATCTTGTTTTGTCTCACAGTGTCTGGATAAGAAGAGATTTCTAGAACAGGTTTTTGTGTGCGCTTCTATAATCTTGTTTTGTCTCACAGTGTCTGGATAAGAAGAGATTTATAGAACAGGTTTTTGTGTGCGCTTCTATAATCTTTGTTTTGTCTCACAGTGTCTGGATAAGAAGAGATTTCTAGAACAGGTTTTTGTGTGCACTTCTATAATCTTGTTTTGTCTCACAGTGTCTGGATAAGAAGAGATTTCTAGAACAGGTTTTTGTGTGCACTTCTATAATCTTGTTTTGTCTCACAGTGTCTGGATAAGAAGAGATTTATAGAACAGGTTTTTGTGTGCACTTCTATAATCTTGTTTTGTCTCACAGTGTCAGGATAAGAAGAGATTTATAGAACAGGTTTTTGTGTACTTCTATAATCTTGTTTTGTCTCACAGTGTCAGGATAAGAAGAGATTTATAGAACAGGTTTTTGTGTGTACTTCTATAATCTTGTTTTGTCTCACAGTGTCAGGATAAGAAGAGATTTATAGAACAGGTTTTTGTGTGTACTTCTATAATCTTGTTTTGTCTCACAGTGTCTGGATAAGAAGAGATTTCTAGAACAGGTTTTTGTGTGTACTTCTATAATCTTGTTTTGTCTCACAGTGTCAGGATAAGAAGAGATTTCTAGAATGAGCTTTTGTGTGCGCTTCTCTAATCTTGTTTTGTCTCACAGTGTCAGGATAAGAAGAGATTTATAGAACGGGCTTTTTGTGCGCTTCTATAATCTTTGTTTTGTCTCACAGTGTCTGGATAAGAAGAGATTTCTAGAATGAGCTTTTGTGTGCGCTTCTCTAATCTTGTTTTGTCTCACAGTGTCAGGATAAGAAGAGATTTATAGAACGGGCTTTTGTGTGCCTTCTATAATCTTTGTTTGTCTCACAGTGTCTGGATAAGAAGAGATTTCTAGAACAGGTTTTTGTGTGCACTTCTATAATCTTGTTTTGTCTCACAGTGTCTGGATAAGAAGAGATTTCTAGAACAGGTTTTTGTGTGTACTTCTATAATCTTGTTTTGTCTCACAGTGTCAGGATAAGAAGAGATTTCTAGAATGAGCTTTTGTGTGCGCTTCTCTAATCTTGTTTTGTCTCACAGTGTCAGGATAAGAAGAGATTTATAGAACGGGCTTTTTGTGCGCTTCTATAATCTTTGTTTTGTCTCACAGTGTCTGGATAAGAAGAGATTTCTAGAATGAGCTTTTGTGTGCGCTTCTCTAATCTTGTTTTGTCTCACAGTGTCAGGATAAGAAGAGATTTATAGAACGGGCTTTTGTGTGCGCTTCTATAATCTTTGTTTTGTCTCACAGTGTCTGGATAAGAAGAGATTTCTAGAACAGGTTTTTGTGTGCACTTCTATAATCTTGTTTTGTCTCACAGTGTCTGGATAAGAAGAGATTTCTAGAACAGGTTTTTGTGTGTACTTCTATAATCTTGTTTTGTCTCACAGTGTCAGGATAAGAAGAGATTTCTAGAATGAGCTTTTGTGTGCGCTTCTCAAATCTTGTTTTGTCTCACAGTGTCAGGATAAGAAGAGATTTATAGAACAGGCTTTTGTGTGCGCTTCTATAATCTTTGTTTTGTCTCACAGTGTCTGGATAAGAAGAGATTTCTAGAACAGGTTTTTGTGTGTGCACTTCATAATCTTGTTTTGTCTCACAGTGTCTGGATAAGAAGAGATTTCTAGAACGGGCTTTTGTGTGCGCGTCTCTAATCTTGTTTTGACTCACAGTGTCAGGATAAGAAGAGATTTCTAGAACGGGCTTTTGTGTGCACTTCTATAATCTTGTTTTGTCTCACAGTGTCAAGATAAGAAGAGATTTCTAGAACAGGCTTTTGTGTGCACTTCTATAATCTTGTTTTGTCTCACAGTGTCAGGATAAGAAGAGATTTCTAGAATGAGCTTTTGTGTGCGCTTCTCTAATCTTGTTTTGTCTCACAGTGTCAGGATAAGAAGAGATTTATAGAACGGGCTTTTGTGTGCACTTCTATAATCTTTGTTTTGTCTCACAGTGTCAGGATAAGAAGAGATTTCTAGAACAGGCTTTTGTGTGCACTTCTATAATCTTGTTTTGTCTCACAGTGTCTGGATAAGAAGAGATTTCTAGAACGGGCTTTGTGTGGCGTCTCTAATCTTGTTTTGACTCACAGTGTCAGGATAAGAAGAGATTTCTAGAACGGGTTTTGTGTGCACTTCTCTAATCTTGTTTTGTCTCACAGTGTCAAGATAAGAAGAGATTTCTAGAACAGGCTTTTGTGTGCACTTCTATAATCTTGTTTTGTCTCACAGTGTCAGGATAAGAAGAGATTTCTAGAACGGGCTTTTGTGTGCGCGTCTCTAATCTTGTTTTGTCTCACAGTGTCAGGATAAGAAGAGATTTCTAGAACAGTTTTTTGTGTGCACTTCTATAATCTTTGTTTTGTCTCACAGTGTCAGGATAAGAAGAGATTTCTAGAACAGGTTTTTGTGCGCGTCTCTAATCTTGTTTTGTCTCACAGTGTCAGGATAAGAAGAGATTTCTAGAACAGGTTTTTGTGTGCACTTCATAAACAGTGTTTCTGTGTTGTCTCTGAGGTCCGCCTTTTATGTGGACGACGTTTTGCTTTGTATCCATTGTATCATATCCATTGTATCATATCCATTGTATCATAGTAATATTGCTCTTTGTGGTGTACTGTCTGTTGGTAATCTGTTTATGTGGACGACGTTTTGCTTTGTATCCATTGTATCATAGTAATATTGCTCTTTGTGGTGTACTGTCTGTTGGTAATCTGTTTATGTGGACGACGTTTTGCTTTGTATCCATTGTATCATAGTAATATTGCTCTTTGTGGTACACTGTCTGTTGGTAATATGCTTATGTGGCTGAACCATTTAATTTGTTGTTTCTTGATGAAGTCTAGTACTGATGTTGTACACACTTTTCCCCCTTGATGTCTTTATTTCTAAACCTGTCTCTTCTTGTTACTCCAGCTACTATGAACATACTATGAAATCTATTGTGTATGTTGGCAAATTTAACAAGAATCGAAAAGATTATTTTTTATTATTCTTTTAATCATTTCTTTTGTTTTTCAGATGACATGATTAAACTCAGGAACAAGATTCTAGACAGAATGTAATCCTGTGAGTTAGGATATAATCCACAGTACATGATTATTTGGATTAGTGCTATCGTGAGATATATCCTGTAGTTATTTCAGTGGTACCAGTAGATTGATGTTACATTTTGTGACTGACTTGTAGCGATAGCTAGTGTTTGATTAACTCTTGGTTACTTCCTGGTTAGTGTTACAGTAACTGTGGTTTTATGTGTGTTATTATTTCTCTGTAAGAGTTGTTACGGTTAGTTGTACATGTATTTGCTATGTTTATGTATTGCTGGGATTCTGATGTAGGCAGGTGGTTAGAGGGTTGATGTGTCCGCCTACCCAGTGTGTTTGTAGTGCGTTGGATGACGGGTGACAAACCCCCTGTGAGTGCGGTTCAATTCCGTGGGCTGGCAGAAAAGCCACATGTTCGCCAGAATTACGGTGTTGATGACACCGAAACGAAGGGTTACGATGTCCTTGGCACCGAGCCGAAGAGCTGAAAGCTCAAGTGCTTCTGGATCGGAAAAATGAAGAGGGTTGATGTAGGTAGGTGGTTAGAAGACTGATGTAGGCAGGTGGTTAGAAGGCTGATGTAGGCGGGTGGTTAGAAGACTGATGTAGGCAGGTGGTTAGAAGACTGATGTAGGCGGGTGGTTAGAAGACTGATGTAGGCGGGTGGTTAGGAGACTGATGTAGGCAGGTGGTTAGGAGACTGATGTAGGCAGGTGGTTAGAAGAATGATGTAGGTAGGTGGTTAGGAGACTGATGTAGGCAGGTGGTTAGGAGACTGATGTAGACAGGTGGTTAGAAGACTGATGTAGGTAGGTAGTTAGAAGACTGATGTAGGCGGGTGGTTAGAAGACTGATGTAGGCGGGTGGTTAGAAGACTGATGTAGGTAGGTGGTTAGAAGACTGATGTGGTTAGAAGACTGATGTAGGTAGGTGGTTAGAAGACTGATGTAGGTAGGTGGTTAGAAGACTGATGTAGGTAGGTGGTTAGAAGACTGATGTAGGTATGTGGTTAGAAGACTGATGTAGGTAGGTGGTTAGAAGACTGATGTAGGTAGGTGGTTAGAAGACTGATATAGGTAGGTGGTTAGTAGACTGATATAGGTAGGTGGTTAGAAGGCTGATGTAGGCGGGTGGTTAGAAGACTGATGTAGGTAGGTGGTTAGAAGACTGATGTAGGTAGGTGGTTATAAGACTGATGTAGGCGGGTGGTTAGAAGACTGATGTAGGTAGGTGGTTAGAAGACTGATGTATGTAGGTGGTTAGAAGACTGATGTAGGTAGGTGGTTAGAAGACTGATGTAGGTAGGTGGTTAGAAGACTGATGTAGGTAGGTGGTTAGAAGACTGATATAGGTAGGTGGTTAGAAGGCTGATGTAGGTAGGTGGTTAGAAGGCTGATGTAGGTAGGTGGTTAGAAGACTGATATAGGTAGGTGGTTAGAAGACTGATGTAGGTAGGTGGGTGTAGCCGCATCTTGTAGCCACATAACTGGCACAACATACAATCAATCTTAGTCTCAGATCACATACAAATCACAAAGAGTGGTTTAACAAGTTGTTGATATGGAGCATTTGAAGAAGAAGAAGAAGAATTTTGATTGAATGATTGTAAATATTTGCGTTATTTATCTTAATGTTTTCGACAGGCATAACTGTATTGAAATCTGCGATAAAATGTAGCTACAGAACGGACATTCTGAACAAGTGATATTTTTGTCAATGATATATAGTAGTTTATCAGTGGATCCAGTTGGGTTTGTGTGGGATTGCTAGATTATCAGGGTGGTGATAGTAGTGTGTTTCATCTCTGGATTACAACGGTGTTTGGAGGATTCTGTTGGATATGTGATATGGTCAGTCTAATATGAGTGTCACCATTGGATACTATTCATGACGTTACTGGGTAATGGTGAGTCTTTTGTTGATAATTGTTGTGTTGGTGTTTTGTTGTGTTGGTGTTTTGTTGTGTTGGTGTTTTGTTGTGTTGGTGTTTTGTTGGGTTAGGGTTTTGTTTTTCAGTGGGTTTTTTTCTCAGTGTTTTGTTTTTCATTGTTTTGTTGGTCAGTATTTTGTTGGTCATGTGTTTTGTTGGGTCAGTGTTTTGTTGGGTCTGTGTTTTGTTGGGTCAGTGTTCTATTGCATTAATGTTCTTTTGGTTAGTGTTCTATTGTATTAATGTTCTTTCTGTCCACGTTTTGTTGGGTCAGTGTTACAAGAGTTCTTTTGCATAATTAACTGAAATCTGACGTTAACAACACATTCCACACCGAAGCAGGACTTTTTGGCGCCGCCGTTTTGGCGCGACCGTTTTGGCGCTGGATTTTTTTGGCGCAGAGCCGTTTTGGCGCGACCGTTTTGGCGCAGGATTTTTTGGTGCAGAGCCGTTTTGGCGCCATTTAAAAATAACTTCATATTTAACTTAACGTTTATAAATAACTGTTTTCAATAAATTATAAATTTTTAATAAATCCAATGCAATGCAAAATATATCAATTAAAAACGTTTAACGAATACTGTTAAATATTTTACTTTTAGCCAGTGCAAATAATCAACTTATAAAACTTGAATAAAGTTTAACGAATCTTGTCCAATATTTTACCTTTAATAAGTTTTCCGAAATCGTGTGTTTAATCCATCCAAAAATTATGTGAAAGTGACAGGGATTTGTTGAATTTTGGTGGATTAGAGACTGATGTAGTGTTAACAAACTATTAGGTAGGGTTAAAGAGGGTTAGAGCTATTAAATTTGAAGACAGAGATTTCTGACGATTTGCAGATAGGACAAGCATACACTCAATCGGTCGGGCTCAGATCCATCATCTCAAAGAGGGCTGTAACAAGTTTTGATATGGCATTGTCAAGGAAAATTTTGTTTGATGATGTAAATTTTTGTTATTTCTATTTGAGAGTTTTAAATCTGATAAATGTACTACAATCAAAATTAAAATAATATATTATCAGTGCTATTGATATTTTATTGAGAATCTGGAAGTGGTTCATCATAAACGTTCTGCGGATAGTGATAGGCGTCAAAAGTCACGTGACCTATTCACACTGTAATAGTCTTTGTTGATAACTTTGTTTGTTGGTCTGTGTATTGTCAGTGTTATTGTTAGGTGGTGTCTAGTTGTCATGATTTTACTTGGCAATTATGTTCCACTTCATGATTAATGTTCTTAGGTTATGATCTATCATTAAGCAATATTTCTGTTGTTTTAATTCTTCGACCAGTTTGACTAACACTTGCATGATCTTTCATATTAACTAAGCTGATTGACCCCATTCACAACAATATCCCACTCATGAAAACTGATTGATCCACATCTTGCAATGTCCAACTCATATAACTGAACAGTTGATGACCTAACACCTTGCAATATCCCACTCATGATAACTGAACAGTTGATGACCCCACATCTTGCAATATCTCACTCATGATAACTGACCAGTTGATGACCTACACCTAGCAATATTCATTATGATAACTGACCAGTTGATGACCACACCTTGCAATATCTCACTCTATGATAACTGATCAGTTGATGACCCACATCTTGCAATATCCACTATGATAACTGACCAGCTGATGACCCCACACCTAGCAATATCTCACTCATCATAACTGACCAGTTGATGACCACACACCTTGTAATACCCTACTAGTAATATGTGATTTGCTGAGTTACTGAATAGGAACTATTGAATGTGAATTGTCTTTGTTTTTCAGCTTGATGGCCCAGCTTGAGATCTGTGACCGTAGAACAGAAGTGTTAGCAGCCAGCCGTTACCGTAGCGGTAACTTGATGATGGAGAATATTGAGAATCTACCTCCTCCCACCAGTTCAGCGGTTAACAACAGCAAGAGTTCCTCATCCTCATCACAGTTCGTGAACATTCGGATACGGTTTGAGGATACTGTTGGTGACAGCGGGGGACATGGGTCAAGACCTGCAGGTCCCCTACTAGGGTCCACCGTTAGCAAGATAAAAGAGAGGTTCCAAAAGAGTGAGGAAAAGGCCGCAGGGGATGTTCATGCTTCATCTTCTGGCAGTACATTATTACATTCATCACGAAGTAGGGATGGGGGGGATAGGTCTCCAGAGATCAAGAAAATGAAGGTCACAGAAGGTCGAGGTCGTCCAGGCTCAACTTCTCCTGAACCCAGACTGAAGAATGACCATATTCAGCAGCAGTACACACGTACACCTCTTCCTCCGCGTACACCACCTCTCTCTCCAACACATTCTAGCATCACCAATTTGCATACACATCCCTCGCCTCCAGCCTCTTCCTCCCACATAGACCTTACCTCAGGTCCTCGGAGGAAGAAAACTGTAGTGGTGATGTGCGCACAAGTGATTGAGTCCCACTCAGATACGCAAGTTACAGGCCCCGAACCATCCCTTTTAGAAGCCACTAATCATGTACAGAGGTTTAATTACACCCGAGCTATGTTTGCTCGCATGGAAGAAGAGACCAAGAGGGCGCAGGAGAGGAGAAGATCATTGTCAAGCCATCTCCTTCACGACCATTTCCTGGATCTTCGACTCCACAACTTTCTCATGTTCCGGTTTCTATAGGTCAAGAACATAAAAAACGTTCACCGACTAGAGAAATGAATCGTGATTTCAGGAGGCCAAAATCTATGTCCGACTTTCCTTCAGGGCAACCTTCAGAGTCTTTCAAGCGTTTAAGTGATTCAGCCAGTTCTGGAGAACCCAGACCCGAGGGCAGAAAACGGAATCAAAATGGGAATGCAGCACCTCAATCTGCACCACATCAACCATCGAACAAACATGACATTGTGGATTCTTCTAATACAGATCAGATCCTCAGATCAAGAAGACCTCATCGAGCATCCTTCAAGAGAGATGATAGTGGTGATCGATCTGGAAAATATTTCCAAAATATAGATGCTTTACAAGCCTTAGAGGATGGGGTTGATATCAGAGCTGAGACCGCGGAAAAAGTCAGTGGCTCAGACAGAAGTACATCTGATAAGCATCTTGATGGTGTTGATAAAGCTGGTGTGTCAGTTTCCGTTTTATCTTCATCTCCTCCACCTATACTTCCTCACAGTTCCAGGCTAGGACATTCCATTCGACCCGGCTATCGGGCCAGATCACAGGCTGCAGTTTTAGAACAACCACCCTCGCAACCTGCATTACATTCCAACTTAAAATCAGATCCTACAGATAATGAAATGGCATCATCATCATCTTCAGATGTGGTCAGGAGACAGCGTAACCAGCCTCTTCTTGGTGATATAAACAGTGAAGAAAAGGCAAAAAACAGACTCAGCAAAGAAGAACTTGAAGCTGCATTGGAAAGGGCAGACACTTATCTGGCTAATCTGGAATCATCAGATGAGACAAAAACAGAAAATGTCATAGAGGAACTGGAGTCACCACGTAAGCAAAGACATAGCGAGACTGCGGCAGCTCGAAGACAATTTTTGTATGGAAGTGACAACTCTGTGCCGTCAACCGCTAGCCTGGCTGATCCCTGGAGGCGGGATGAGCAAGTAGACAGCCCTGGACAAGGATCAGAAGTTGAAACAGAATCGATTCCCGTCTCTTCAAGTATTCCTCCATCACCAGTGAAGAGCAGTGTTACTGTTGTACTCAAATCTCCATCATCTTCCAGTGAGTCTTTAGATGTCATAGCAGCTAAAGATCTACCACCTCCTTCGTATCATGAGGCTACAGAACCTCCTCCGTACCATGAGGCAACATCATCCGCTTCCATGCTCATCTCTCAGAAGATATTATTGTCCCAACAACATCAACATCCTATAGAGAGCTCAACTCCATCAAACAATCAGCCAGTTCCTATCCCTCGACGTTCGGCTCCACCTCCTCCTCTACCAAAGAAAGCGCCAATTGGAAATGAAGTTGATTTTGGAGTTCCTCCACCTGCTCCGGAACCTGGATCATCAGAACAAGTTCATGACATTGCTACCTCACCTGGAAGCATAAACACAGCTGCGGTGGATGGCGACCTAGGCGATGATCTAATCCTGCCTGAGGAGCACATAGCAAGGCATGACGAACCTGAGTAAGTGTGTTTGTTTGTGAGATGTCGCTCTTTGCTCTCCTGCTCCATCTATCAGTCTGTCACATACTTGAGCCTGCATGCTCCTCAGGTACTAACAAGTTTATTTCCTACCTCCTCCTTTTGTTATGTCTGCCCCTCTCTCTCACTCTCTTATTACCTTATCTCTGTCTGTTATCCTCCTCTATATGTTCTCAATACCCTCGTACCTGGGGCCCCTGTTGTTGTTTCTGACTCACAGTTGATGTTTGCGGAAGATCCAAAATGACAGATATCGGTATGAGTGAATTTTGTCTATAGAGGTTTTGAACCTCCAAAGACTAACGTTGATCTACTGTCCTGAGCATGAGGGTGTTCGCGACAGCTGTAGAGCATACATGCTTGCATTGGAAGCATATACTGTTTGATAGTTCAGGATTGATAAGGGGGGATGTTCTTCAGTCTCTTGTCAACCTAGTGGTGTTGGATGAGGACACTCAAATAGATGTTGAATCAATCCAGCGATGTAAAGAGTTTACCACATTTTACAAGTAGAGCTGGACATGTTTGCACTGAAAGCATCGACTGTTGGGGAGTTTAGGATGGATAGGGTGGATGTTCTTCAGTCTCTTTTCAACCTACTGTTGGAAGAGAACACTCAAATAAATGTTAAATCTATCCAGCTATGTAAGGAGTTTGAAATTGCACGTTGTACAAGTGAATACTTGATTAACAGAGGGAGAGAGGTGTTTAATCAGCAAGCCACAGGAACCATCAGTATACATACCATTAAATGTCTGTTGGGGAGGGGAAGACTGAGCACCTATGGGTGATGTTCAGTAACCAATAACTAGCCTTCTTTTATGTAATCTCTTCGTATCATCTCACTTTTCTCTGTCTCTTCTTGAAGTCCTTCCCCTTTATAATCTCTCTTTTCTCTTACAGTATCTCTCTCTTTGGGTATTCCTTTTTTGCAGGTTCTTTCTTTTTGTCTCATTATGTCTTCTATTGTCATCTACTACTTCGAACGTTCCACATAGGCCACTTATCAACCACTCTGTGTGATCAGAGCCTAAGAGCTATTGTACTTTGTGCCAGTTATGCGCCCACAAGTAGGCCAGCATATCCGATTTCTGCACTGCTTTTTATTTACTAGGGTAGCAACATCAGTTGCGTCTTACGACATGCATTGTAGGTCGCAGTGGTACTATTCTTTGCTTCCTTGCGGGCCCCGGCACCACACAGCGGTCTTCTATTGTTATTTTATCTATTTTGATATTTTCTATATAGGTGGCCTCTGTGGTTACGCCGTTTCTTTGTGTTTCAAAGGCCGTGGGTTCGTATCTGGACCGCTTCGCTCTGTTCATGGGTGCTTTTTTCTCTAGAGAACTCAAAGATTATTACCGGAGTTCATGTGCTTTGTGCAATACTCTCAGCAGGTAGGGTGTCATTTCTGCGGAGAGGGACCGAGCCATTTGGGGTAAAACCCGGTGCAATGAAGTCAATCCTTGGACTTTAGGCCCCTTTTTTCTTCTTATCTCCTTTCGTTATATTTTATCTCTTCTACGTTCTCTATGTTCTTTTTCTCCTTATTGTTATCTCTCTTTATGTTTTCTCTCTTTATGCTTTCTCTCTTTATGCTTTCTCTGTGTATGTCCCATCTTGTTATTCCTCTCCTTCCTCTCTCTCGCTCTGTGTCTATTATCTTTATCTCCTCTCCTTATGCTTTCGTTATGCCGTGTCACTGTTTGTCCTTTCATATCTCTCTCTCTCTCTCTGCCCCACCATCTCTCCCACATCCTCACGCACACAGCTTACATACACCACATACAAAACATCAATGCCCGGTTAAATTATGTATATATGTGTATGCACACACGAGTATCTATCTATCTACATATGTAAACGGTATTCTATGGGAACATAACTCATGACTCCCTATCTCTTCTTGCAATTATCATGGTTATATCCCTTGAGTATTGTATGGTAATACAGTTTCTATGTTTTTCTGATATCAAGGGGTTAGCATTCTAGTCATGAATGTGTACTCCTTGACGATGGTACAAGGTCAAGTATGTATGCAATCCATTTTATAATACCCCATAATATTACTAAATCATCCCCTCATATGTATGCTCTAAATGCCATGTCTCACTTCATGAATTGCATTATCGTAGAGGTAAGGTGCTGCCCTTTCGTTCTAAATGTTCACGGTTCGCTCCCTCATGGAGATATCGGTATATTTTTCAAGATATCCCTGATTTCAGTGTAGGTGAGATTGAGTTCCTAGTTCTATCGGAGACGGACGATAAAACATAGATCCGGTGTTCAAGTTGAGTACGCAAAAGAAGAATCCGTAGCACTTTAAAATCGAGAAGACCAGGCTGGAAAACCGCTGTCCGGGCAAAATTCATTAGAAACATCACAAAATAAAATTATAATCCCTCCAAAATATTTTCAATATCTTCTAAAAGGATATCGAGGACACGCGCCGGTGCTACGGAGTTCGTGCACTTCCACTGAGATCTTACTTTGTAAGATAGGAGATCGAAGCACACAATGTTATTCAGTGAAGTGCAATAATGATGGTCTAACTATCAATCAATCAATCAATCAATCAATCAACAATATATAACGTGTTGAGATGATACATACGCTATTGTATGTATACTCGAGCACAGTGGCGGCTCGAGCACATTAAGGGCCAGTGGGGCCTGGCCCCACCAAAAATAATGTATAACGTGTATTTATTATTTTATAAATTAAAATATAGCAACCCAAAACCATTATTTATCTGGAAAGAATACCCATCTGCCCAGCGTGTTCGTAGCGCGTTGGACTACGGGTGACTATCCCTCTATGTGTGCCGGTTCAATTCCGCAGGATGGCAGAAAAAGTCACAGATTCCCCAGATTTACGGTGTTCGTGGCACCGAACCGAAGGTTACGATGTCCATGGCACCGAGCCGAAGAGCTGAAAAGCTCAAGTGCTTCTGGATCGGGACAAAAATAAAAATCTGGAAAGAATGTCTGGCCCCACCAACAAAAATGATGACGAGCCGCCACTGTTCGAGCATACACACGCATACAAATGTAGACAGGAAAACTGTTCACAAAGCTGGCCAGCGTGATACATTCATTATATAATTAGAAAACGCGAGCTCGTCCTATTATCCAATTATACTGTATGCAAATACATACACATTCTATCTGCTTGAACGGGCACAGACCATCCATTTTCTGCACATATTTCTGTCCACTGTAATATTGATAAAATTATATTGTTTGTAGTTTGTGTGTTTGTCCATGTTTTCATGGAGCCTTTATGTCCCCCCTGTTGATATGTCTTCCTCTACATCAGTGTCGGCTGCTATTATATTACCTTGTTAATATCGTTAAATTGATCCATTTTTCTTCTATGCACTCCCTCGATTATTTCTTTTATTGTTTTTTCCATAGTGCGTATAATAAACCATGTTTGATTGTCCATGCTTTTCTTTAATATAATAGGATTGATAAAGTGTGGATTCTATCTCTCTCTCGATCACCGCCCAGACCGATATACCAGACTTCCCCATTCATTCTATTCATGTGGAAATCTGATGCATGCAGCCTTAGCATTGGTGTTTTACGTTACATCTTCAACACCATTTGGAGCTCTGGTGCTTATCCTTCGGCGATGTGTCCGGTTTCCGCCAGCGTTTACTCGGTTCGCTCTCCGTTCTGTAACCATCTAGTGTTTTTACAGTGTGGGGTAGCTAGCCCACGCTCAACCTCCTTAGTCGCATCTTACGACATGCGGGGTAGGTAACAGTTGTGCTATTCTTTACACCACAATTTGGGCCCCAGTAACCACTCGGGCGAGACAGTATGGACTGATTGATATAACCGTGATCAACGAGCTTCAATGAATAACCAGGTGTTATTGTCCATGATTTTCTGTGATATAATAGGATTGATACAGTGTAGTTCTAATGAGAATGCAACCACATTTACTACCATCACGTGTCTACAATAATCGACACTCAGGGCGCAGAGCACGAGGCAGGCCAAGAACATGATGGATAGATAACATCTCAGAGTCCCTGCGAAAGCATGGACGACAACGTCAATCGCAACACACCTGGCACAAGATAGAAACTAACTCTCCCACGACGCTTACGCAAATGTGTTAAGATAAGATACAGTGTGGATTGATGGAACGAACCACAGCCAACTCGAGATAACTAGATCAGACAACTGACCGTGGAATCCATGACCTAGATCAGAGAAGGGGGCTGGAAACTACATATGTTTGATAGAGCATTGCAAACTTTTTGCTACCAATCTTTCTTTTTGCAATTTTACTCAATTCTTGTGAGTCTATAGTTATTTATTGGTGGCAAATATACTCAATTCTGTGAGTCTATAGTTATTTATTGGTGGCAAATATACTCAATTCTGTGAGTCTATAGTTATTTATTGGTGGCAAATATACTCAATTCTGTGAGTCTATAGTTATTTATTGGTGCAAATATTCATATTACACAACTACACCACGTGACTCGCATTCCAGTATTGGTGTGTATAGACGAATTCATTTAAAAATCAACACAAAATGCTAAATCGAAGTTTTATGCAACAAGTTAAGTTTAACAATAAGGAATATCAATATTTTTCACTAATAAATAACCATAGACTCACAGAATTGAGTAAAATTGCAAAAAAACGTGCAGTCTTCTATCAAAAATCTTTAATTTTTAGCCCTTTTTGATCTAATTCAGGATTCCCCGGCTAGTTGTCTGGCCTAGTTATCTAGAGTTGACTGGTTCAATCGAATCTGACCAGATTATCCTGTGTTCAATATTCGAGGCTGTTTATGAAAGGCACGGCCTCTTTTTTGTTTTGAGAGTTTGTGTTCTTAAACAACGCTAGAGCCCGTCTGCCCAGCGTGTTCGTAGCGTGTTGGACTACGGGTGACTATCCCTCTGTGTGTGCGGGTTCAATTTCGCGGGATGGCAGAAAAAGCCACAGATTCCCCAGATTTACGGTGTTCGTGGCACCAACAGAAAGGTTACGATGTCCATGGCACCGAGCCGAAGAGCTGAAAAGCTCAAGTGCTTCTGGATCGAAAAAACAACAAAACAACGCTAGTCTGTAGGGCTAGGTAATGGGTGCCGTAAGTAATAACGGTAACTCTTCTGGCACTGGAACCCAACATTAAAGTTCTCTCCCCTACTACGCTGAACGGCAAAAATGGACAACCAAGTCCATCATCATCAACCTAGGGAAAGACAGTAGATAATAGTAATAAGGGTTTGTGGTTCGAATCGCGATTGTGGTAATTTTTTCTTTTTCGGAAGCCTTTCATATTTGTCCACTTCTATTTATTGATCATATTCATCACCCCACTAGAATTGAACCACTGTTATCTGCCTCGCATATCGTAAGAGGCGATTTTTTTTTTCCGATCCAGACGCACTTGAGCTTTTCAGCTCTTCGGCTCGCTGCCATGGACATCGTAACCCTTCGGTTCGGTGCCACGAACACCGTAAATCTGGGGAATCTGTGGCTTTTTCTGCCATCCCCGCGGAATTGAACCCGCACACACAGAGGGATAGTCACCCGTAGTCCAACGCGCTACGAACACGCTGGGCAGACGGGCTAAGAGGCAATTAAGGAAGTTTGGCTGAAATCGGATGCATGTGTCCTAAACGTTTAGAAGTCTATACGTTTAGGGGCCTACCAAACCAATGTGCAACGTAAACGCGTTCTTGGCAAAGATCAAACATATCACAAAGAGTGATTAAAATTGGTCGTAAAGAACGAACGCAAAGAAGATGAAGATCATATTCATTGGCTCTGTTGCTTTCCTTGGGAGTTTTTTAAACTCCTTAATTTCTGTGTATAAAGAACTGTCATGTTACCACCCTCACCCCTCCACAACCATGCTGAACCACTTCTCAGTTAGCGCAGTTGACAGTTGCACGCGCTCCCAGGCTTTCACATTAGCCTGTCTGATTAACGGCAGTATCTAGGCACCAAAAATCTGGAACCCAGACCTGTCAGAAACCTCTTGGTAGCGTATCCCAAACACGTGGTCGTTTCCAAACTTCTGGGACCGGGTGAGTCATGTACCCGAGGCGCGTGTGCTCAGATATTCAGGGGTCATGAACAATGAGGCATTGATTGGCATTTTTTTTAATAGAGAAGGGTTACAGGGAGGTCATCTGTTACAGAAAGCAAACTATAACAGCACATTACCTCCCTTTGATGATTTGTCTATTATGTTGAGAATGAAACCATCTATATGTCGAGCCACTCCGTCGAGTGGGAGCGTCTGGCCTAATGGATTAGAGCGCGGGCTTCCATTCAGGAGACACGGGTTCATTCCCTGGGAAGGATATATGTTTTTTCTGTCCGTGGCATCAAGAAAACTAAAAATCTCAACATGAACACTTTCGCAGCGACTGAACTAACCATCATCATCAAGTAGCTTGTCCCTACCAGAATCTGACTCCTATGACAGCAGTCCTGAAAAACTATCTGTTCTGTGCGAGTTGGGCGGCGTCAGTAGCAGTCATTCTCAGATCGTCAATGAGATCCTGCACCCATCATCTTCTAGATCTTCCTCACATTCTTCTTCCAGTCATCATTCCTTCCAAACTTACTCTCATTCTTCTTCCAGGCATCATTCCTTCCAAAATTATTTTCTCCAGGCATCTCTTCATGCTCTGTTTGATGTGTACGAAATATTTAATTCTCCTTGATTTTATGCTCTTTAATAGCCAACTTTCTTTAATATCAAGCTGTTGCAGAACAGAAGTGTTTGTTCTTTACTCTGTCCGTGAACATAATTGAGTAAAATAATTGAGTAAAATTGCAAAAACAGCTTGCAGTGTTCTATCAAACATCTGTATTTTCCGTCCCCTTTTTCTGATCTAGGTCAGGGAACCCCCTTCAGTTGTCTGGCCTAGTTATCTAGAGTTGGCTGTGGCTTGTCACACTCTCGTCCAACGCGCTACGAACACGCTCAGCAGGCGGGCGTGGGGGGTTAGTTTATAGATGACAACATTTGCCTTCTGTGCTGTAGTTTCTATTTCTCAGTTTACACAGTGACAAGCTTGTTGTTTCTCCACCGTTTGCCGTTTCACATGAGTGACTCCACGTGAGATCAGTCAACCGTTGACGAATCTAGGCTAGAACATGAGAATACTCCAATAACCATTATCGACCTCAACTGATCAGTTATCCTACATCCTCTTCTCTCACCTGCATAGGGTCACAAAGTTCAAGACTGTCTAACCACAGCCAGGCTCTAGATACGTTTATAGTTGGCTCTGGTCTAACCTTAGTCCCCGGTCTATTGTCTTTCCCCAGGTTGATGATGGAATTGGTTGTCCACTCTTGTCGTTAAGCGTAGGGTGGGAGCTTTTATTTCCATCGCCAGATGAGTCCCATTGTTGTGTTATAGCCGTGTTTATTTAGTGTGGTCTTGATATTGTCTATCAATCTTTTTCTTGGTCTTCCTTAGCTCTAATACTGCTACTGCTGTTATTACAACTATTACTCTTAATACTAAACCTTCTTGTTCCCTGTGAAGCATATGGCTGCACCAATCACTGTCCACTAAAATATGGAACACACGTCGACTAGAAATGTAGTCTTTCAATCTTCCATCTGCCCAAACGAAACAGAGAGAGAGAATGAAAGAGAGAAAGGGAGAAGAGAGAGATAAAGAGAGAGAGATTGAACATAAACTCTTCAGAAGACCATACACACATTCTGGTTTGTAGTCCATCTTATTCTCTCCATATTCACACAACAAACATAGAGAGAGAGAGAGAGAAGAGGAAAAAGAGATTGAACATAAACTCTTCAGAAGACCATACACACATTCTGGTTTGTAGTCCATCTTATACTCTCCATCTCCACACAACAAACAGAAGAGAGAGAAGAGAGAGAAGAGGAGAGAGAGAAAGAATATAGAAATTGAACATAAACTCTTCAAAAGACCATACTCACAATCATGTTTGTAATGAGTCACTCCATTGAAGCCTCCATTCATTCAATGTAACACGTTACTATGTTACCTACTCACCTTCTGCGCGTGCCTTACCTGCAGGCTACCAATAGGTGAGTACTAATGCCGTGTGCGGGTCATTGGATTTAGATATCGTCAGCTTCTAGAGTTGTAGATGGTAGTTCCCTGTTGGTACTGCAGAAAATATTGTGGTGCTTGTCTTCTGTTGTTTAGTGAGACCAGCTCTACAGCACAATATGTCATGATTCACCTAGTTTGTACCTGGCGAGGTTAAAGTTTATCAGTTATCGTGTGGGTCTGTAGATGAGGCTGTGTGGGTGAGACTGTTTCACTGGGTATATATATGTCTTCTGTTTGTCTGTTGATATGTTCGCTTATTGTCTAGTGAACCACAGCCAACTCTAGATAACTAGGCCAGACAACTGACTGGGGTTCCCTGACCTAGATCAGAAAAGGAGGCCGGAAAATATAGATGTTTCTTCTTCTTTGCGTTCGTTCTTTACGACCAATTTTAATCACTCTTTGTGATATGTTTGATCTTTGCCAAGAACATTATACGTTGCACATTGGTTTGGTAGGCCCCTAAACGCATAGACTTCTACACGTTTAGGACACATGCATCCGATTTCAGCCAAACCTCCTTAGTCGCCTCTTACGACATGCATGACAGGTAACAGTGGTTCTATTCTTTGATAGAACACTGCAAGCTTTTTTGCAATTCTACTCAATTCTGTGAGTCTATGCTTATTTATTGGTGAAAAATATTCGTAATATTGATATTCCTTATTGTTAAACTTAATTTATTGCATAATATAACTTCGATTAAAAATTTTATGTTGATTTAAAAATGAATTCGTCTATATACACCAATACTTGAATGCGAGGTCACGTGGTGTAGTTGGAGTCTGATTTCCCATAATTCTTACCTGTGTTCGAAGGCCTATAAGTTTATAGTTGGCTGTGAGTGAACTGTATATCTTCTGTCTGTATGTTGATATGTCATCCTGTGTCCACTTATCGTCTATAGAGAATCTTCTTCTTTTGTCGTCACACTGCTTCCGGGTTATTGTTCCGTGTCGTGGTTTTCTGTTTGTCTTGGGTGATTGTTATTTTTGCTCTTTCACGGGATTCTGCTATGCCATCTATCCATCTTTATCGTAGTCTTCCTCTCGCCTTCTTTCCCGATGTTTTGTTGTAGAAGACGCTGTATACTGTGTTTCGGTGCATTCCTATTAAGTGGCCAAACCACTTCATTCTTTGTTTCTCATTGTAATTCAATCAAGGTTCTATGCCAACTTTCTTCCTTATGCTGATGTTGGTGACTGTCTTATTTGGTGTTATTTTTTTTTTTTTTGCGTTCGTTCTTCGATGCCAATTTTATCATTCTTATTGTGATATATAATTGATATTTGACAAGAACGTGTTTTTACGTTGCGCCAATTATGCGCCTATGGTGACTAGACCAGCACATCCGGTTTAGTGCCAGCATTTTATTTACTAGGGTATCTTGCCCTACGATTTGCTCTTTTACAATCATCTTTCACCGGATATGTGGACTTTATGATCTACGCCAAAGAGCTGTGCAGCCTTTCTGACTATGTTCCGGATTGTTGATGTTGGTGACTCTTGGCTTTTCTGATATCAACTAGGGATATCGACCAGCTAGGGATATCGACCAGCTAGGGATATAGACTAGCTAGGGATATAGACCTAGGACATGACCAGGGATATAGACCAGCTAGGATATAGACCACTGGACATAGACCAGCTAGGATATAGACCAGCTAGGGACATAGACCAGCTAGGGATATAGACTAGCTAGGATATGACCAGCTAGGATATCGACCAGCTAGGGACATAGACTAGCTAGGGATATAGACCAGCTAGGATATCGACCAGCTAGGGACATAGACTAGCTAGGGATATAGACCAGCTAGGGACATAGACCAGCTAGGGATATAGACCAGCTAGGGTATCGACCAGCTAGGGATATAGACCAGCTAGGATATGACCAGCTAGGGATATAGACCAGCTAGGGACATGACAGCTAGGGATATAGACTAGCTAGGGATATAGACTAGCTAGGGATATAGACTAGCTAGGGATATAGACCAGCTAGGGATATAGACCAGCTAGGGATATAGACCAGCTAGGGATATAGACCAGCTAGGGATATAGACTAGCTAGGGATATAGACTAGCTAGGGATATAGACCAGCTAGGGACATAGACCAGCTAGGGACATAGACTAGCTAGGGACATAGACCAGCTAGGGATATAGACCAGCTAGGGATATAGACCAGCTAGGGATATAGACCAGCTAGGGATATAGACCAGCTAGGGATATAGACCAGCTAGGGATATAGACCAGCTAGGATATAGACCAGCTAGGATATAGACCAGCTAGGGATATAGACCAGCTAGGGACATAGACCAGCTAGGGACATAGACCAGCTAGGGACATAGACCAGCTAGGGACATAGACCAGCTAGGGATATAGACCAGCTAGGGACATAGACCAGCTAGGGACATAGACCAGCTAGGGATATAGACCAGCTAGGGATATAGACCAGCTAGGGATATAGACCAGCTAGGATATAGACCAGCTAGGGATATAGACCAGCTAGGGATATAGACCAGCTAGGATATAGACCAGCTAGGGATATAGACCAGCTAGGGATATAGACCAGCTAGGATATAGACCAGCTAGGATATAGACCAGCTAGGGATATAGACCAGCTAGGGACATAGACTAGCTAGGGATATAGACTAGCTAGGGACATAGACCAGCTAGGGATATAGACCAGCTAGGACATGACTAGCTAGGATATGACTAGCTAGGGACATAGACTAGCTAGGGATATAGACCAGCTAGGGACATAGACCAGCTAGGACATTCGACAACCATGACATACAATTCCTAGAGTTATCTAGTGAGCGTCTGTAGCTCAAGCGGTAGTGAGCTCGATCATGAACCCAAGCGTACCTGGTTCAAACCCCACGGTGGGCAAGTTTGAAGCAAATTCGTTTCCGTGGGATTTTACAAAAGGTAAAAATAGACCTCACCGTTCGGAAAGCAATGGTAAACTACTGAACGTATAAGTGGTGCCTAGAAAATCAACGACTATTTTACTGTAGTAGATGGTTACATCCTTTAGGATATGCCAGGATTTTCATGACAGGGATATCTAGTTACTTCGAACAGTAAATGTTTATTTACTCTGGTGGATAGACAGAGCTGATGATGTAGAAAGCACAGAACCCCTCTTCATACCATATGGTTTTTCCAGAGATCCCTGATCTCAGTGTAGGTGAGATCGAGTTCTTAGTCCTATCGGTGTCAGATGATAAAACGTCGGTCCCTGTTCAATTTGAGCATGTAAAAGAACCACTGGCAGTTCAAAATCGAGTAAGAACAGGCTGGAAAGCTGCTGCCATGGCAAAATTCATTAGAAAAGATTTTAAGTACAATTCCCATTAAAACATCTACACCATCTTCAAAATGACACCGGGAACCCCGTGGAGTTGATGCACCTTCGCTGAGATTTGTCCTGTGTAAGAAAAAGATTAATTCACCATTATTAAAACTCACCAGTCTTGAATATGAACCACCGAAGTGCAGTTATGTCACCGTGCTAGATTTGTCCTTACGAGAGTTGGCATATTATGTAACTCACCGAAGTGCTATGATTAAGTAACTCACCGAAGTGCTATGATTAGGCTCCTATCAGTCAAACCAGAAGGGATGCAATGTCCATTTACGCTGGACAGAGTTTATGATATTGACAGTAATGAACCCCCGTTTTCATGCCTTGTGGTAAATTAGGGAATACTATTTGTCTTGTAACCAACACTAGATGATGCGTAATGGGGTCAACATTATTCATGTCTTTTTTATGTTCTGTTATGCGATCGACGTCATGGCACATTGGGCATTCCCATTTGTGCTCTGTCCTCCGTTGTAGCAGCCATCCCAAAGTCCATTTGCTCACAGTACCCATGAGAAGTTGATTACTATATCTTCTCTCTCTACCACGAAGACGACACTGTCTGGCATGTCCAAACTTAACGCCTAATTCTCGAACTCGTTCCAGTGTCTGAGACGTGCCCATGTCACATAATTGAGAGCGTACCACATTGATGATATCGGCTCTGTCCATACTTCTGCCCCTTGAGTCGGGGCATTGTTTGCAAGAGAGTCAGCACGCTCGTTGCCCTGCACTCCAGCATGTCCAGGTGTGTACAGCCAAGTCATGTGATCTCTGAATGATGTCCACACGCATGTCTCCTTTACTCCCCAGTGTGTCTCTGGTGTTCAATTGTGATTTTGTGGTCGACCTGGGAACCATGCCGTTGTTGAAATAATATAGGCGATTCCCCAAGAGGTTCACTTGTAAAAAAGGCAAGGGAGGGGAGGGGTCTATATTGTACTAGATGATTGATTGCTTGATATAACCATCATCATTGCACTTCGGTGAGTTAACCATGTGTGCTCCCATCTCTTTCTTACACAGGAAGATCTCAGCTGCAGTGCACAAACTCCGTAGCACCGGCGAAAGTCCCCGATGTAATTTAGAAGATAGTGAAGATATTTGTAGCATGAGTAATGTAAACATCATGCCTGTCTGCTTTACTTCCCAGTGTGCCCCTGGTGTTCAATTGTGATTTGGTCGACTTGAGAACGATGCTGTTGTTGAAATAATATAGGCGAATCCCCAAGAGGTTCACTTTGGGGGAAAACACGGTGGGGGGTTTATATTGAGCTATATCGCGCCCCCCCCTTCCCCTACCGTACTCCTGCAAAATCTCGTCTCGCTTGTGCTCACACGCTATGAAGCTCAGGAGGGTCGCGGAGGTAGGAGCACGACTCACGCGTCAATGAATGAGAAAATTCGTCTGCCTGGAAGCAAGCGCGTGTACGCTTGGACAGGAAACAGAGCGCTATTCTCTCACTGCTTTCATTTGGGTGAGCCTGGTGTCCTACTCTGCAGTCTAGGCCAAGCAGTCTATGGTATTGTGTCTTGTGGTGTTTGGATTCGTTCGTTTCATACAGGAGCACTATAATCATTATTATAATCTGTTTTGAAAGTTTCTGTACACTTTTCAATTCTGGTAGATTGGTGTTTGATATTTCTGATATACATTTGAACTAACTGATAGACGAGACTGTATGTGATATATATTCTATGAAATGAACATGAAAATCGTGGCATATGCTTTACTGACAGGACGTAACCATCAACCACAGTAAACGAGTCGTTGATTTTCTAGGCACCACTTGTACATTCATTAGTTTGATATTGCTTTCTGAACGGTGAGGTCTATTATTACCTTTTGTAAAAATCTCACGAATTTGCTTCCAAACTTGCCCACCGTGGGGTTTGAACCAGGTACGTTTGGGTTTGTGATCGAGCTCACTTCCGCTTGAGCTACAGACGCTTACAAACTTAATTGAACTTATTTTATACAAATTCTCGGAAATCAGACCGCAATCGTCGCGTGACCTCGCATTCCAGTATTGTTAGATAAAGAGACATTCTTTTTTTAAAAACAATACAACATACTAAATCAAGATTATATTCTGTTACAAGTTCAGTTGAACAATAAGCAATATCAATATTATATATCATTTTCATCAATAAATAAGCATAGACTCGTTGAATTGTGTCAAATTGCAGAAAACCTTACATTGTTCTATCAAACACTTATAAAAACTAGTCCCCATTAAACAAAATATTTAGATTTTCTATTAACTAACTTATAACTTCTATTATCTAACTTATAACTTCTATTAACTAACTTATAACTTCTATTAACTAACTATACTTCTATTAACTAACTATAACTTTTAACTAACTTTTTTCTTCTTTTTCTTTTCTCGTCCCTTTCAACTCAGACGAAGTTTCATCTCTGAAACTGATTTTGCGTGAAAATCTGTTTTTCCAATTTCTTACAATGGCAGCAGGTGCATTGTAAATTACTTACACTGGCAGCCGTGTGCTCAATGTACTCGTAATTAGTATTCCCTCGCCATAAGGCAGATTTTCTCCGACTTCAGAGGTACTCACGTTATCGTCCTGAGTAAGACCAGGGGACTCGAACAAATGCCGGACAGTAGGTTCGAACCCGAGCTATGAGGCGTCTCACAGCTGGCAGGCCGAGCTACTATCAACTACTCTAGGCAGTCCCCCATATATACCTTCTATTAACTAACTTATAACTTCTATTACTAACTATAACTCTATTAACTACTTATAACTTCTATTAACTAACTTATAACTTCTATTAACTAACTTATAACTTCTATTAACTAACTTATAACTTCTATTAACTAACTTATAACTTCTATTAACTAACCTTCATTAACTAACTAACTAACTACTATAGCTTCTATTAACTAACATAACTTCTATTAACTAACTTATAACTTCTATTAACTAACTATACACGCTTTTTAACTCCTTATACTTTAACTAACTTGGTATAACTTCATTAACTAACATAACTCTATTAACTACTTATAACTTCTATTAACTAACCTGCTTCTATTAACTAACATAGCTTCTATATAACTGCTTATTAACTAACTTCTATTAACTAGCTTATAATTTATTAACTATTAACCTATTAACTAACTTATACACGCCATTGTGTTATATTCCTTATACATTTGAACTAACTTGGTCTACAAGATTCGTGCGACACTTATATATTTGGTTTGTTTTAGTGCTACATGATCATATTCATCTTCTTCTTCTTCAATGATCCAGCTACCGTTCTACCCAATGTTATGTTGTGCTATCTGCATGTGTTTGGAAAGTTGATCATGTGTTCCATATAATGTGTTCCATTTATCTGGTCTTGGAGGAAGGATGATCTTTCTGACATCATCTAGTGCTTGACACATGAAGAGGTGGTGGGGAATAGTTACATGATGATGTGCACACAGCTGGCACTCTGGAGTGTGTTCCTCTACTTCTTCTTTTGTCGTCACACTGCTACCGGGTTGCTGCCCAGTGTCGTCACACTGCTACCGGGTTGTTGCCCAGTGTCGTCACACTGTTACCGGGTTGTTGTCTAGTGTCGTCACACTGCTACCGGGTTGTTGCCCAGTGTCGTCACACTGTTACCGGGTTGTTGTCTAGTGTCGTCACACTGCTACCGGGTTGTTGCCCAGTGTCGTCGTTTTCTGTTTTTGTCTTGCGCTGTTCTGGTGGCTTGGGTGATTGTTATTTTTGCTCGTTCACAGGATTATGCTATGCCATCTTACCATATTTTTCGAGGTCTTCCTCTTGCCTTCTTTCCCGATGTTCTGTTGTAGAAGACTCTGTATACTGTGGAGTTTGGATGCATTCTTATTAAGTGGCCAAACCACTTCATTCTTTGTTTCTCAATGTAATTTTTTTTTAAAAACCGATCCAGAAGCACTTGAGCTTTCAGCTCTTCGGCTCAGTGTCATCGACATCGTAACCCTTCGGTTTGGTGCCACGAACACCGTGAGTCTGTGGCTTTTCTGCCAGCCCGCGGAATTGAATCCGCACTCACAGGGAGCTTGTCACCCGTAGTCAACGCTACGAACACGCTGGGCAGGCGGACATCTCAATGTAACTCAATGTCATTCTGGAGTGTGTTGTGGTTGAATATTGTTCATGTGATTATTAAGTGATATGTGGTATGTTTTCTCAAGGAAATGGTCACTAACTCATTACTTGGTCTCCAAATATCGGCACGGATATTCTCCAAAACTGACTGGTATAATTGAATATAAATCTTGATGATGCTCGTCCATCACGGGGTGATGAGGACCACAATTTTCATCCAAAGGAATGTTGTTGCGTTATGTTTGTCTGTGCGTGCGTAGATGACTAGTGAGCCCGATGGGGGCTGGAAATAGAAGAGTTATCAACATTCCGCTGACATAGACAAGAACACATAGACAAGAACACATAGACAAGAACACATAGACAAGAACACATAACAAGAAGGCATATTTTCTGGAACCATTAAAAAAATTAAAGAGATGCCTACAAATACAATGAGAAGAGATTTGGAGGCAGAGATTAATGCTGAACAGAAGAGCTGGAAGATGTTGCAAGAGGTAGCTAAAGATAAGGGAATCTCTGTGGCTAAGTGCTTTAGCCCTTAGTTTTTGCGATTCGAAGGTCGTGAGTTCGAATCCGGACAGCGCCGTTCTTTTCACGAGCGCAGTTTTTTCCCCAGAGACCCTATAATTTTTGCCGGAGCTACGGAGTTCCGTACTTTGTGTAATACTCTCGGCACGTGGTGTGCCATTTCTGAGAGAGGATCAGAGCCATATGGGGTAAAACCTGGCGCAATGAAGTCAATGGTTTAAAAACCCTTTTGATAAAGATATGAAGACTTGGTATGAGTCTTAAATGACATATTCGCAGGAAATTAAATTTCTGGTTATCATCCTCATGAAATAGTTTGTCCTGAGCAGAACTTTGCCACCCAACAGTCCTTCGGAATTTCTCTCTCTCTCTTATAGGTCAGTTGTCCCGCTTCTTCAGCTGTCATGTTCAAACCATCAGTTACATCCTGAATCCATCTTCTCCGTGGTCTTCCTCTTCTTCTCTTTGTCTGTATACCTCCTTCCATGATGGTCTTCCCCAGCCCTTCATGTCTTTTTATATGTCCAACATATCTCAATTTTCTCTTTCTGGTTATAGTTTGTCATACTTGATAACAATTCTACTACTATGTCCCGTGTGTGTTATGTTTTTAGTTGAGTACACGGTCAGGAATAACTATACCAAAATCCAAATCCCGCAGCTTGTTTAATCTACCATCAATTATGTGCCCCTGTTTAGACAAGGCCTGCAACTCCAGCAGGCATAATCTATTTTAGTCTGGAAACCTTGACTCGACGCACAGAAGAAAAGCTCGTTTAATTTTATTAGAAATTTTTTTTTGAGTGTGGAGTGAGCGGTTTTCTTTGTTTAACCTTGATTCATAGCTTGATATCGTGGAGCGATGAGGAGAAGGAACAGGCTGAGTTGTGGAACACGTTAGTCTTTGTTGCTGTCGAAGTATTTGTTTAATGAGGATGGCTGTGGTAGGGTTGTAGGGTTGGGGTTGGTTTGAGGTCGACGTCTGTTGGGTTAGGAGTTTGTTAGTGCTGCTTCTGTGTTGATCTCTGTGTGTAAGCTGTTACTGTGCTGTGTACATGTTGTCTGTGTCGATGTGTTCTCTGTGTGCAAGCTGTTACTGTGTTGATGAGTTCTCTGTGTGTAAGCTGTCTGTGTCGATGTGTTCTCTGTGTGCAAGCTGTTACTGTGTTGATGTGTCCTCTGTGTGTAAGCTGTTACTGTGTCGATGTGTTCTCTCTGTGTCTAAGCTGTTACTTTGATGTCTAGACTGTCTGTAAACTGTTACTTTGATGTCTAGACTGTCTGTCTGTATGGTTATTTGATGTCTGCTGTCTGTAAACGTTGATTGATGTTCTGCTGTGTACTGTTGTATAGCTGTGTACTTTGTTGTCATGTGTGTCTGTAAAACTGTTACTGTGCTGATGTCTCTGTCTGTAAACTGTTCTTGATGTCTAGTTCTCTGTTGAAACTGTTACTTTGATGTGTCTCGCTGTCTGTAAACTGTTACTTTGATGTCTGACTTCTGTCTGTAAACTGTTACTTTGATGTCTAGACTGTCTGTAAACTTACTTTGATGTCTAGACTGTCTGTAAACTGTTACTTTGATGTCTAGACTGTCTGTAAACTGTTACTTTGATGTCTAGACTGTCTGTAAACTGTTACTTTGATGTCTAGACTGTCTGTAAACTGTTACTTTGATGTCTATGCTGTCTGTAAACTGTTACTTTGATGTCTAGATTGTCTGTCTGTAAACTGTTACTTTGATGTCTATGCTGTCTGTAAACTGTTACTTCGATGTCTAGACTGTCTGTAAACTGTTACTTTGATGTCTAGACTGTCTGTCTGTAAACTGTTACTTTGATGTCTAGACTGTCTGCTGTCTGTAAACTGTTGCTTTGATGTCTAGACTGTCTGTATGTAAACTGTTACTTTGATGTCTAGACTGTCTGCTGTCTGTAAACTGTTATTTTGATGTCTAAACAACCAAGACACTCAACTTATTTTCACGCCGATTGACATACAAAACGTCGCTTCCAGACTATATGAGGTGTTTTTAACACTTTGGCTGCCACCGACGACAAAAGTTGGCGAAATACCAAGTCCCTTTCGCTGCCATGGTCGACTTTTGTCTTCCGACATGTGCCATCGACGATTCTTTTTTAAACGAGGAGTATCACTGTCGCAAACAGGAATACTTCCGTATTGTTCCTTGCTTCCTCACATGAGTCGGTCAGTCTCATCACATCTGGCACGCCCCTTGTCGCGAATATTGTACAACGCACAAACTCCGTAGCTCCGTCAACAATCTGTGGAATCTCATGGAAAAATGTGCACACGGAACGAACGACGCGGTGTCCGGATTCAAACCTATTACTTTTGAAATGCAAGATAAACGACCTAACCACATCTTCTACTGATTTCTGCATTGAGAACCTGCTGTTGTGTGCTCGTGATCGGCAAGAATTTAATTACAGAAGTTTGTGTACCAGAGAGTGAGGACGAGAGGAGATTGAGGGAGTAGCGAGAGAGGTAGAGAGAGAGAGAGAGAAGATACGAGATAGTACAGGGTGTTGAAGATAAAAGTAGCTCGACTGACAAATCAAAACTTGCCAATCAGACTACTTTTATCTTGAACACCCTGTAGAATGAAGCTCTTAGATTTGGTGTGTGTGTATGTGTGCGGATATCAGTGGGCGTACAGTAGCATGATATACCTTAAGTGTTGCTCCAGTTTATCAACTGGTTTATATAAGTAGGACAGAGGTCACCAAATCTTGAAGTTGATGTCACTCTGGGATAATGACCGCGTTCCACGGAGATGATGGATTCATGATGTAACTGATGATTTCTTCTTCGAATGTTCAATATTGACCACTTGCTAACCACTCTGTATGATTTGTATGTGATCTGAGCCTTCAAGGCTGCAGCATGAGAATACTCCAACATCCATTATCGACCTCAACTGATCAGTTATTCTATTTTTTTTTTCGATACAGAAGCACTTGAGCTTTCAGCTCTTCGGCTCAGTGCCATGGACATCGTAACCCTTCGGTTCGGTGTCACAAACACCGTAAATCTGGAGAACCTGTGGCTTTTCTGCCCGCGGAAGTGAACCGCACTCACAGGGGGCTTGTCGCCCGTCGTCCAACGCGCCGCGAACACGCTGGGCAGGCGGGCAAGTGATCTGAGCCTAAGAGCAATTGTACGTTGTGCCAGTTATGCGCCTTCAAGCAGGCGAGCACATCCGATTTCTGCCATGTTTTTAGTTTATTTGGGTTACTTACCTAGGTCCTACACCAGTCGCCTCTGACGACATGCCTTGTAAGTCGCAGTGGTCCTATTCTTTGCTTCCATTGCGGGTCTCGGCACCACACGGGCGTAACTGATGGTTTGAGCATGATGGCTGCTGCAGAGGTGCAGCATATGGCATATGAGACAGAGAGAAATGCGGAATAACTTAGAGTGGCAAAGTTCTGCTCTTGACAAGCAACTTGATAATGATGATGAAGCTGAAATAAAAGACATACAATCATGTGTTGATGTGTAGTAGGTCATTGTTGAAGAACTTTGTCAAGTACATCATACCAGAAACAAGCTCAATAAGTGATGTGTAGAGAAATCACCAGCTTGCTCAAGTGTGTCACCCTTCATGTATATCATGGCAACATATGTTGTATATATAAGCAAAGTCAGTCTTTCTCACTCGACTTCTTACGTTCCACATCCACCACTTGTCAACCACTCTGTGTGATTTGTTTGTGATCTTAGCCTAAGAGCGGTTGTACCAGTTATGCGCCTACAAGTAGGCCAGCACATTCGATTTCTGCGATGCTTTTTATTTACTAGGGTAGCATCCCTAGGGCCTACATCAGTCGCCACTTACGACATGCATTGTAGGTCGCAGTGGTACTATTCTTTGCTTCCCTTGTGGCCTCGGCATCACACTGGTGACAGTCTTTCTCCTTGAACTGGGCAGCAGATATTTCTTCTTCGCTCAACTGGCAGACTTTACATTGAATATTTTCTAAGAAAGTAGTTCTTATTTATTTTGCTTGTTAAATACCAAGTTTGTGCAGATGCATATCCCGTCAACAATAGAGTCTAAAGCATGGGTTACCAAAGTGGGTGTTACCGCCTCCCCTCCCCCAGTGGGCGCTATGCCTTTAGGGGGGCGATAGTGGATTCAGAACCATTTTGGGGCGTTCAGACGATCTATGGGTCGGTGGCTCCTTATATAGGGTGTTCAAGATAAAAGTAGCCCAATTGACAAATCAAAACATACCAATCGGGCTACTTTTATCTTGAACACATTAGAAGAAATTAATAATGTATATTTAGAAATGAATTATTTTCGTGATTTTGCGATTTTCTGTATTCAAGATGAAGCACATATTGACCACTACTTTTCAATACTTTAACGGCTTAAGCCGTAATGTATCATCACTTGCTTATTACGTTGAGAATATCAAACTACTTGAACGCAGAAAACTTATGGGGGTCCGAAAGTGGACGTTGGTCCGAAAGTTTGGGGACCTTTGGTCTAAAGCAACGTTTCCCAAAGTGGGCGGTACCGCCCCCCAGTGGGCGCTGAAACGTTCTAGTAGTGCGATAGTGGGTTCAGAATAGTTTGGGGGTGTTCAGGTGATTAGGGGTCGGTTGCTGCGCAAAGAAGAAATTAATAAGTATTTTTAAATAAATTATTTTCTTGATTTTGCGATTGAATAATCATTTACAATTTGAATTCTGCATTTTAATTTATATTACGCCTGTCTTACACCATCAATTTTTTCATCAATTTTCTATTTCATGCATATCTTTCTTTCATTTGTCGTCACACTGCTACCGGGTTGTTGCCCAGTGTCGTGGTTTTCTGTTTTTGTCTTGCGCTGTTCTGGTGGCTTGTGTGATTGTTATCTTTGTTCTTTCACATCATTCTGCTACGCCATCTAACCATCTTTTCCGTGGTCTTCCTCTTGCCTTCTTTCCCGATGTTCTGTTGTAGAAGACTCTGTATACTGTGGAGTTTGGATGCATTCTTATTAAGTAGCCAAACCACTTCAGTCTTTGTTTCTCTATGTAATTCAAGCACGGTTTTGTGCCAACTTTCTTTCTTATGCTGATGTTGGTGATTCTGTCTTTTCTTGTGTTATTGGTAACTTTTCGCAGGCATCGCATTTCACATGTAGTTATTTTTGTGACTGCGCTTTGCTCAATGTCCATGTTTGGCTCTGGTAACACAAAGTAGGTATAAAATGCTGTTGATCATCTGTTGAAAATTGACCATGTATTACAGAAATATATATCAATTTTCTATGTCAAAGAAAATACAGCATTTATATTGTTGGCAGAGATGGAGGTGGAGGGACAGTTGGCAACTGTATTTTAATGCTGGAGTGATGGGGGGCGTTACGAAAGGGGGTTACGTTGTGCAAAGTGGGCGGTGGTCCGAAAGGTTTAGGAATCTATGATCAGAAGCATGTGCAGGAGAAGGTCACAATGAGAAAATGTGTGGGGTGCTTAAAAAATCAAACGTTACTTGAAACAAGAAGCTTGTGCAAAGACTAGATATGAGTCTCTGTGGTGTAGAGGTTAAGGTGCTCGTCTCTCGTGCCAAAGGTACCAGGTTCGCTCCCTCTTGGAGCAATCTGGATATTTTCCCCAAGATCCCTGATCTCAGTGCACGTTAGATCGTTCTTAGTTCTATCGGAGATGGACGATAAAATGTAGGTCCCGTGTTCAATTTGAGCACGTAAAGAACCACTGGCAGCTCAAATCGAGAAGAGCAGGCTGGAAAGCCGCTGCCCGGAAAAATTCGGTAGAAAAGATTTAAAATAAAATTAATACATAAATATCTTCACCATCTTCAAAATTACATTGGGACCCTCGCCGGTGCTACGGAGTTCGTGCAAATGCAGCTGAGATCTTCATGTGTAAGAAAGAGATCGAAATGAGGACATCAGAAGCCGAGTGGGCATAACTTCATGCACCGAATACATCGAAAGACAACAAATGAGTGGACTGGACATTTAATGAGAATGGAATACACCAACCACCAATAACAGCTACAATAAAAGAGAGTCGGGTACTAGAGCTAAGGGAAGACCAAGAAAAGATGGATAGACAATATCAAGACCACACTACATAAACACGGATACAACACAATAGGGGCGACTCATCTAGTCCTAGAACGCAAATTAAAGCTCCCACTCCCTATGCTTAACAGCAAGAGTGGACAGCCAACTACATCTTCCACCTTGGAATAGACAAAAGAAAGAGATCGGAGTGCACATGGTTACTCACCGAAGTGCAATGATGATAGTCATATTAATCAAATCAAGCACAAGTCAACCTTCCATGTAAAGACTTGGTCACCTATCGGGCTCACTAGTCATCTACGCACACACAGACAAATATAGTTAGTTAGTTTGTTCCTTTCGTGACAAAGGCGGCACATAGGGCAGAGGTTTTAGATCTCCATGTGATGTGTTTCTTTGCTAGCAGTTGGAGATCTTGTATGGTTTTACATCCCAATAGTTTACTTTCTTGTTGGATGGTTCTTCGAAGAGTGGTCTTTGGTCTTCCACGTTTTCTTTTCCCAACTGGTGATCAGTTGATTTAGTCTCTTTTCGTCTGATCTAAGAACATGACCTAAATATTTCCACCTTCGTTTCCTTATAAATATTTGATACGGGTTGTTGGTGTGTTCTATCTCTGACTGTGTTGTTAGAAACGAAATCACTCCATTTACTTTTAATAATTTTCGGAGACATTTATTCTCAAAGCTGTCCAGTTTCTTATCACATAGACAAACATAGCACAACTACATTCCCTTGGATGAAAATTTGTGTGGTCATCATCACCTGCGATGTACGAACATCATTGGTCACCAAGGATACACCTGTCTCATAAAAAGATGAACACGCTGTTACCAGAGTCCATTATTTCTTACCGCTCACCGTGTCTTAGCTAGAAACTAGCTATGCCAGATCTACGATTCTCACCTGTATCCAGAAGTAGGCCCGGTTTCTCAGGTAATATGATGATACATTGAAGTTATTCAACAGCTGGAGATAGCTGATAGAAACAGATCACATTATAGCCTGGGTTTAGCCTAGGAGTGTTTGCGTTAGGCAGCTTTGGGAATTAAGTATCAATTCACTAGCAATTTGATATCTATATTTTTCTCAGTCTTGTCTTTTCTTATTCTCTCTCTTTTTTCTCTCTCTCCCTCTTTTCTTTCTTCTCTCTCTCTTCTCTTTCTTTTCTCTCTCTTTTCTTTCTTCTCTCTCTCTCTTTTCTTTCTTCTCTCTCTCTTTTCTTTCTTCTCTCTCTCTTCTCTTTCTTCTCTCTCTCTCTCTCTCTCTTCTTTCTTCCCTCTCTCTCTTCTCTTTCTTCTCTCTCTCTCTTTTCTTTCTTCTCTCTCTCTTTTCTTTCTTCTCTCTCTCTTTTCTTTCTTCTCTCTCTCTCTTCTCTTTCTTCTCTCTCTCTCTTTTCTTTCTTCTCTCTCTCTTTTCTTTCTTCTCTCTCTCTCTTTTCTTTCTTCTCTCTCTCTCTTCCCTTTCTTCTCTCTCTCTCTTCTCTTTCTTCTCTCCCTCTTTTCTTTCTTCTCTTTATCTCTTCTCTTTCTTTTCTCTCTCTTTTCTTTCTTCTCTCTCTCTCTTCTCTTTCTTCTCTCTCTCTCTTTCTTTTTCTCTCTCTCTCTTTTCTTTATTCTCTCTCTCTCTTCTCTTTCTTCTCTCTCTCTCTTTTCTTCTCTCTCTCTCTTTTATTTCTTCTCTCTCTCTCTCCCTCTTTTCTTTCTTCTCTCTCTCTTCTCTTTCTTCTCTCTCTCTCTTCTCTTTCTTCTCTCTCTTTCTTCTCTCTCTCTCTTTTCTTTTCTTCTCTCTCTCCCTCTTCTCTTTCTTCTCTCTCTCTTTTCTTTATTCTCTCTCTCTCTCTTCTCTTCTTCTCTCTCTCCCTCTCTTTCTTTCTTCTCTCTCTCTCTTCTCTTTCTTCTCTCTCTCTCTTTTCTTTCTTCTCTCTCTCTCTTCTCTTTCTTCTCTCTCTCTCTCTTTTCTTTCTTCTCTCTCTCTCTTCTCTTTCTTCTCTCTCTCTCTTCTCTTTCTTCTCTCTCTCTTTTCTTTCTTCTCTCTCTCTCTTCTCTTTCTTCTCTCTCTCTTTTTTCTTTCTTCTCTCTCTCTCTTTTCTTTCTTCTCTCTCTCTCTTTTCTTTCTTCTCTCTCTCTCTTCTCTTTCTTCTCTCTCTCTCTCTTTTCTTTCTTCTCTCTCTCTCTTCTCTTTCTTCTCTCTCTCTCTTGTCTTTCTTCTCTCTCTCTCTTCTCTTTCTTCTCTCTCTCTCTTTTCTTTCTTCTCTCTCCTCTTCTCTTTCTTCTCTCTCTCTCTTTTCTTTCTTCTCTCTCTCCCTCTTTTCTTTCTTCTCTCTCTCTCTTCTCTTTCTTCTCTCTCTCTTCTCTCTCTCTCTTCTCTTTCTTCTCTCTCTCTCTCTTCTCTTTCTTCTCTCTCTCCCTCTTTCTTCTCTCTCTCTCTTTTCTCTGTTCTCACACTCTCTAGCTGTCATTCTTCTATTCCCTCTTTTCTATGTCTGCTTTTCCTTTTCGCTCTCTCTTCTCTCCTTATTTTCTCTTTTCACCCTCTTGTCTCTCTTCTCTCTCTCTTGTCTCACTCTCTAGCTGTCACTCTTATATTCCCTCTTTCCTATCTGTCTGCTTTCTCTCTTTCTTGTCTCTCTCCCCACTCTTTCTCTCTTCTCTCTCTCTTGTCACTCACACACACTCTCTGTCACTGTTCTAGTCTCTCCCCCCCCCCTCTATATTTCCCTCTCTCAGTTTTCTCAGGCCTCTACAGAGTAGGAGTCATCCACACACACACACACACACACACACACACTCACAGACGCGTCCCCGGATTGCTCGTCCCACCGAGCGGCGTGAAGCCGATGCACCACACGTCACGGTTTCTCGTCCCACCGAGCGGCGTGAAGCCGATGCACACACACGTCACGGAATTGCTCGTCCCACCGAGCGGCGTGAAGCCGATGCACACGCACACACCACACACACACACACGCACACAGCGCTGAGCGAAGTGGAACCGTGGCGTCTGGGTATAACAAAATAAAATAAAAGCAATTGAAAAGACTCCTAAATACTTCATAACAGATATATATAGTGAGAGATAGTGAAAATTCAACATATTTTAAATGTAAACTCTTAATTGTCTCACTGTAGTTTCATTCAGGTGGCATCTGTGGCCTAGGGGATAGTGACTCGCTCTATTAACCCCGACGTTCTGAGTTCGAATGACGCTGCGGACAGTTGGTTGCAAATTGTTTCGCGTGGATTTTTATAAAAGGACGATGCACCACCCGTTCAGAAAACAATGGCAAACTACTGAACGTAATAATGCCTAGAAAAATCACAGGTTAAAAAGCTGGGGTTGATTCGTAAAGTCCTGTAAAGGATATGCAATTAACTTTTTAGTTCCATTCATGTGTTTCTCTCTTTTTTAAAAAAAAACACCATTATTTTCTCCTTTTTTGGGTATAGAATTCTCATTTTCTCTTTTTATCTCTCTTCTCATTTTGTCTCAATATCTCCCTAAATATTTCCTATTTTTTCTCAATACACCTCCCTTTGTTATATATATATATTAGAGTTTCCATGTGTACATGCCATGTCCTGTTACTGTTTGAAGTTTGACAATGAATGACATACGCCAACGTTCCCATTCTCTGGTTGTATGTATATATAATAGCCGTCCATCGCAAGCGATGATGACAACAATCTCAGACGTGTGCTGCTGCACTCTCTGGTTTGTGCGGAGGTGACTGTAGAGTCAATCCTAGAGCAGAATCCCTACCACAGGTGGGGCGGGCATACATGATTAAGGTCAGATACGTGGGTATTGTGTGCTATGTCTTTTCGCGCAGCTCGTTTTCTCTGTGACTCAACAATATGATGATTCTCAGCTATTCAGGGTTCCTCTGTTACAGCGCCACATTTGGCGATCTTGCGCAAGGATTCCCAGCACGTGGTGTCTATATCGAAGCATTTCAGAGACACTTTAAGAGTGTCTTTAAAGCGTTTTCTGTCCACCAGCTGAACGTCTGTCCCCTTCAAGTTCGCCATACATCAGCTGTTTTGGGATGCGTTTATCAGGCATTCGAGCAACGTGACCAGCCCATCTCACTTGGGCCTTCTGCAACAGAATGTTGACGCTTGGTATCTTTGCTCTTGTGAGGACTTTCTGGAATTTTGTCCTGCCAGTTTATTTTTAATATTCTGCGTAGACAGCGTGTGTGGAAATGGTTTAATTTTCTTGCGTGTCTGCTATACACTGTCCATGTCTCGCTTCCGTACAGCAGCGTGGTTAGCACTATAACCTGGTAAACTTTCAGCTTTGTGGCTATGCTTATCCCCTTCCGCTCCCACACAGTTTGTATGTAACTACTGAATAAAGGCGTTGTATTAGATCAGCGTTTCCCAAAGTGGGCGGTACCGCCCCCCCCAGTGGGCGCTGAAGCTTTCGGGGAGACGAATTTGAGGGGTGTTCATGCGATCAGTCGGTGGCTCCTTAAAGAAGAAATTAATAATAAATACTAGAGATACCCCCATTGTGAAGATGAGATATATGCTTGGCCTTCTGTCACTACGCTCCCGTCATGCAATCGCCCAAACCAAGGCATATATGCGGGTTACTTCGGATAAGAGGCATCCACTTCACAAGAACACTAATGATGTTAAGGGCACGCGAATCAAGCGTGGCATGTCGTGGAGGGCCCAGGCTGAGAGAACAATTGGCCAGGTGACTACGGTTGCGACTCTACCAAAAGGGAAGAATGGATCCCAACAGATGGTAGCATGATGAACTATCTCAACGTTATCATTACTCTTGGAAGAGAATGTAGAGATTGGGGCAACATGAAGGCTGATCTCGCAGTTAAGCAGCTGATAGAAGATAATGCAAGGGATGATGATGTTGTTGTATATACCGATGGGTTGGTTCAACGTGGTGAAAAGTCCGGCTGGGGTTTCTTGGCTAATGCGCATGGTAAGGTTGTTACAGAGCGAAGTGGGGCATACAGGACAACTACTTCTAGTATGAGGATGGAGGTTGAGGCCGTTACTGCTGCCCTCCATTGGATATCTGGGACTTCATTTACTGGTGCAGTTGTTGTATCTGACTCTCAGTCGATGCTTCACAAGATCCAGAAGGGCAGGTTTCGGTATGAGTGGATGTCGTCTATAGAAGTTTCTAACCTCCAGCGGCTTACGTGGATATACTGTCCTGGGCATGCGGGTGTTTACGGTAATGAGAGAGCGGACAGGCTTGCATCAACAGCATCGATTGTTGGGGAGTTGAAGATGGATAAGGGGATATTCTTCGGTCTCTTCGAGACTCTCTGTTGGATGAGGACACTAAAATCGACGTTGAATCGATCAATCGATTTAAGCAGTTTGGAGTTACCCGTTGTTCAAGTCGAACTGGATGCCTGAGAGGCAGAGTGAGAGGTGTGTTTAATCAGCGAGCCACAGGAACCATCAGTATGCATACTCCGATATCTGTTGGGGAGACTGAGCACCTATGGGTCTGCCCGGAGTGCAATGACGTCAGTTTAGTAACCAATAACCAATAATAATAAATATTTTTTAATAAATTATTTTGTGATTGAATAATCATTTAAAATTCTTCATTTAAATTCATCTTATGCCCGTCTTACACGATCCATATTTTCATCAATTTTCTATTGCATGCATATAATCATTTGAAAATCGACCATGTATGACATAAATATATATCAATTTTCTATGTCAAAGAGGAAATGGAGCATGTATGAGAGGGATACAAATTATATGGGAGGGGGCGTTACAAAGTTTATGTGTCAAAGTGGCGTGGCGTTACTTTATAAGTAAGTGGGGTGGGCGTTACAAAGTTTATGTGTAAAGTGGCGTGGGCGTTACAAGTTTAGTGGCAAGTGGTGTGAGCGTTACAAAGTTTAGTGTGAATCGTGAGCTGAAAAGTTTAGAATCTGGTAGATGGTAGAGACATCTGTGAGAGGAGAAATAAGACAAAATAATTTCTGATGACATTTAACAACAGAACATGTCTGTTTTTAACGAGACTTGAACAGCTGTGATATATGATGTGCGAATGTTTATATAGCCATCATCGGGAGGGGGTGCGATGTACAATAATTCTGGGCAAACTCGGATGGTACTGAAAAATAGGTAGACGCCTTTTTCTTCTTTACAGACGGCCAGGTAGCAAGTGTTTTACTGTGACAACTTCTGAGTTTGCGCTTGTCTATCTTGCATTTCAGCCGATGACTAAGTTTTCTTCATTTATGCCTAGCCTGGGCAGCTGATATGTGGAAAGTGCCTAGAACATATTGCGCAAAACCCATCTCTACCCTATTGTTTCATTCGAAGGAAAGACAAAGTCCAATACGTTTGGAATCAAGCAGGGGATGCCAAAAGATGGAATGGAATACACTCCTAACCATCAACTGTCTTAGGTTCCCTCCCTCCGGATTTGTGGTCAAGGTTTACTCCTCTAGCCTTCTGCATAACCCTGCTGACCCATAATGCATTCGGTTTTTTCTATCAGAGTTTACTCCCCTAGCATTTAGCTCTCCTGAACCCTCCCCCTCCACAAGCCAGTGGGTTTAGTCACAGCCAACTCTAGATAACTAGGCCAGACAACTGGCTTGGGGTTCCCTGACCTAAATCAGAAAAGGGGCCGGAAAATATAGATGTTTGATAGAACACTGCAAGCTTTTGCAATTTTACCCACGTCTGTGAGTCTATGGTTATTTATTGGTGAAAAATATTCATAATATTGATATTCCTTATTGTTAAACTTAACTTGTTGCATAATATAACTTCGAGTTAGCATTTTGTGTTGATTTGAAAAATGAATTCGTCTATATACACCAATACTGGAATGCGAGGTCACGTGGTGTAGTTGGGGTCTGATTTCCCATAATTCTTACCTGTGTCCGAAGGCCTATAAGTTTATAGTTGGCTTTGGTTGGTTAGTCGTGAATGCGGTGCTGACGTGACGTCTGTTATTGTGGCTTGCTACAAGGGGACACTTGAGACACGCCCTTACACATATGTCATCACGTTTGTCCTAGGTCTGAGCAGAATTACCTAACATGAACTCTCGTAACCTTTGTTCAAGTTTTCAAAACCAGTTCCCTTCCTCAATCCCTGTTTGTCGTCATCATCACCACATCAAATGACTCATCATTCATTGAGTGTATCAGCATATATTGATCTGGGGGGAACACACGTTGATATGCAATGGCTGGATGATCACAACGTGAACCCTATTGATTAGTCGGCTAATGCGTCGCCCATGTCTTATACAACACACAAACGTAACAACGTCCAACACAACACATAACAATATGGGATGAAATGTTTCACTGAATCGTTCTTGATTGCGTGTATTTATTCAATTGTGATGTTTTAGACGGTTCGTGATTTCATTCCGTATCTTTCTTTCATCGCTGAACAATTCGGATATTTATAAACAGCCTGGTCTCGGAAACTGTGATTAAGTTTGGGAATAACAATTCTAGGAAATGTCTGTGCGTGTTTTTTGTGTAGTTAGTTTCTTCTTCTTTGCGATCGCTATTTTGATGATTATACCGTCAAGCGCGTTCTTATGATGAACTCGACTGTTGTCTGGAGCTCATCTCTGGTGCCATGTAGTTTTGATGATTATACCGTTAGACGTGTTCTTATGATGAAGTCGACTGTTGTCTGGAACTCATCTCTGGTGACGTGTGGTTTTGATGATTATACCGTCAGACGTTTACTTATGAGGAAGTCGACTGTTGTCTGGAGCTCATCTCTGGTGACGTGTGGTTTTGATGATTATACCGTCAGACGTTCTTATGAAGTCGACTGTTGTCTGGAGCTATCTCTGGTGACGGGGTTTCGTCAGAGTTTTGATGAGGTTACTAGTGTTTGATGTCGCCAGGCGCGTTCTATGATAAAGTCGACTGTTGTCTGGAGCTTATTCTGGAGTCACGTAGTTTTGAATTTGTGTTGTGTCTAGGGCCAGCATTCCTTTCTAGGAAATGCATCAGGCGGAGAGGACCGAACCATATGGGATCAAACCCGGTTCAATTAGTCAACTTCCTTTACACACACCCTCCCTATTTTCCCTTCTCTTTCTCTCTCTTTCTCTCCTCCCCCACCCTTTATTCTGCTTATGTGGACAAGCCATCTAATTTGCTTGTTTCTTGATGAAGGTCAGTGCTAATAATGCACCCACCTTTCTCCTGATGTTTTCAGTTCCAAACCGGTCTCTTTTTAATACTCCCAACATTCTGCGTGTGCATTCTGCGTGTGCACTTGATCTCTCTCTCGTTGACAGTGTATATCTCTGATAATCAGATATTTGAGTTTACGTTAAGCAGTTGATAAGGTGTGTTAGTGCTTTATGTGTTAAACATTAAAAAAGATATATGGATATAAACTTTCAGTCATTGGTAAGTTACATTCATGTTAAGTGTAGTCATCAGATTATCATCACTGCACGTCGAACCAATTAGTCCGCCAGTGCTCCATCTCCTCCTCAGTATGTCTCTCAGTTTAGTTTAGTTGTCGGATCATCATAACTGCACATCGAACCAATTAGTCCGCCATGTGCTCTCATCTCCTCCTCCGTATATCTTTCATTTTTTATCGACTAACAACCCCGGTTCTTTGCTGGTTTACTATTCATCTTTGGCTACCAGTATAGTGCTCTTGTCTAGCTACATGACATTTGTCTTTGTATTCTTGCAGTCTGGTTAGTGTTGTAGATTGAACAGTATTACTTGAATCATATACACGTCCTTTCATATACACGATGGGAGGTATACTCAAGAAGACATCGGAGCAACTTATAGACTAATTGGTTCCATGTGTAATGATGATAAACTGTCGACTAAACTAAACTTAAGAATGTGTGTTGCTGCTGTTTCTAAGTTAATTGCATATCCTTTACAGGACTTTGCAAATCAAACCTCAGCTTTTTAACTCTGTTTGTGATTTTTCTAGGCATTATTACGTTCAGTAGTTTGCCATTTTTTTCTGAACGGGTGGTGTCATCATCCTTTTGTAAAAATCCACGCGAAACAATTTGCAACCAAACGTGATTCGAACTCAGAACGTCGGGGTTAATAGACCGAGTCATTATCCCCTAGGCCACAGACGCCACAGCTGCTGCTTCTACTCACGTTAATGCATTAAGGCGTGTGATGTTGATATTCTTGAAGTCATATTTCCGTACGTATTTTCTAGTGTATCTGCTTGACGATTGCTTTGATGTGTAGGTTAAGCATGTGATATAGTACACTGTTATTGTCAGTAGGACATCCGTTCTCTCCTCCAGTGATCATTTCGTGATGAGATACATCGTTGTACAACATGTACCGTTAGTGTATAACATTGACTGTCAAGTCTACCACCGTCTTGAGGATGCATTAACCCTTCCACGACTAGTTGACGGCTTGTGTGAGTGATGTTTTCTTTTACTACATGTACCGTTAGTGTATAACATTGACTGTCAAGTATACCACCGTCTTGAGGACGCATTAACTCTTCTACGACTAGTTCACGTTTAGTGAGGAAAGCACATTAACTCTTTCACGACTTGTTGACGGCGTGTGTGAGTGATGTTTTCTTTTACTACATGTACCGTTAGTGTATAATATTGACTGTCAATCAACCACCGTCTTTATCAAAGGATATAATTAACTCTTTCACGACTTGTTAACGGCTGGTGTGACGGATGTTATCTATAAACAGTTAAAGAACCACCTCTAACAGCAATCTATACGGATGTCTTTCAGTATGTTTTGTAGTCAATGAAATTATGAAAAAACAACACGTAACCATAGTAATTTCTAATGCGAAGTTGATGGACTCTTACCGTACACTGTGTTCTGTGGACAGTCCTCCCTGTTAAGTGACATCCCGGCTAGAGCACTCTCATGATGACAGGATGAACTTCTACGATGCTTTTAATAGACAAAGCCACACCACGGACTATACAGAAATTGAAAGCCAAACAGCTGGCCCCATTGTAAGTATGTATACAGTAACAGGTGCATGAGTGTATGCATGCTAGTAGGATATAGACAGTGGCGGCTTGTGATCATTTTTGTTGGTGGGGCCAGAGAGAAATTTTCGGAAAAATCATCTTTTCGGTTAGGATATATTTTAATATATAAAATAATAAATACACGTTACAACTTATTTTTGGCGGGGCCCTGCCCTGCTGGCCCTTAGTGACGAGCCACCACTGGATATAGGTATATCTATATATCCAGACCCTACACAGGTTATCAATTATATGAGGACTATAATCATAGCACTTCAGACACGTCCATAAATGCTCCGATCTCCGCTTCAACAAATCCAGCAGTGTCCAGCGGCCCAAAACGCCAATACGATGTTGATTAATTAATCTCTTAGCATATTTAGTATGTTGTTCTTTTCGGGCTGCACCGGTATCTGCACTCATCTCTCTCAATCTAGTCAGCAAGTGGGACCCACAATCCTGAAACTCCTCTGTTCGGAACGACTCTTTCAGTGCTTTAAGAATGTCATTTCGGTCAATGACAGCTCTCTCTGATGTTGTAGCCAAGCCAGCCAATCTATCAGCTCGTTCATTACCCTGATTCCTGTGCACCCATGGACAAAAATGAAGATGATTGCTCTGATCACTGTCTGTACCAGAACCTACACAGACATTACCCTATAAGTCAGCCACTTGATCTTCAGTGGCGAGATGTTTGCAGTTTTCTGAATATGCATTTCACAACAAAACTACAGTGGGCACAAATAAAATGCATTTAAAATGAAATTCATAGCTCACGGTGTCACTCTAAGCACTAAGATCAGTACTGATGGGACAGTGTACACATCATAAATATGCCTCTTGTATCGTTATACATTACATAGGATTTGCAAGTTATTATCTCCATACAGCTCTGTCCTCTGCAACTCGCTCTATCTTTTCCATGTAATTGAGCCTGATATTTCTTTCCTCTCTCAGCAAAGTTGTTTTCCCTAGGTCGTCCTCTATTTCTTGAACCCTTTGTCTCCCACTTTAATGTCTGCTTTGTTATTCCTTATTCTTCTTAAGGTATGCCCAACATATCTCCATCTTCTCTTTCTTATAACAATTGTTACTATTGGTTGACCAGACATCTCTCTGATTTCATCACTTCATATATACACACACACACACATCCCCAGTATTGCTAGTAAAATTTGATAATCATTTCTTGTTCTTCGAAAGCTCCATATCGAACACTTGTTAACCACTCTGTGTGATTTGTATGTGATCTGAGCCTAAGAGCGATTATATATTGGGCCAGTTATGCACCGACAAGTAAGCCATCACATCCGATGTCTGCGATGCTTTTTATTTACTAGGATAGCTTCCCTAGGCCCCTACATCAGTCCCTCTTACAACATACCTTGTAGGTTGCAGCGGTAATATTCTTTGCTTCCCTCGCGGGACCCGGCACCAAACGGGCGTGATAATCATTTAAAGATACGCCATATTTTTCAGTGTCTTATTTATGTACCTAATCCAGTCATAGACCTGTCTGTTTAAGTTCTCTTGGTTTCTCTGTTTATGTACTAATCCAGTCATAGACCTGTTGTTAAGTTCTTTGTTTCTTGTTTATACCCAATCCAGTCATAGACCTGTCTGTTTGTTCTCTTTAGATTCTCTAGTTTATGTACTAATCAGTCATGACGTCTTCTAAGTTCTTTTATTCTCTGTTTATACTAATCCAGTCATAGACCTGTCTGTTTAAGTTCTTTGATTTCTGTTTATGTATTTCCAGCTAGAGTGTTTATTTCTTATTTCAGCAGACGGGATCTAGATACCACCAGCTTTGTCAAGACAGAGTTTCTCATTGCTAGGGAGTCTGGTGATGGCAAAGAGGATACCAATCAGACAGATGTGGTCTTGTCCGATGGTCAGTTGGTTATTTTGTGTGTGTGTGTGTGTGTGTGTGTGTGTGTGTGTGTGTTAATGGATGCTAGTCAGGGTGTATGAGGGTGCTGGTCAGTGTTTAGGGATATTAGTCAATGTTTTCCTCATAGAGCGTGGCCGCAGAGCAGACCTTCATCCAAACCAATCCACGTCAACTACTAGATTGCGAGAAAAGGGTTTGAAGATTGGTGTGGCAAGAAAAGAACGGTACAACAGGTATACGAGTCGGCTCATCAATCAAAATAGAACTGATACGGTCAGTCGCTGGACGCTGATGGAGATATTGCGAAGGAGATCGGAGCACCTATGGACATGTCCGGAGTGCAATGAAGATATTCCAAACTGAAACCGAAACTTAGTCAATGTTTGGGGATGTTTGTCAATGTTTGGGGATGTTAGTCAATGTTTGGGGATGTTAGTCAATGTTTGGGGATGTTAGTCAATGTTTGGGGATGTTAGTCAATGTTTGGGGATGTTAGTCAATGTTTGGGGGTGTTAGTCAATGTTTGGGGATGTTAGTCAATGTTTGGGGATGTTAGGGAATGTTGGTCAATGTTAGGGGATGCTAGTCAATGTTTGTGGATGCTGGTCAATGTTTGGGGATGCTGGTCAATGTTTGGGGATGGTGGTCAATGTTTAGGGGATGCTGGTCAATGTTTGTGGATGCTAAGTCAATGTTTGTGTCCATGTGATTAAAACCTAACTTTGACTCATGGTTTCCAACTGATTTGAACAGGTGAACCTCTTGAGATTGACTACAGCAACTTAACTTACATTGAGATAGAACCCATCTCAAGCGAAGAAGACGACGGTGACGACAGCAGCGGTGATGAAATTAATTACCACAAACCATCCAAAGTCTTCTTTAGTAAAAATCCTATTAAGGTGAGTAATTCTTCTTTGTTCAAACTTTAAAGCTGGGATCACTCAATCTTCTTCTTCTAATATTTTCAGACATCGATTTGTATGCTTTTAAAGTAGCTAGTGGTCAACTAGAGTCCATGTACATCTCCATACAGCTTATCTTGGACTGACATTGATTTGTTCATAGTTCATAGGTACAGTTCTAACTTCACTGCAGCGGGTCACCCCATAATTGCTCCTTTCCTGTGCCAACGAAAATCACATGAAATGCTAACAACAGTGAAATGTTTCCTGTGTGAACTAATTCCAGAATGAAACAGTCACATACCACCACAAAAAGCAACCTGCACCGCATAAAATGCATATGGCCGTCGCTAATGTAGCAATACAAAACTGTTCATCACTTGAATTGCAATTCTTGTCGAAGGAACATCAATCATGACAAAATCCAGCTTTCTGCACTCGCAATATAACTGCATACGGCAGATTGAGCTTGTTGTCATAATCGATGTCCGCCATTTTCTGAATACACACAACAAATGCACGGTTGACACAGCAAAAGCATTCCATGTAACAGTCATAGCTCACAGCGTTGCTCAAGCACTAACTCAGTAGCTCGCAAACGAAACCGGAAAATACCAGACCAAACATGGCGAAAATGCGCTAGCAAAGTCGTGTTCAGAATCAAACAGTTCTGACTCTGAATGGCCCTCCAGCATTCCGCCATTGCTGGCCAGATTTTTTCAAGTTGGCTGTGATTTGTATACTTTTAAAGTAGTTAGTGGTCAACCAGAGTCCATTTACATCTCCATATAGCTTGGCTTGGACTGGTATGGGAGTTGGTCATGTGTTTTCTCTCTGTTCACTGTATGTTGGACATTCTTGCAGTAGGTGTGTCTCTGTCATCTTGCTGGTGAATCAATGAATCAAGGGCAATGCTTGCTGGCATAGACGATCATGTCTCTCCACAACTCTCTCTCCTTCATGCAGGTAATCAGTTCTGACGTTGATCTTTTGTCCAACCATGATGTCAAACCATTCAACATCTTCTCCCTTTGTCTTCCACGATCTCTCCTTCCTTGAATTTTACCTGTTTTTACCGAATGTTCTAAACCTTCTCTTCGCATTATATGCCCGAAGAAAGTTTTGTCGGTTTCTTTGTGTGCAGGCCTGATTTTAAAACCTCATTTGTTTTCTTCTCTATCCATGAAATTTTCAGCATTCTACTGTAAAACCACATCTCTGTGACTTCCAATGATCTACATGCCACACATTTGAGGATAGGAATTGGCCGTCCTACCTCCTGTACATTAGTGCCTAGAAATGTGAAGTGTAGTGACTATATACGCTAAGGTCTGAAAAAACTGCTTTAACTTTTATTTATTTTATTTCACCTGTGTTTTACTAGGTCTCACAAGGGGAGCAATGAATAGTAACATTGTGACATACAAGGCATGTCGTAAGAGGCGACTGAGGTAGGGGCCTAGGGGAAAATAACCTAGTAAGTAAAAGTGCCCAGAAATCAGATGTGCTGGCTTACTTGTAGGTACATACCTGGCACAACATACACATGCTCTTAGGATCAGATCACATACAAATCACAAAGAGTGGTTTAACAAGTGGTCGATATGTAGCATTCGAAGAAGAAGGCTCAGATCACATACAAATCACAAAGAGTGGTTTAACAAGTGGTCGATATGGAGCGTTCGAAGAAAATGTTTATTTGATCAAGTTTGATGTTATTTTCTTTGTCAGGTATTTGCAACATATTCCACAAATGATTATGACAGACGTAACGAAGATGTGGACCCAGTGGCTGCCTCTGCAGAATATGAGTTGGAAAAACGAGTTGATAAAATGGATGTCTTCCCCGTTGTCTTACAGAAAGGTTCGAGTTTGTCTTGGTTGTTCAATAGTCAAGAGGAATATCAAGAAAGTTTCTGAAATATCTGATGATCCTTCCTTCCTTCCTTATTTCTAATAGTTCCTTTCCTTTTCGTGAAATATTGTCTATTTCGTAAATATTGCAATTTCATGCTCTTGTATCCTTCCTTCCTGTCGTTCACTTGAAATATTGTCTATATATTCAATGTTGTCTCTTGTATCCTTCCTTCCTTTCTTCGCTTGAAATATTGTCTATATATTCAATGTTGTCTCTTGTATCCTTCCTTCCTTTCGTTCGCTTGAAATATTGTCTATATATTCAATGTTGTCTCTTGTATCCTTCCTTTCTTTCGTTCCTTGAAATATTGTCTATATATTCAATGTTGTCTCTTGTATCCTTCCTTCCTTCGTTCGCTTGAAATATTGTCTAATATTCAATGTTGTCTCTTGTATCCTTCCTTCCTTTCATTCGCTTGAAATATTGTCTATATATTCAATGTTGTCTCTTGTATCATTCCTTCTTTCGTTAGCTTGAAATATTGTCTATATATAATGTTGTCTCTTGTACTTGCTTCTTTTGCTCACCCAGAGGTCCATGTAGTTTTTGTCAGTGTTGTTTCGTTCGGCCTGTGAGTTTGCCTCAGTATATCATATATTCGAGGCAATCTTGAAAGTATGTGCTCTAGTCTGGTGTGCCTGTCCACATGTACACATGGCTGAATTGCCAATCTTGAATTTTATATACATCAGGCTGCGGAGTCGATTGTGTTCTGTTCTGAGGCACAGAATGACTTGTTCCAATCTGCTCATATTATAGTAATCGTCTTGTGTTGGTATTTGTGGCTTTTTCATTGATTTAATCATCTTTTTCTTTTGGTGGAAGGTAACTGGCACATCCGGTTGCTCTCCTGCAGCACCTTCCTTGGTCAATCAGTCTGTTGTTTCATTTCCTGGTATTCCACAGTGAGAGGGTATCCACTGCAAGACGACCCTGCGCTGCTTGGACAATTTAGACAGTAGGGTCTGTAGACCTGGCAATTTTCTGGACTGAAGTGCTTGAAGTGCTGATTTTGCATCAGTCAAAAATACAGCAGGTTGTGGATCAAGTCTGGTATTCAACAGTTTATCAGTTGTCAACTTGATTGCCTGAATTTCTGCATCATAGTTGTGACAGAATTTCCCCATTGGTACTTTAATCACATCTCTAATGTTGTTTTTGTATTTTATGTACACTCTTGCTCCTTCATTCTTCACTGCAAGGATATCTGATGATAAGTCTTATTGAAATGTTTGTGGATGAATCCACGGATTGTTAGGGTAACCTATTTGATTTACTTCATTCTTGACTTGTGGTACATGAGGCTTCTACATTGACTACATGCACCCCAGTTTTTCCATACACTTCATCCTTGACTTGTAGACATCTAATATAGTTATGTATAATAAATAAACTGTCGTTACTGCCTGTAGTACCGCTTTTTAGTGCGGTGTGGGATGAGAACCTGAGGAATTTAATGATCGCATGGCTAGTGCAGTCGTCACGAAGCTGTTCAGGTTATGATTTGTCATTTATGCCCCCAACAGAAAACAAATCCTTGGCCTGACATTGAATTGAACACAGATCTCCCACATGAGAGCCACACTCTAATTCACTCGGTCATACACTCATCTTATGTATGTCTTGTTTTCTAAATAGAAAACTTTGAACATAGTATGGGCAGTCACTACTAGTTGGATGAGCCACTGTAGCATAGTTGTTAGTGAGCTGCTCTTAGGACACTTGCCTTCGAGTTGACCACAACTGCCTCGGGTTGAGCCTATTGGGTACTAGGAAAAGCACTGGAAAGTAAAAATGGGCAGAGTGATGTTGACAACTTGTTGACCTCATCACCGCCAGTGGTCAATAAAAAATACAGGCCTAACAGCATATTCCCCAGTATAACTGGAGGTAGGAGAAAGTGTTTCTTGATTTACCTTGTACTAATAGTTTAGGCATGTAATTATTGGTTATTGGTTTTAAGTACCAATTTTAAAATACAAACACATGCCACTATGAACACTAAAAGAGCATTGTACAATACAATCTTTCTCCCACATTGTACAACACAATCTTTCTCCCACATTGTACAATACAATCTTTCTCCCCACATTGTTTAAAAACAATCTTTCTCCCACATTGTACAATACAATCTTTCTCCACATTGTACAATACAAATCTTTCTCCCACATTTATACAAACAATCTTTCTCCCACATTGTACAACACAATCTTTCTCCCACATTGTACAATACAATCTTTCTCCCACATTGTACAACACAATCTTTCTCCCCACATTGTAAACACAATCTTTCTCCCACATTGTACAACACAATCTTTCTCCCCACATTGTACAACACAATCTTTCTCCCACATTGTATAACACAATCTTTCTCCCACATTGTATAACACAATCTTTCTCCCCACATTGTACAACACAATCTTTCTCCCACATTGTACAACACAATCTTTCTCCCACATTGTACAACACAATCTTTCTCCCCACATTTACAACACAATCTTTCTCCCACATTGTACAACACAATCTTTCTCCCACATTGTACAACACAATCTTTCTCCCCACATTGTATAACACAATCTTTCTCCCCACATTGTACAATACAATCTTTCTCCCCACATTGTATAACACAATCTTTCTCCCCACATTGTACAACACAATCTTTCTCCCACATTGTACAACACAATCTTTCTCCACATTGTACAACACAATCTTTCTCCCACATTGTACAATACAATCTTTCTCCCACATTGTAAAACAATCTTTCTCCCACATTGTACAAACAATCTTTCTCCCCACATTGTAAAACAATCTTTCTCCCATTGTATAACACAATCTTTCTCCCACATTGTACAACACAATCTTTCTCCACATTGTACAATACAATCTTTCTCCACATTGTATAACACAATCTTTCTCCCACATTGTGCTATTATCAGTGCCAAACCTGGGAGCTGACATTAAATGATAGAGAAAACTAGTCACGACAGAGATAAGTGTCTACGCAGAATGATGGGAGTAACAAGAAGAGGCTGGTTTAGAAATGAAGACATCAGGAAAAAAGTGTGTACAACATCATAATTGAACTGCATCAAGAAACAACAAATGAAATGGTTCAGCCACATAAGCAGGTTACTCTAAAAGCAATGTTACTCCGATACAGTGGATACAGTGGATACAAAACAATGTTACTCCGATACAGTGGATACAGTGGATACAAAGCAATGTTACTCCGATACAGTGGATACAGTGGATACAAAGCAATGTACTCGATACAGTGGATACAAACAAACGGTCGTCCCACAAAGAGGACCTCAAAATAACAAAAGTTGTTAAAAACACTATTTATGAAGCACACACAAAAACCTGTTCTAGAAATTTCTTCTTATCCTGACGCTGTGAGACAAAAGAGGATTAGAGAACAGAAGAAGAATGTTGGTTTCAGTGAATGTTGGTTTCAGTGAATGTTGGTTTCAGTGAATGTTGGTTTCAGTGAATGTTGGTTTCAGTGAATGTTGGTTTCATTGAATGTTGGTTTCAGTGAATGTTGGTTTCATTGAATGTTGGTTTCATGAAATGTTGGTTTCAGTGAATGTTGGTTTCAGTGAATGTTGTTTCAGTGAATGCTTGGTTTAGTGAATGCTTGGTTTCAGTGAATGTTGGTTTCTAGGAATGTTGGTTTCAGGGAATGTTGGTTTAATGAATGTTGGTTTCAGTGAATGTTGGTTTCATTGAATGTTGGTTTCAGTGAATGTTGGTTTCAGTGAATGTTGGTTTCATTGAATGTTGGTTTAAGTGAATGTTGGTTTCAGTGAATGTTGGTTTCAGTGAATGTTGGTTTCAGTGAATGTTGGTTTCAGTGAATGTTGGTTTCATTGAATGTTGGTTTCAGTGAATGTTGGTTTCAGTGAATGTTGGTTTCAGTGAATGTTGGTTTCATTGAATGTTGGTTTCAGTGAATGTTGGTTTCAGTGAATGTTGGTTTCAGGGAATGTTGGTTTCAGGGAATGTTGGTTTCAGTGAATGTTGGTTTCAGTGAATGTTGGTTTCAGTGAATGTTGGTTTCAGTGAATGTTGGTTTAAGTGAATGTTGGTTTCAGGGAATGTTGGTTTCAGTGAATGTTGGTTTCAGTGAATGTTGGTTTCAGTGAATGTTGGTTTCAGTGAATGTTGGTTTCAGTGAATGTTGGTTTCAGTGAATGTTGGTTTCAGGAATGTTGGTTAATTGAATGTTGGTTTAATTGAATGTTGGTTTCAGTGAATGTTGGTTTCAGTGAATGTTGGTTTCATTGAATGTTGGTTTCAGTGAATGTTGGTTTCAGTGAATGTTGTTTCAGTGAATGTTGGTTCAGTAATGCTGGTTTCGGAATGTTGGTTTCAGTGAATGTTGGTTCAGTGAATGTTGGTTTCAGTGAATGTTGGTTTCAGTGAATGTTGGTTTCAGTGAATGTGGTTTCAGTGAATGTTGGTTCAGTGAATGTGGTTCGGAATGTTGGTTTAAGAATGTGGTTTAAGAATGTTGGTTTCAGTGAATGTTGGTTTCAGTGTTGGTTCATGAATGTTGGTTTCAGTGAAGATGGTTTCAGTAATGTTTTTAAGGGAATGTTGGTTTAAGAATGTTGGTTTAGTGAATGTTGGTTTCAGTGAATGTTGGTTTATTGAATGTTGGTTTCAGTGAATGTTGGTTTCAGGGAATGTTGGTTTCAGTGAATGTTGGTTTCAGTGAATGCTTGGTTCAGTGAATGTTGGTTCAGTGAATGTTGGTTCAGTGAATGTGGTTTCAGTGAATGTTGGTTTCAGTGAATGCTGGTTTAATTGAAGTTGGTTTCAGTGAATGTTGGTTTCAGGAATGTTGGTTTCAGGAATGTTGGTTTCAGTGAATGTTGGTTTCAGTGAATGTTGGTTTCAGTGAATGTTGGTTTCAGTGAATGTTGGTTTCAGTGAATGTTGGTTTCAGTGAATGTTGGTTTCAGTGAATGTTGGTTTCAGTGAATGTTGGTTTCAGTGAATGTTGGTTTCAGTGAATGTTGGTTTCAGTGAATGTTGGTTTCAGGGAATGTTGGTTTAAGTGAATGTTGGTTTCAGTGAATGTTGGTTTCAGTGAATGTGGTTTCATTGAATGTTGGTTTCAGGGAATGTTGGTTTCAGGGAATGTTGGTTTCAGGGAATGTTGGTTTCAGTGAATGTTGGTTTCATTGAATGTTGGTTTAAGTGAATGTTGGTTTCAGTGAATGTTGGTTTCAGTGAATGTTGGTTTCAGTGAATGTTGGTTTCAGTGAATGTTGGTTTCAGTGAATGTTGGTTTCAGGGAATGTTGGTTTAAGTGAATGTTGGTTTCAGTGAATGTTGGTTTCAGTGAATGTTGGTTTCATTGAATGTTGGTTTCAGTGAATGTTGGTTTCAGGGAATGTTGATTTCAGGGAATGTTGGTTTCAGTGAATGTTGGTTTCAGTGAATGTTGGTTTCAGTGAATGTTGGTTTCAGTGAATGTTGGTTTCAGTGAATGTTGGTTTCAGGGAATGTTGGTTTCAGTGAATGTTGGTTTCAGTGAATGTTGGTTTCAGTGAATGTTGGTTTCAGTGAATGTTGGTTTAAGTGAATGTTGGTTTCAGTGAATGTTGGTTTCAGTGAATGTTGGTTTCAGTGAATGTTGGTTTCAGTGAATGTTGGTTTCAGTGAATGTTGGTTTCAGTGAATGTTGGTTTCAGTGAATGTTGGTTTCAGTGAATGTTGGTTTCAGTGAATGTTGGTTTCAGTGAATGTTGGTTTCAGTGAATGTTGGTTTCAGTGAATGTTGGTTTCAGTGAATGTTGGTTTCAGTGAATGTTGGTTTCAGTGAATGTTGGTTTCAGTGAATGTTGGTTTCAGTGAATGTTGGTTTCAGTGAATGTTGGTTTCAGTGTTGGTTTCAGTGAATGTTGGTTTCAGTGAATGTTGGTTTCAGTGAATGTTGGTTTCAGGGAATGTTGGTTTCAGTGAATGTTGGTTTCAGTGAATGTTGGTTTCAGTGAATGTTGGTTTAAGGGGAGATTCTGGTCTGGAAACTTTTCGTTGCTTTCATATTAATGTAGAATTTGTATTACAATTTTGAGATATTTTGCCTTTCTCTCCCCCGATCCGGAAGCACTTGAGCTTTTCAGTTCTTCGGCTTGGTGCCACGAACACCATAAATCTGGGGAATCTGTGGTTTTTTCTGCCATCCGCGGAATTGAACCCGCACACACAGAGGGATAGTCACCCGTAGTCCAACACGCTATGAACACGCTATGAACACGCTATGAACACGCTATGAACACGCTGGGCAGACGGGCGATATTTTGACTTAAAAGAGTAGAGAAAATTAGTTTTTAAAATATGTCAACGCGTTGCCATGGAAACAATAAAAAATGGCAGAAAAACACAAATTTTATAAACAAAATAACAAAATGTTGGTTTAAGTCAATGTTGGTTTAAGTGAATGTTGGTTTGTGTATGTCAAACCTGGATGAAATAGTGAATTGTTAGAGAGGATATGTTGAGAATATATTTGTGTTTGTCTTGCAGGAACTGAAGGTCTAGGATTGAGTATAATTGGTATGGGAGTGGGAGCGGATGCAGGACTAGAGAAACTTGGAATATTTATTAAAACATTGACACACACGGCAGCACAGAGATCTAGCCAGTAAGTGGTTATATCATGTTTGGTTGTTTGTATGATGGAGTGATCGTCTAACCAGTGTTTGTGTTATGTTTGTATGATGGAGTGATCGTCTAACCAGTGTTTGTGTCATGTTTGTATGATGTAGTGATCGTCTAACCAGTGTTTGTGTCATGTTTGTATGATGGAGTGATCATCTAACCAGTGTTTGTGTCATGTTTGTATGATGTAGTGATCATCTAACCAGTGTTTGTGTTATGTTTGTATGATGTAGTGATCATCTAACCAGTGTTTGTGTCATGTTTGTATGATGTAGTGATCATCTAACCAGTGTTTGTGTCATGTTTGTATGATGTAGTGATCATCTAACCAGTGTTTGTGTTATGTTTGTATGATGTAGTGATCATCTAACCAGCATGTTTGTGTCATGTTTGTATGATGTAGTGATCGTCTAACCAGCATGTTTGTGTCATGTTTGTATGATGTAGTGATCGTCTAACCAGTGTTTGTGTCATGTTTGTATGATGTAGTGATCATCTAACCAGTGTTTGTGTCATGTTTGTATGATGTAGTGATCATCTAACCAGCATGTTTGTGTCATGTTTGTATGATGTAGTGATCGTCTAACCAACATGTTTGTGTCATGTTTGTATGATGTAGTGATCGTCTAACCAGTGTTTGTGTCATGTTTGTATGATGTAGTGATCATCTAACCAGTGTTTGTGTCATGTTTGTATGATGTAGTGATCATCTAACCAGTGTATGTGTCATGTTTGTATGATGTAGTGATCATCTAACCAGTGTTTGTGTCATGTTTGTATGATGTAGTGATCATCTAACCAGCATGTTTGTGTCATGTTTGTATGATGTAGTGATCGTCTAACCAGCATGTTTGTGTCATGTTTGTATGATGTAGTGATCGTCTAACCAGTGTTTGTGTTATGTTTGTATGATGGAGTGATCGTCTAACCAGTGTATGTGTCATGTTTGTATGATGTAGTGATCATCTAACCAGTGTTTGTGTCATGTTTGTATGATGTAGTGATCATCTAACCAGTGTTTGTGTTATGTTTGTATGATGTAGTGATCATCTAACCAGTGTTTGTGTCATGTTTGTATGATGTAGTGATCATCTAACCAGTGTTTGTGTCATGTTTGTATGATGTAGTGATCATCTAACCAGTGTATGTGTCATGTTTGTATGATGTAGTGATCATCTAATCAGTGTTTGTGTCATGTTTGTATGATGTAGTGATCATCTAACCAGTGTTTGTAATCATTGTATCTTCTTCGTCTTCTTCTCTTAAACAATTTACTTCTTTATGAAGGGGAGAGGGGATGTAGTGATCTTGTGTGTGATTGTTCTAATGTACTTTGTAAGCTGATATTCATTGTCTTAAGGCTGTTCTTGATACAGTCACTCTATATTTTGCGTGGTCTGGCTCTGTACTCGTTACACTTTTTCAGTATGGCTTTCTATGGTAGATGATACCAGGGCATTCTTGTCAGATGTTCAAACCAATTAATCTGTTGTTCTTGTATGAGGGACTATTAACATTCCTGGACATCCTCTCGGGAGATGTGTACAGTATTACATAAACAACTGTTGTCTGTACACATTGAAGTTCATGTATGAATGTGTACACATAATGGGGGCACATGGGTGTCGTTGGCAATGAGAGAGCAGACAGGCTGGCTGGCTCTGCCGCTATATCAGACGGCCAGCCAATGGACAGAGCTGACATCGTGAACGCCCTCATAGAGCGTGGCCGCAGAGAAGACCTGCATCTAAACTAATCCACATCAACTACTAGATTACGAGAACTGGGTTTGAAGATTGGTGTGGCAAGAAAAGAACGGTACAACAGGTATACGAGTCGGCTCATCAATCAAAATAGAACTGGTACGGTCCGTCGCTGGACGCTGTTGGAGATATTGCGAAGGAGATCGGAGCACCTATGGACATGTCCGAGTGCAATGAAGATATTCCAATCTGTAACTGAAATTGAAACACAGATTGAAGTTCATATATGAATGTGTACACAGAAGAAGACTATCACATGAATTAGACTGATCCTATATTTTTTGTTTGAGAGCTGAAGTAGCGTAGTTGTTAGTGAACTCGCCTCTTAGGTGTGTGGTGAGGGTTCAATTCCACAGTGGGCATGGAATATTTTTCCGACTGTAACAGCTCCCAGGTTGACCCAGACTTAATTTGCTACCAGGAAAAACACTGAAAAGTAAAGACAGCCGGCGTGATGTTGACCACATCACTCATCGTGTGCCGGAGGTCAATGAACAATAAGGGACTAACACCGTTTTACTCAATATACCGACCGTCAGGTATAACAAAGGGTTACAAATATATTTGTACAAATATATGAGAAGCATTATCTGCAACAAGTCCTTGTCAATTGAGATCAGAATGAGAGTTATTCAGTGCTACATAGAACCAATACTGACATACGGTCTCGAGTTATGGACGATGAACAAACAGATTAAGAAAATCTCTGGAAGCTTCTTTAAACACTTTCATGCCCAGCGTGTTCGTAGCGCGTTGTACTATGGGTGACTAGTCCTCTGTAAGTGTGGGTTCAACTCCGCGGACTGACAGAAAAGCTACAGGTTCCCAAGATTTACGGTGTTCGTGGCACCGAAGGGTTACGATGTCCATGACACCGAGCCAAAGAGCTTTCAGCTCAAGTGCTTCTAGATCGGGGAAAAAACCACTTTCATCTGTGCCCCAGGTTGTGCCAACTAGTTTTTTCATGATTACCAATCTGGAGTTTTCTCGGGTCTGGGTTTTTTTTTCTTCAGATGGACAAAAAAAACCAGATAGAAAAAGATCTGAGAGCCACAGAAATGTGGTTTTACAGAAAAATGATGAGAATCTCATAGACTGCTAAAATGACTAATGTGGAGGTGCTGAATGAGATCAAGACACAGAGAAAGCTTATTATCAATATAAGAAAGAGACAGTCATCATTTTTCCTGTGAACACCTCAGGTCATGTGATGAGGAAGGGAGGTTTAGAACACATTGTAACAACTGGTAAAATTGAGGGTAGACGAGACAGGGGAAGACAGAGAGAGAAAGTTTGGATATCCTGACTTCATGACACGGAAGAGAGTCAACATCTGAGATGATAGCAAACACCAGTGACAGATTTGTGGAGATTCATGATCGCCTTCGTCAGCCGGCATGGCACTTGATGATGATGTACAAATATTCCAGTTCATCTGAAGTTGATCGCAAGATGTTGAGCGATATATAATCAATGATTTTATTTGTTACAGAATTGAAGTTAACGACCAAATTATTGAAGTTGATGGTAAGAGTTTGGTTGGTGTCACACAATCGTATGCTGCCTCGGTGTTACGGAATACTACCGGAGAAGTGCAGTAAGTAGAAGTTTAGTGTTAGGTTTTCTCTTACATCTAGTTTGTGTCTTCTGTTGCGTCTAGTGGGGAAAACTCCCACAAGTGCAAGTATACCTTGCCCACACTGTTGAGAGCCGCTGTAGCGTAGTTGTTAGTGAACTCGCTTAGCAAGGCTGGTGGTCTAGGTTCAGCTCCCGCAATGTGCGTGGAAATTTTCCCGACCACGACGGCTCTCAGGTCGACCCAGCCTCAACTGGGTACCAGACATGCTCTGGGAAAGTAAAAAGGCGGCCGTCATATGCTGACCACATCACTCATCGTGTGCCGACGGCCAATGAAAAATACAGGCCTAACACTGTATTGACCTATATACCATGAGGTATGAAAGGGTTCCTTTACCTTTACTTACACTGTACAAGAACATTTCAAGCCCGCATCGGGCTCACTAGTCATCTACACACACACAAACATAACGCAACTACATTCCCTTGGATGAAAATTGTGTGGTATTCACCCGTGATGGACGAGCATCCATGTGGGGGAAGGGATAAGGAGGGCGGCTGCAGATAGCGAAGTCGGTAACACACTTTGCAAATAACCACTGGCAATGTTACTGCCAAGGTTTGAGTCTAGCTTGGGAAATAAAATGTTGTGTGCTCACAGTGCGCGGTTGGACTACAGGCTTCCTGATTTTTTACTTGACCACAAAACAAAAGTTGTTACTGCATGTAGTACCGCTTGTTAGGGTAGTGTAGAATGAGAGGCTGAGGAATTTCATGGCTGCATGGCTAGTGCAGTCACCGCCAAGCTGTCCAGGTTAGGATTTTTCATTTATGCACACAACAGAAAAAATCCTTGGCCTTAACCAGGGATTGAACATGGGTGGTCAATCCTGCATGGGATCCATGCTCTTTTCCATTCGGCCAGACGTTCCTCGTCCTTTACTTGGAGTTCTAAATTACATGTACCTCAGCAGTCAGAGTAAGGCTTACTTGAATGGCCAGGAACACTTCTATAAAGAAGTACATGGTGGAAGAGAAGAAGAATTCATAATTATTGCTATAAGATCATTTAAACAGTTGATGAAGAGAGTCTCTGGCTAGGTTTCATAGTATGATATGTTGAGATAAGTGTACAGAATGTAGTAGGCAGACTGTGTTTATCTCTGTGTATGTTTCATAGCATGATATGTGAAGTAAGTGTAGTAGGCAGACTGTGTTTATCTCTGTGTATGTTCCATAGCATGATATGTTGAAATAAGTGTACAGAATGTAGTAGACAGACTGTGTTTATCTCTGTGTATGTTCCATAGCATGATATGTTGAGATAAGTGTACAGAATGTAGTAGACAGACTGTGTTTATCTCTGTGTATGTTCCATAGCATGATATGTTGAAATAAGTGTACAGAATGTAGTAGACAGACTGTGTTTATCTCTGTGTATGTTCCATAGCATGATATGTTGAAATAAGTGTACAGAATGTGGTAGACAGACTGTGTTTATCTCTGTGTATGTTCCATAGCATGATATGTTGAGATAAGTGTACAGAATGTAGTAGACAGACTGTGTTTATCTCTGTGTATGTTCCATAGCATGATATGTTGAGATAAGTGTACAGAATGTAGTAGACAGACTGTGTTTATCTCTGTGTATGTTTCATAGTATGATATGTTGAGATAAGTGTACAGAATGTAGTAGACAGACTGTGTTTATCTCTGTGTATGTTCCATAGCATGATATGTTGAAATAAGTGTACAGAATGTAGTAGACAGACTGTGTTTATCTCTGTGTATGCTCCATAGCATGATATGTTGAGATAAGTGTACAGAATGTAGTAGACAGACTGTGTTTATCTCTGTGTATGTTCCATAGCATGATATGTTGAGATAAGTGTACAGAATGTAGTAGACAGACTGTGTTTATCTCTGTGTATGTTCCATAGCATGATATGTTGAGATAAGTGTACAGAATGTAGTAGACAGACTGTGTTTATCTCTGTGTATGTTTCATAGTATGATATGTTGAGATAAGTGTACAGAATGTAGTAGACAGACTGTGTTTATCTCTGTGTATGTTCCATAGCATGATATGTTGAAATAAGTGTACAGAATGTAGTAGACAGACTGTGTTTATCTCTGTGTATGTTCCATAACATGATATGTTGAGATAAGTGTACAGAATGTAGTAGACAGACTGTGTTTATCTCTGTGTATGTTCCATAGTATGATATGTTGAGATAAGTGTACAGAGTGTAGTAAGCAGACTAACTGTGTTTATCTCTGTGTTGTTTATCTCTGTGTTGTTTATCTCTGTACAGCTTTATGATAGGACGAGAAAAAACCCCAGCAAGAGTGAGGTAGCTCGACTAATTCAACAGTCTTTGGAACAGGACCGTCGACGGGAGGAGATGAAGGAGAAAGAGCAGCTGAGGCTCAATCAGCTCGAGGCTAGCTTTCAGGTAGAGGGTTAGAGATATATTACCACTTGATCTATTTCTGTTGTTGGAAGATGGGGCTTGGCAGTCACTTGATTGTTGCTCTATGGGCAGTCATCTGTCTTGTACTTCACTATTGGTTGTGACTTCTTAGTAAATGTGGGTGACTGTTCAGTTAGCAAGCTATGTCAAATTTATCAAAGCTTATATAGCAGCCAGCTCATGAATTGCCAGGGCTCACAAGGGGAGCAAAGAATAGTAGCAATGCAAATACAAGGCATATCGTAGATGCTACTGAGGTAGAGACCTAGTGCAAATACAAGGCATATCGTAGATGCTACTGAGGTAGAGACCTAGTGCAAATACAAGGCATATCGTAGATGCTACTGAGGTAGAGACCTAGTGCAAATACAAGGCATATCGTAGATGCTACTGAGGTAGAGACCTAGTGCAAATACAAGGCATATCGTAGATACTACTGAGGTAGAGACCTAGTGCAAATACAAGGCATATCGTAGATACTACTGAGGTAGAGACCTAGTGCAAATACAAGGCATATCGTAGATGCTACTGAGGTAGGGACCTAGGGAAGCTACCCTAGTAAATAAAAAGCATTGCAGAAATTAAATGTGCTGGCCTTCTTAGACTCACCCCACATACAAATCACAAAGAGTGGTTAACAAGTGATCAAATATGGAGTGTAGAAGAAGGAGAAAATATAGCGGCTGTATCAAGGTTACAAAAAGTTACCAACAACATCAGAACAGACAAGAGTCATCAGCATAAGACAGAAAGTTGGGACAGAACCTTACTTGCAGTGCAGAAAGAATGAAGTGGTTTGCCCACTTGAAAAGAATGCAACCAGACTCCACTGTATGATCCATGATGACCCAGGTTAAGAGGAGAAAATGGTGATGGGTTGGACATACCTACGGAATACAGTCAAGTATCAGTAGACAAGCACTTGAGTGGAACCCACCAGGAAAATGGAAAAGAGAACGCCCTAAACAGACCTGGAGACGAAGTCTTCTTGAGGAACTGAAGAGTGCTAGACTACCCAGGGAGACCATGATAAAAACAGCCAGAAACCGAGAAGAAGAATGGCCAACAACTGTTGAGGGTCTATGCTTCACGAGGAATGGAGAGGAATAAATCAAGTAAGTCCACAGTATACAGAGTCTTGTACAACAGAACATCAGGAAAGTAGGCGAGAATGAGACCAGGAAAAACATGGTTAGATGGCATATCAGAATCCTGTCAAAAATAACTCACCCAACCCAATAGAACAGCGCAGGTAAAAGTCACACAGGTAAAAGTGTATCTGAGAGTTTCTGAAGGACACAAATCATCCTCTGCACAAATCCATAAATGAGAACAAAGGCAGGCGTTGAAGACAGGCCGATCCTGGATGGCCGAGGCAGAGGATGTTATTAAACAGGTCTGTACTCTAGATGAGCTGAGGCACAGTGACGAATGGATACCTATATCAGAGGATATGACTGCTTACACCAGGGTTATCAGCACACTTGAACGCCGCTGTAGAGAATTGAGTCCCGGCGCGCCAATGCGGAAATTCTTGCACTCGTGGATCAGCACTCCCATCCAGGTGATATCATTATCTACACCGATGGCTCTGTCAGACGCGAAACCAGATCATCGTGGGCTTATTCAGCACAACGAAACGGTCGCACACTTCATGAGGACTGCGGGCTTTTGAGACAACGACATCGAGCATGACTATGGAGATCACCGCTGCCTCCAGGGCTCTGTCATCGGTGGCTGAGCAACAGGTTACCCATACGATCATCATATCAGACTCGATGAATATGCTTCAACTGATTGAATCTGGAAGTATGTGCGTGGAATGGGTGGACATCATTCGGAGATCACATCTCAAGAAAATGACTTGGCTGTACACGCCTGGACATGCTGGAGTGCGAGGTAACGAGCGTGCTGACTCTCTTGCAAACAGTGCCCGACTCAAGTGGGCAGAAGCATGGACAGAGCCGATATCATTAATGCAGTACGCTCTCAATTGTGTGACATGGGCGGGTCTCAGACGCTGGAATGAGTTTGAGAATTAGGCGTTAAGTTTGGACATGCCAAACAGTGTCGTCTTTGTGGTAGAGAGAGAAGATATAGTAATCAACTTCTCATGGGTACTGTGAGCAAATGGACTTTGGGATGGCTGCTGCAACGGAGGACAGAGCACGAATGGGAATGCCCAATGTGCCATAACGTCGATCGCATAACATAACATAGAACAGCGCAAGGCAAAGCGAGAAAACCACAACGCTGGGCAACAACCCGGTAGCAGTGCGACGACACTGGGCAACAACCCAGTAGCAGTGTGATGAGACTAGGCAACAACCCGGTAGCAGTGCGACGACACTGGGCAACAACCCGGTAGCAGTCCGATGATACAGGGCAACAACCCGGTAGCAGTGTGACGACAAAAGAAGAAAGATCAAAGTCATATTAGCCAATCCCTTTGCCGTTCTGAGCTGATAAACTGGCTGATGCTACAAATAAAAATGAGTATATTGAAGTATTTTTTACATTTAAAGAAACACAAAGGGCTGGAGAAGACCATCATGGAAGAAAAATGCAGACAAAGAGGGAAAGATAGATTCAGAATGTAACTGATAATTTGAGCATGAAAGCTGCAGAGGTGGAACATCTGATCTGTGTGAGAGAGACATTTCGATGGGCTGTTAGGGTGACAATGTTCTGCCCAAGACAAGTCATATTTTCAACCACACATCACCCAAGATGTAATGCATGACCACCTGACCTACCTTTTTTTTTCTAGCCAAAAGATGAAGTCTTGGAGAGACATACACACAGCCATCAATACCAGCAACGGCAACGACACAATGGGGGTGATGAATCTGGTTCTGACGCAGGAGCTGATGATAAGGTATCACATTTATTTTTTCCAATCTAGAAGCACTTAAGCTTTTCAGCCTTTTGACTCGGTGCCATGAACACTGTAAATCTGGAGAATAGCTTTTCTGCCAGCCCGCGGATTGAACCGCACTCACAGGGAGCTTGTCACCCATCCTCCAACATGCTACGAACACGCTGAGCAGGCAGGTATCACATATTTGTTAAAGACAACCATATATTATCTATTCTCTTAGAGCAACCCCCTATAGATGCTCAGCCCCTTCCAGCAAGCTCAGAGTATCCACAGCAGAACATTTACATTGTAGCTCAGTTGATAACTACACATTTTTTTATAACTCAGATATGAGAATATCAAATTTTCAGTTGGAGGATTCAAGAGTTGATTATCAGGAATTGAACACTGTCTGCTGGTCTGAAAAAGGGGTCTTCTTCTTCTTCTGCGTTCTCACTAGATTGGGATTTCAGATTCTCTAATAAAGGCAGCCGTCTGCCTCAGATTATCAGCCACGCCATCAGTTTGTCTGCTGCGTTCTCACTAGATTGGGATTTCGGATTCTCTAATAAAGGCAGCCGTCTGCTCAGATTATCAGCCACGCCATACAGTATGTCTTGACCTAGTGAGTGGGCCACCTCTTCTCTCAAGTCTGCATACTGGTGGCAGTTCTTAGATATAATTCCTATGATTTCTGCTTCCCAGTTTGTGCCGACCTCTTCCCACAGTAAGTTTTGGCCACCCTCGTGTTGGTAGGTCTGACATTCTTACTGCGTGGCTAAATCTCCAAGACAGATTGACGACCGCAGAATCCGTTATCCCATTCCTCATTGTGAGAGGTCGTTGCATCATGTTAGGAGCCTTACGGCCTGGTGCATCCATTTTCTGCAAGCATTTGTTTCTGGTTAGCATTCCCTAGCGGACACATGCATCCGATTTCAGCCAAACCTCATTAGTCACCTCTTACGGTGACAGGTAACAGTGGTTCTATCCTTTACACCCCAAATTTGGGCCCTGGTAACCACTCAGGCGGAAAAAGGGGTCTAAGGACAAAGGATTGACTCCATATTGCTTGGTCCCTCTCCACAGAAATGGCACACCTGCAGTCTGCCGAGACCCTGCAGCACCACTGCAGTATTACACAAAGAACTCCGTAGTTCTTACAGCAAACATAGGGATCGAAAGCCTTCTAGAAAGATGCATCTTGCCACTAGAATAACAGTGTTCAAAAAAAGGACACTGCCCCTTGCTTGGTCCAAGATACCCAGAAAACTGCCATGACTTTTCGTCAAGATACACAAGACAAAGAAGCCACAGCTTTTTACAGATCACCCTCATCTACTGGTGGTTCACAAGATCACACAAGACAATCACAGATTTACCTAGATCCACAAAATGATTGATGGTGACAAAAGCTGTTGATTGATGCAATCATATTTGGATTGTTGTGACTATATTGCTGTCAGGTTTTTGTATCAAGATGTTTTGTTCTTATCTTTTCTTCTTGTGCTGCGTTTGCTGTTAACACCTTTTATTGACCCCCTCTCAATGATCTATATGTAGTTTGGGCTGAAGAGTGAAGATACATTGTGCTGCTATTATACAGCCTCTTCCCAACAGCTGTGATATTTGCACCATGTTTCGGCTCAACACATCCATGTCCTCATCTTGACCACCTGTACCTCCCCAACCTCTTACCTTAATCACCTCCCCACACCAATCCAACCTAGGCCACACCACCTTCAGACAGCCCCTCCCGTATCTTCTCCCATCTCCTCAATAAACCTATGTTTAACCACAGCCCCAGGTAACAGAAGGCTGAATAGCTTAGCTGACAAATCGGAAATTCCTGTTAGATGGGGCTGACTTTATATATGTTTGATAGAACACTGTAAGAGTTATTGCAATTTTACTCAATTCTTTTAGTTTATGGTTATTTATTGATGACAAGTGTTAACCCTTTCGCTGCTACATACTTTCCGAAGGCTGAGCTAAAAATAGTTACTCTTTGTTTCTAGGTCACAAACGTGAATGTACGCCTATAGCAGTGACAGTAGCAATGTATAACATGTTAACACGTCTTTAGCCCACAGAGGAGAGATAATAACAGACTGTTAATGTGTCTTTAGAAGTGAATGGGAAAAACGTATATATACGTCCTTAGCAGCTAAAGGGTTAATAATACTGTTATTTCATAACGTTAAATTTAACTTGTAACATAATATAACCGAGTTCTTCCATGTTGTGATGTTTTTAAATGAATTTTTTCAATCTAACAATATTGAAATGTGAGGGTCACACAACACTTGGGGTCTGATTTCTGAAAATGTTTACCTGAGCTTGTCGGTCTAATGTTACAGGGGGCCATGGTTTAATTGAGATTACCTGTCTTTGGTTTTTTTCTGTGACCTCTTTACACTTCCTCTATAACAATTGTTATTCCAGGATGTTGAAGATTCCCATGAGAACCACAGCCAACACCTTGAGCAGGAGTTGACCCAGTCTGAACAAGACTACCTGCAGCTGGAGCAGGAGACAGCAGCAGGTGACACCACCCCACAGTCAACACCATCCAACGGTGAGGATGTTGGAGGCAGCTCTCCAGAAGTGACAGATGTTCAGCTAGTCACTTCTTCTGCTGCTGCGATCACTTTAGAAGGGATTGATGATGGACATAACAGTCCCAACGACTTTGCTTCTCCAGATATGCAGAATGAGCAACTGTTTGTCAAACTTAAGGAGGTAAGCCAACTGTCTGGTCAGTTAATCTAAACCAGTTTCACAAGTTTGACAATGACCACGAAAATAATGGTTACATGGTATATCAGGATCCTGTAAAAAAATCAAATAATTATCACCAAAGCCACTAGAGCAGCCCGAGACTAAAACATAAAACCGCGACACTGGACAACAACCCGGTAACAGTGTGATGACAAAAGTTGAAGAAATTTGACAATGATCACCATGAAAAATGGTTAGATGCATAGCAGAATCTTGTCAAATATGGTTAGATGCATAGCAGAATCTTGTCAAAATATGGTTAGATGACATAGCAGAATCTTGTCAAAATATGGTTAGATGGCATAGCAGAATCTTGTCAAAATATGGTTAGATGATAGCAGAATTTTGTCAAAATATGGTTAGATGGCATAGCAGAATCTTGTCAAAATATGGTTAGATGACATAGCAGAATCTTGTCAAAATATGGTTAGATGGCATAGCAGAATCTTGTCAAAATATGGTTAGATGGCATAGCAGAATCAAGTCAAAATACAAAAATAACTATCACCCAAGCCACTAGATGAGCACTAGATAAAAACCACTGGAGATTTTTTCAAGGTGTGGGAGATTCGTACAGTTGTGTGCAAGATTAGTACAGTGTGTGTGTGAGATTTACACATTGTGTGTGTGATTTACAGTGTGTGTGAGATTTACACTGCATATGGGAGATTGGCACATTGTGTGACAGTGGTACAGAGTGAGAGTGTATGGCACATTGTGTGAAAGTCTGACACATTGTATGAAAGTCAGTCTGACACATTGTGTGAAAGTCTGACACATTGTGTGAAAGTCTGGCACATTGTGTAAGGGGTCTGACATGTTATGTGATAATCTGGCACCCTGCACAAGTCTGACAGATTACATGAAAGACCTGCATACAGACTTTCCTTTATTCATTAACCTTTCTGTTTTCCCCAGAGTCAGTACAAGCTAGCAGTGTCTGAAGCAGAGGTTGCCAAACTGAAAGCTAAGGTAGAATCTCTCTATCCTTTCCCACACTAGACATGCATAAACTCATCACAGGTTAACTCATCACACTTGTTTTCCTGATGTCTTCATTTCTAAACCTGTCTCTTCTTGTTCTATCTATATATTCTCTAATCCTGCTTGCCTGTCAGGTCGAACAAGGAGACACCTGGAGCAAGCCTCTCTATGCGCCTTGTCTTTCTTTCTCGTCTCCAGTCCTGATTTGTCTCACAGCTTCAGGGTAAGAAAAGTTTTCTAGCACTGGCTTTTGTGTGTGCTTCAAAATAGTGTTTTTCCGCTTTGTTAGCTCTGAGGCCCACCTTTTGCGTAGCCGGCCTTTTGCTTTGTATCCACTGTATCGTAGTAACATTGCTCTTTGAGGTGCACTGTCTGTTGGTAATCTGCTTATGTGGCGAACCATTTAATTTGTTGCTTCTTGATAAAAATCAGTACTGATGTTGTACCCACTTTTTTCCTGATGTCTTATTTCTCAACCGGTCTCTTCTTGTTATTCCCAGCATTCTGCGTAGACACTTCATCTCTTTCGTGACTAGTTTTAGACTCACAGTCTGTGATCAAATCTTCCATGGTCATCTCTATCGTTGGTCATCTATTATGGACATCAGCAAACATGAGCTATGAATCTGATATCGCTATGACATAAAAAAGCAATTCTGTCTAATTGTGTGGTCTAACATGTAGACACTGTCTGATTTGGTCTATATTCTCATGGTCTATGAATAAAGACTATTATGTTTGTAGTGGGAATGGGTGGTGTAATGGATGTCTTGTGTATGTGTGATGTCTAGTGTGTGTGATGTCTAATGTGTGTGTGATGTCTAGTGTGTGTGATGTCTATGTGTGTGTGTGATGTCTAGTGTGTGTGATGTTTATTTTGTGTCTGTGTGTGATTTTAGTGTGGTGTGATGTCTAGTGTGTGATGTCTAGTGTGTGTATGTGTGATGTCTAGTGTGGATGTCTAGTGTGTGTAATGTGATGTCTAGTGTGTATGTCTAGTGTGTGAGGTCTAGTGTGTGATGTCTAGTGTGTGTAGTGTGATGTCTATGTATATTGTGATGTCTGTTGTGTGTCTAGTGTGTATAATGTGTGATGCCTAGTGTGATGTCTACAGTTTGAGATGTGTGATTGATGACTCTAAACCTCCGCAGCTTCTGCTACTAGAAAGTGTGGAGGGACAGAAGAAAGTGCTGGAGAAAAAAGTCGAGGAACAGACAAGGAAATCACATGAGAAAGACAAACACTTTGAGTCTCTCAAGAAAGAATTGGCTCAGTACAAGGTATATCTGTCAGGGCAGACATCCACATATCAGGGCAAACATCCACATATCAGAGCAGACATCAGTGCAGACTTCAGAGCAAACTATAGGGTAGATATCAGGATAGATTTCAGGGCACACATCAGGAGATCGGTCACATCAGGGCAGACTGTAGGACAGATATCAGGCAACATCAGGGCAGTCTGGTTTCAGATTGAGACAGCACATATAGATCCTGTCAGTTTTCCCTTTACTTAATCACATACATCTCTACTGTCATATGTCATATTGAACATCACTGATCTAGTACACATATGCCATATTGAACATCACTGATATAGAACACATATGTCATGTTGAACATCACTGATCTAGTACACATATGCCATATTGAACATCACTGATCTAGTACACATATGCCATATTGAACATCACTGATCTAGTACACATATGTCATATTGAACATCACTGATCTAGTACACAAATGTCATGTTGAACATCACTGATCTAGTACACATATGTCATCTATAGTACTGGCAGCATATCATCTTTCATTGTTAAATCTCCATGACTCTTCCCCCAGGACATGATGGTAGCATCACAAAGTCAGCACATCGAAATGGAGAGAAAAGGCAAGGAACTTGGAGCTCTGGAGAAAAAGTACCATAAGGCTAAGAAACTTATCAAGGACTATCAGATCAGGTGAGTGCTTGTACCTGTCTCTTGCGAACTAAGATGGTGAGTGCTTGTACCTGTCTCTCAGTGTAGAGCTGAGGTAAGGTGAGTGCTTGTACCTGTCTCCTTGCCGAACTAAGATAGGTGAGTGCTTGTACCTGTCTCTCAGTGTAGAGCTAAGATAAGGTGAGTGCTTGTGCTTGTCTTTGAACTCTCCATATGACCTTGTAACCACTCTGTTGTGTGATTTCTATGTAATCTGAGCCTAAAAGTGATTATACGCTGTGCCAGTTAAGTAGGCCAGCACATTTGATTTCAGCTACGCTTTTATTTACTAGGTAGCTTCCCTAGATTCCTACCTCAGTCGCCTCTTATGACATGCCTTGTAGGTTGCAGTGGTAGTATTCTTTCCTTCCCTTGTGGGCCCCCTAACACTACGCTGACAGATCGTGTGATATAAAAGCAAGCTTATTAATTCTCCTAGATGTCTCGTAGTTTCATTAGTAAACATTGTATGCACAAGTTTGATTGTTTTGTGGCTATAACATAGTCTTGCACATACTTACCAATCAATCAAGTGCCATGCCTGCCAGCGTAGGCGATCATGTCTCTCCACAACTCCCTCTGCTTGGTGCATGTAATCAGTTCTGATATCGATCTTGTGTCGAACCATGATGTCAGGCCATCCAACATCTTCTCACTCTGTCGTCCACGATCTCTCCTTCTCTGAATGTTACCTGTTGTCACCAAATGTTCTAAACCTTGTCTTCGCATTATATGCATGATTTACTTACAGCTAAATTTAAACTACACATTTCTCCATGTGAAAAACGTGTGCATCTGTTTTATATATATATATATGGCCTTTTCGTCTTTACAGACGGTCAATTGACAAGTGTTTTACTGTGACAACTTCTGAGTTTTGGCTTTTCTCTCTTGTCGTTCAACTCATACATAAATCTCTCCTCAAAATACTCTGCACCCTTGCGCAATATCGCTTTCCACACAACTCTGTCATCAGCTAGTTTTTCCCATGTGCTGGGACCTATAGGAAAGTTTTTCATTCAGGCTTTGCAGACATTTTTATATCTGAGCAGTGGTCTGCCCTGGTGCCTCTTCCCCGCCGAAAGTTCACAGAACAACATTTGTTTTGGTATGCGGCAGATTTCCATTCTTCTCACATGCCCCAACCATCTTAGTCGTCTACTGCTGAGCATGCACATGATGGAAGGCAGGTTTGCACGTTGCAGTACTTCAGAGTTGGTTATCTTGTCGTACCACCTGATGTTCATAATCTTGGGAGACATCGAAGATGAAAGATGTTAAGTATTTTCTCGTGTCTTGAGTAGGCTGTCCATGTTTCTGAGCCATATAGTAAAGAACTAATTACACAGGCTGGATATATTTGAATCTTCGTCTGCAATCTAAGTTTTGTGTTGTCCCATGCTTGCTTTGATAGTTTGCCGAATGTACATCTGTTAGTAAAGTAATAAATTGCTATATTCTTGTCTGTGTACAGGGAGAAAGATTTCATCCAAGAGAGAGAATCACTTCTTGAACAACAAACAGAAAAAGACCAACAATACAATTCATTGGTTAAATCCCTCAAAGATCGGGTAAGAACAAATCTTCTTTCGTCACTTAAAAATACTTTTGTTGAATATGTTAGATATGTTAGTTTTGGTGTTGGTCTAGAGTAGTTAGTGCTACATTTGTGGGCTTACATTCAGGAGACCAGGATTCAATACCTGGTTAGGCCAATGACTATTTTTCTGTCGGGGCATAAAGGAAAATCCTAACCTGAATAGTTTCGAGGGACTATGTGCACTATATGGGGACTAGTTTCGCATTAGCCATGTGACCATTAAATTCCTCAAGCTCACGTTCCCACCTGTTCAACACCACTTTAAAATACGATATTACAAGCAGTAAAGACTGTTTACACTTTGAGAATAATTTCAAATCTTGGTGGTGGTCTAACCGGGCGCATTGCAAGACATGCACTGTTTTGGAACCCACAGGGAAAGAGGATAAGGGAAGGCCTAGACAGACCTGGAGAAGAGAGATGGAGGTTGATATTAAAAGGATAGGTAAAACATGGACAGAATTGGAAGGGATGGCAGGAGAGAGGAAGTGCTGGAAGAAGTTCGTTGAAGACCTGTGCTCTATTGGGAGTTGAAAGTTAAGAAGAAAGAAGGTGGTGGTCTAGTAGTTAGTGCTATTTTCAGAGATGACACTTAGAGGATAAGTTCAAATATTGGTGGTGGTCTAGTAGTTAGTGTCTAGTGCTAGTAGTGTCTAGTAGTTAGTCTATATCAGAGACACTTAGAGGATTAGTTCAGATCTTGGAGTGGTCTAGTAAGTTAGTGCTATATTCGAACATCACACTTAGAAGATTAGTTCAAATCTTGGTGGTGGTCTAGAAGTTAGTGCTACTGATCAAATCTCAGTAGATTTGAGTCTTCTGACATCCTGCTGAACATTGGTGTCCAATTTTATTATTTATGGTACCATTTGATATTGTTGCTGAAGATGGTGAACCTCAGAGATAACAGAGGCAATGGAAAACACTGTTTATAAAGCGCACACAAAAACCTGTTCTAGAAATCTGTTCTTGTCCTGACACTGTGAGACAAAACAAAATTAGAGAAGCACACACAAGTCTCTTCTTATCGACTTTACAAATCATGCTCATGGGGTCACTGAGTATGAAAACACGAGAGTAGTTGTGAGATGCCAACCATTTCACTGCCTCCGTAACCACCCGAATCTCCATTGTCAAACTACTTGTGGTTGTTGCGTATGCCCCACTAGCCTCTCTTATTATTTTAAAATCTAGTGTTGCTATTGATTGTCAGTTACTGAACTAACATCATAGAATCGGGACATACCTATAGGTGCTCAGTCTTCCCCAATAAATGTTGAACTGTATGCATGCTGATGGTTCCAGTGACCCACCGACACATTCCTCACTGTGTCCAGGGATCGGAACACTTATAGACATGTCTAGACTGCTATGATGATAGTCTTCATATAACTGAAAAACTATCGTTACTACCTGTAGGCGAATTGGGGTAAACTGGCAACAACATTACATACCAGCTTACCCCAATTTTGAAACACCCAGCTATTCCAGTAGTGACTAAAAGACAGAAGTCATGACTATAAGCAGAGAACATAAAGATATCAACATACAAATAAATGACCAAACGCTAAAGCAGGTGAGAGAATTCAAATACCTTGGAAGTATCTTCACATCTGATAGTAGACTGGACAGAGAGATCGAAACTACAATCCAGCAAGCCAACAACATTACATACCACCTTACCCCAATTTTGAAACACCCAGCTATTCCAGTAGTGACTAAAAGACAGATTATAAATTCAATCTTTATACCAACACTGTGCTACCAGATCCAAACATGGACACTGACAAAAGAACAAGAAAGGAAAATTACCACATGCGAAATGAGATGCCTGAGGAAAGCAGTAAATAAAACAAGAAGAGACCATATAAGAAATGAGGAAATTAGAAGAACAGTCGGAACAACACCTGCTATTAGATTTATTGAAAAACAGAGACTCAAATGGTTTGGCCAGTTGGTCAGAATGAACCCGAATACACCAGTTGCAAGAGCATACAACCTGAAAATGGAATCATCAAGAGGAAAGGGCAGACCAAGAAAAAGATGGGTTGATGGAGTTACAGACATCTTAAAACTCCACAATACCACACCATATCAAGCGACCGAGCGTGCATTATGTCGGAAACCGATCATCAGTTAAACCTGCTACGCCTAACGGCAAAAAAGCAGAGAAGGACAAAAGAAAGAAAAAGAAAAAACTGCCTGTAGGGCCACTTTTAGGGCAGGGCAGGACAGGTGGAACGAGAGCCTGAAGAATTTAATGGCCGCCTTGCTAGTGCAGTTGCCGTGAAATTGTTTATGTTAGGAGTTTTCTTTATGCTCACTCCCGACAGAAAAAAATCCTTGGCCTTACTGTGGATTGAACACGGGTCTTTTGTTTGGGAGCCGCACTCTAATGCAATCGGCCAGATGCTCCTCTATATAACTCATATTATTTATATAATAATAGTTTGCAAGTCAGCATAATGTTTATGTTGTTTCCTCATGTCCAGATCTTTTTACTGGAGAAAGACTTGACTGAGGCTCAGAAGGCTGCAGGTCTGCCTCCCATCTTGTCATCTGCGGAAGAAATTGAGATCTCTCTGCCCACAAACAAACCAACACCTCATGTTAGAACAACACACATTGTATTTGGTGAGTATACCTAGTCAGAATATATATAAGGGTGAGAGCTGCGGTAGCGTAGTTGTTAGTGAACTCGCTTCTCAAGGCTGGTGGTCTGGGTTCAACTCCCGCAGTGCGTGTGGAACTTTCCCGACCGCGACAGCTCTCAGGTCGACCCAGCCTCAACTGGGTACCAGACAGGCTCTGGGAAAGTAAAGGCGGCCGGTGTGATGCTGACCACATCATCCATCGCGTGCCGACGGTCAATGAAAAATACAGGCATAACACTGTAGTGCCCTATATACCACAATGTATGAAAGGGTTCCTTTATTTTTCTTTTTATATATAAGGGTCTCTGTGGTTAAGTGGTTTTGTCTGGGAGTCTAAATGTTGTAGGTTCGAATCCGGACCAAGACACATGGGCAAGTTTCTTTCTGGAGATCCCTAGGATTGTTGGTGGAGCTACAGAGTTCATGCTTTGTGCAACACTCTTGGCAGGTGGTGTGCCATTTCTGCCAAGTGGGACGGAGCCTTATGGAGCCATAAGTCAATCCTTAGACTTGGTCAGTGACCATCAAAAATGTGTTATATGCATAAATATTTGAATATATAAGTATTGTATATATATAATATTTTCTGTGTGTGTATAAATATTTATCATGCATATAAATATTTATGTGCATGACTATTTCTTATATGTATAAATATGTTTTGTATGTATAATTTTTTTATATGTCAAAATATTTTTCTGTTGTATGTCTCATGGGGTCTATTTATATTTTCACATGTATGTCTCTTATAGGTACATATTTCTCGTATTATGTTTCTTTACATATAAATATTTATCACCTCTCAGTTGAGAGAGTTTATTAGAAATACTATAAATGTGGGTTGTATGTCCTGCTGTTTATAATATGAATTTAGATACAAGGTACAAGTTTTCCATTTGATGATTAAGCTGATACTTATTTTTGTTCTCGAAGACCCAGAAGAGCCGCTGTCTCCACTTAACCAGTCCACAGATGATGTTCTAGATACTTCGACCTGCTCGGAGATATCAGATCCTGCTTCTCCTGGTGAGATTTCATGTGTTGTTTAGTGCGTTCATGTGTTGAACGCGACGATAGGCTTTCAGGTACGGCTGCTGTAAAAAATGGATGCGCAATGGACCAGGCTGATATTATAAATTCCCTAAGGGAGAGAGGACATTGCACGATTCAAGTAATAGTGGTGAATCTACAACACTAACCAGACTGCAAGAACTCAAGTCAAATGTGGTGTAGCTCGACAAGAGCACTGTACTGGTAGTTAAAGAAGAATAGTAAACCAACAAAGAACCGGTGTTGTTAGTTGCCACATGCTGAGAGACATGCTGAACAGGAAATTGGAGCACTTATGAACTAATTGGTTCTCTCTCGATCTGAACATGCTATGGTTGTGATGATCACTAAATAACTAAGCATCTGGAGATCGGCACTATGAGTAGTTGATGTTAGTGATGATGATCCGACGACTAAACTAAACTGAGAGACATACTAAATAGGAGATCAGAGCACATATGAAGTAATTTGTTTGATGTTCAGTGATGATGATCCGACGACTAAACTAAACTGAGAGACATACTAAATAGGAGATCAGAGCACTATGAAGTATTGTTTGATGTTCAGTAATGATGATCCGACGACTAAACTAAACTGAGAGACATACTAAATAGGAGATCAGAGCACATATGAAGTAATTCGTTTGATGTGCAGTGATGATGATCCGACGACTAAACTAAACTGAGAGACATACTAAATAGGAGATCAGAGCACTTATGAAGTAATTCGTTTGATGTGCAGTGATGATGATCCGACGACTAAACTAAACTGAGAGACATACTAAATAGGAGATCAGAGCACATATGAAGTAATTCGTTTGATGTTCAGTGATGATGATCCGACGACTAAACTAAACTGAGAGACATACTAAATAGGATATCAGAGCACATATGAAGTAATTCGTTTGATGTGCAGTGATGATGATCCTACGACTAAACTAAACTGAAACATACTAAATGATCAGAGACATTAATACGTGATGCTATGATGATCTGATAACTAACTGAGACATACTAATAGAATCCTACTAGAGTATCTCTTGAGTCGTATGTGATCCACGACTAAACTAACTGAGAACATACTAAATAGAATCGAGCTTTAGTGTTTGATGTCATTGATGATCATGGCTAAACTAACTGAGAGACAACTATAGGAGTCGGCACTTGAAGGTTTGATGCTATGATTCGACATAACTAAACTGCATCTAATGGAGATCGAGCACATGAAGTAAATTTTTCGAGTTCAGTGATGATGATCGAAGATAAACAGAGAATATAATTAGAGATCAGAGCACTATGATAATTCTTGTTGTGATGATGATCCCCGCTAACAACTGAGACATATAAGGATGATCAGACACATTGAAGTATTTATGTTTGTGTCGTTGTGATCGCTACTAAACTAAACTGAGAGACATACTAAATGGATCAGAGCACATGAAGTGTTTATGGCAGTGATGATGATCCGCGTAAACTAAATAAAACTAAATTATGCATTTAGCATCTATAACTGTCTCATTTAATCTCAGCATTTCTATCACCTCTTCCTGCCTCTCACTATCTATCCTCAGGGTTCTCGTATCATGGAAGTAAGTGCTATCTTGTCTCACTCATCTATCCTCTAGGTTTCTGTATCATGAAGTAAGGTGCTAAACGCGCCACGGTCTTGTTTGCTTCCCATGAGTGATCAGGATTTTCAGAGTTCTAGTCGTCGAAAGACATTATGTCCTTGTCAACTCTTCTCTTTTTGTCAGCACACTGTTACCGGGTTGTTAACCCAGTGTCGTGGTTTTATGTATTTGTCTTGCACTTCTCTGCTTTTGTCAGCACACTGTTACCGGGTTGTTAACCCAGTGTCGTGTTTTATGTATTTGTCTTGCACTTCTCTGCTTTTGTCAGCACACTGTTACCGGGTTGTTAACCCAGTGTCGTAGTTTTATGTATTTGTCTTGCACTTCTCTGGTGACTTGTGTGATGGTTTTCTTAGTCCCTGGCAGAATTCAACTACGTTATCTATCCACCTTTTCTTTAGTCTTCCTTTCGCTTTCCTTCCTGATATTCTGTTGTGGAAAGCTTCATAGGCAGTTTGGTCTGTTCGCATTCTTACTAAGTGGCCAAACCACTTCATTCTCTGTTTCGCTATATAGTTCAAGCACGGTCTTGTTCCAACCTTTCTCTGATGCTGGTATTTGTTACTCTGTCGATTCTTGTGTTTTTGGTGACTTTAGGGAGACATCTCATTTTGCATGTTGATATTCTCTGTGTATGTTTCTTATTCATTGTCCATGTTTGGCTTGGTAACATAGAGTGGGTATAAAGATGCTGTTGATCAACTGTTGTTTAGCTGTCAGTGAGATGTTTGGATGTCTAAGTAGTGGCGCTAGTTGGTAGGTTATTGCATTTGCTTTCTGGACTCTAGCTTCTATCTCTCTGTCGAGTCTTCCATCCTCTGTAAATACACTTCCTAGGTACTTGAATTCCTGTACTTACTCTATTTTACTGCCATTGTTCAACTGCAGCACTTAAAAGAACTATGGTAGGTGAAAATTGGTAAGAGCAGGCTGCAAAGCCGCTGCCTGGGAAAATTTCATTAAAAAGATGGAAATAAAATTCCTACACAATTTTCACCATTTTCAAAATGACATCATGGTTCGCCCCAATGATACTCTGCTGCCACTGAGATCTTCCTATGTAGTTCGTTCCCAATGATACTCTGCTGCCACTGAGATCTTCCTATGTAGTTCGTTCCCAATGATACTCTGCTGCCACTGAGATCTTCCTATGTAGTTCGTTCCCAATGATACTCTGCTGCCACTGAGATCTTCCTATGTAGTTCGTTCCCAATGATACTCTGCTGCCACTGAGATCTTCCTATGTAGTTCGTCCCAATGATACCTGGCCACTAGATCTTCCTATGTAGCTTCCATCCTCGAATAACTCTGCTGCACTGAGACTTCCTGTACTTGCTCTATTACTGCCATGTTCCAACTGAGACTTACTATGTAGTTGCTGGGGTCACACTGCACTGAAATTTCTTAGTGTTCCACTGAATCTTCACCTTTATGTAGTTCGTCCCAATGATACTCTGCTGCCACTGAGATCTTCCTATGTAAGAAAGAGAACTGAGCATGCATGGTTATTCACCAAAGTGCAATAATGATTGTTCTGTCAATCAATCCTCCTTTCTTCCTCTTTCACTCTGCCTCTCATCATCTATCCTCCTCCTTTTCTCTTCTGCACTTTTTCTCCTCTCTTTCACTCTGCCTCTCACCATCAGACAGAAGATTAGAGGACAGAGATTAGAAGACAGACATTTATCAGACTGGAGATTAAACAACAGAAATGTGTCATACAGGAGACAGACATTTGTAAAGCAGAAGATTAAAGGACAGACATTTCTTGAGATTTACTTTCTATTGTACTGTGTCTGCTTCTTCTTCTTTGCGTTCTTTCTTTACAACCAATTTTAATCACTCTTTTTGATATGTTTGATCTTTGGCAAGTACGCGTAGACTTCTACACATTTAGAACACATGCATCCGATTTCAGTCAAACCTCCTTAGTTGCTTCTTACGACATGCGTGGCAAGTAACAGTGGTTCTATTCTTTACACACCAAATTTAGGGCCCGGTAACCACTTGGGCGCTCCGTGACAACAATCCTGGGGGTCTCTAGAAAAAATGCAAGTGTGAACAGAACGGCACTGTCCGGATTTGAACCACAACATATATAGATATATTTGTCGAAGAGAGTTATGTGTAATTGTTGACTTTGTTCTCATGTTGTCTTGTTTGTCTTCCGACAGTTCTAGAGGAATCCTTTTCCTTAGAGAGATCACAAGTAGTGTCTTCATCACCTCTTACCTTAGATATGGCAAACACTGTATCTACCTTTCCAGGTGGGGATGATCCTTTCAGGTAAGTTTTCACCTTCTTTGACTTATCAACAGGTATTGATTGATTGATACACCCGTGTGATGCCAGGGCCCGCAAGGGAAGCAAAGAATAGTACCACTGTGACCTACAAGGCATGTCGTAAGAGGCGACTGAGGTAGGACCCAGGGAAGCTACCCTAGTAAATAAAAAGCATAGCAGGAATTGGATATGCTGGCCTGCTTGTAGGCACATAACTGGCACAACTTACATTCGCTCTTAGGCTCAGATCACATACAAATCGCATAGAATGGTTAACAAGTGGTCGATATACAGCATTCAAAGAAGATTGACTTAGTGGTTAGACATCATCATTACACTTTGGTTAGTAACCATATGTGATTCGATCTCTTTCTTACAGAGGAAGATCTCAGCGGCAGTGATTTCAGCGACAGTCTACGAGCTCCACAGCATCGGCAAGGGTCCCAGATGTAATTTAGTGGGTGGTGAAAATATTTTGTCGAAATTTTATTTTTAAATTAAATGGGCTGGAATAAGTTTGTTGAAGACCTGTGCTTCGTTTGAATTTGAAAGATGAAGTAGTAGAAGAATAAAATAAACAGACCTTCTGCTGTTTATAGTTAGTAAAACTGTTGTTGAGAGCTGCGGTAGCGTAGTTGTTAGTGAACTTGCTTCTCGAGGCTGGTGGTCTGGGTTCAACTCCCGCAGTGCGTGTGGGATTTTTCCCGACCGCGACGACTCTCAGGTCGACCCAACCTCAACTGGGTACCAGACATGCCCTGTGAAAGTAAAGGCGGCGGCGTGATGCTGACCACATCACCCATCGTGTGCCGACGGTCAATGAAAGATACAGACCTACCACTGTATTGCTGTATATACCAGGAGGTATGAAAGGGTTCCTTGACTTTACTTTAAAACTGTTGTTACTGCTTGTAATACCGCTTTTGTAGGACAGGGGACATGTGCCTGGGAAATTTAATGGCTAGCGCAGTTGTCATGAAACTGTTCAGGTTACGATTTTTCTTTATGCCCCGACAGAAAAAATCATTACCCGTACTGGGGATTGAAACCCGGTCTCCCAGTTAGTTCATTGCGCTGCAACAACTATTGAAACAAATGTATGATGTTAACCCTTTAGCTGCTAAGGACGGCGTATATATACGTTTTTCCAATTCACTTATAAAGACGCATTAACACGTCTGTTAATATCTTTCCTATGTGGGCTAAAGACGTGTTAACACGTTATACATTGCTACTGTCACTGCTATAGGCGTATATTCACGTTTGTGACCTAGAAACAAAGAGTAGCTATTTTTAGCTCAGCCTTCAGAAAGTATGTAGCAGCGAAAGGACTAATGTCAGTATATGATATCCACAACTGTTTTTAGCAAGATCTCTGTTTCTGTGTGTCTTGTTTATTTTCGTATGTTGACATAAGCATTATGTTGATTAACATATTATTCCACATACACTATGATTTTCTATGTTTTATGTAGTCACCTGGTTTGATTTCTACTTCTATTCTGCTGCCAGGTTTGAATTTGAATCGTTACTGAACACCTCACCCTTGCCAGAGTCTTCACACAACAGAGACAAGAATACCATGGTCATATCAGGCAGTGCTGCAAACAGGCAGCCTGCATCCAGGAAGATCAAGGTTGTTATCAACATTTCACACTTTCATCATTAAATGTTAGCTTCTAAATCTGTGTCTACTATAGGTTCCTGTCTACTTTAAATTACCTGTCTACATTACCTGCCTACTTCAAGTTACCTGTTTGTTACTAATTATTTGTCTTTAATGCATGTATAGAAGAGACTGGTTTAGAAATGAAGACATCAGGAAAAAGTGGGTACAGCATCAGTACTAGACTTCATCAAGAAACAACAAATTAAATTGTTCGCTACATAATCAGATAGCCAACAGACAGTGCACCTTAAAGAGCAATGTTGTTCCAATACAATGGTACAAAGCAAAAGGCAGACCACGCAAAAGGTGGACCTCAGAGATAACAGAGGCAATGAAAGACACTGTTTATGAAGCACACACAAAAGCCTGTTCTAGAAATCTCTTCTTATCCTGAAGCTGTGAGGCAAAGCAGGATTGGAGAAGAGAAAGAAAGACGGCGCATAGAGCTGCTTGCTCCAGGTTTCTCCTTTTCTGACCTGACGCCGACCAGGATTAGAGAATAGATAGCAGTGTAGATAGAGGGAGAGACCGAGCAAGCAATAGACAGGTAACATTTGATTTGACCTTTTAGATTACTGAGTTTAGTTAGCAGACCAGTTTGGCAAAACCTTCACAGTTTAAGTTGAATTCTACATTCATGTCCTGACTGCAAGAACTTGAGAGTCGAAAAAAGTGTTGCTAGATTTGAACAATATATAGGAACCAATACTGACATACGGATGCGAGTCATGGACAATGAACACACAGATCGAGAAATCTCTGAAGGCCACAGAAATGTGGTTTTACAGAAGAATGATGAGAATCGAATGGACTGCTAAAATTACTAATGTTGAGGTGCTGAATGAGATCAAGACACAGAGAAAGCTTATCATCAATATAAGAAAGAGGCAGTCATCATTTTTCGAGCATGTGATGAGGAGGGAAGGTTTAGAGCACATTGTGACAACCGGTAAAATCGAGGGTAGACGAGACAGGGAAAGACAGAGAGAAAATTTTGAATAGCCTGACTTCATGGCACGTAGAGCGTCAACATCTGAGTTGATAGCAAACACCAACGACAGAGATTTGTGGAGATCCATGATCGTCACGCCAGCCGCACGGCACCTGATGATGATGACAGGGAGCAAACAGTATTTCATTAACCAACACAGAACTTGACCTGTCAGCCACTACATGCTGATGGATATATTAAAGATGAGATTCGTGTACTTATGAACCTGTTCCCTGTACAGTGAGGATTTGATGGACTCTGTGGCTGAATGGTTAAGCCTTCATCTTGCAATCTGAAATTCGTAGGTTCAAATCCTTCTTCTTTTTCGAACACCCCATATCGACCACTTGTTAACAACCTCTCTGTGATTTATAATATGATCCGAGCCTAATAGTGATTGTATGTTGTGTCAGTTATGCGCCTACAAGTAGGCCAGCACATCCAATTTCTGCTACGCTTTTTATTTACTGGGGTAGCTTCCCTAGACTCCTACCTCAGTTGTCTCTTACGACATGCCTTGTAGGTTGCAGTGTTACTATTCTTTGCTCCCGTGCGAGCCCGGGAACACATGGGTGGGGTTCAAATTGACCTTGTCGTTCTGTTTGCGAGTACACTTTTTCTAGAAGCCCCTAGGATTTTTGCTGGAGCTGCAGAGTTTGTGATTTGTACTTGGCAAGTGGCTTGCCATTTCTGCGGAGATGGGCAGAGCCATATGTAGTAAACCCAAGTGCTTTGAAGTCAATCCTTCAGACTTAGACAGTGTAGACTGACAACGTAACTAACTGCCACATACTTCTAAATAGTACAGCGACCTGGATATGCAGAAATCCAGGGTAAATGTTTTCATTCTCCATTTCTTTCTGTGTAGATTCAGACTCAAGACTCGCTGGAAGAACTGGATTCGAACAGTGAGCTAGCAGAGAGTGGTAGTATTCACAGCAGCCTGACTGACCACACAGAGAGTGGACTAGATATGTGGAACAAACACGACAGGTAACTAAACCTAACTCGCTGACTAGACTGACATTGACTTACCTGTATCTACCTGTACTGTTGGCCATGGTTATATTTGTATATGTTTTATTGTAGTTTCTATTAGTGTTCTCAAGATTGATTTTAGCTGATGATAAAGGACAATTATTTAATATAGAATATATAGAGTCTGGGATTCTTGACTGTAATTATATAATTATTAAAATAAAGATGTAGTTCAGCATGCCTTGAGTGCCGGTATAAACGTTTTGGGGGTTTCGGTGGCAAAGGTAATCGGTTCGCTCCTCGTGGACCATCGGGATATTTTCCAGGGATCCCTAATCTCAGTGTAGGTGAGATCAAGTTTCTAGTCCTATCGGAGACTGATAATAAAACGTAGGTCCCCTGTTCAATTTGAACATGCAAAACAAACCTTGACAGTTCAAAATTGAGAAGAGCAGGCTGGAAAGCTGCTGCCTGGGCAAAATTAAATAGAAAGATTACAAAATAAAATTCCTACAAAATATTTTCACCATTTTCTAAATTACAACGGGACCCTTGCCGGTGCTACGGAGTTTGTGCACTGTCGCTGAGATCTTCCAGTGTAAGGAGATCGAACACCTGGTTACTCACAGTGTAAGAAGAGATCGGAACACACCTGGTTACTCACCGAAGTGCGATGATGATGGTCCAATCAAACAATCAAAATTTCAACATGTTTGGTTTAGGTAACACAGAGATGTCAATATTATTAACTCTTTAAATACAACATGCCACCTGACAAGCCATGCCGGCAGTACCAGATTTTCAACAAGCTACTTCATGTTCCAAAATGTTTTATTTAGAATCAACTATTCAGATCTATTTTGTACCGAGAAATGAAAATGTGGCATATCCTTTAAAGGACGTAGCCATCAACAACAGTAAATGAGTCGTCGATATTTTGTACTTTTTCTGCATAATTTGTTGTAGAATACAAGTCAAAATTATTGAATAGATCATTCAATTAAATTCTTCACATTTTGATATCTCTCTTCATCGATCACGCCCAGACCGATGTACCAGATCTACCCATAAATTCTATTCATGTGAAATCTGATTCATGCAGCCTTAGCATTGGTGTGTTTACGTCACATCTTCAGCACCATTTGGAGCTCTGGTGCTTATCCTGCGGAGATGTGTCCAGTTTCAGCCAGCGTTTACTCAGTTCACTCTCCATTCTGTAGCCATCTAGTGTTTTTTATGGTGTGTGGGGTAGCTAGCCCCACGCCCAACCTCCTATTTTGTGCTACTATTTCTGCATAATTTGTTGTAGAAAATAAGTCAAAATTATCAAATAAATCATTCAAATCTGTGCACATTTTGATATAAGATTTGGAAGGCTGCATTGACAATTTTTGCTAAAAAAACCAGCACTCAAAAATGTGTGGTTTTATGTGTGCATGCAAAGAGTTAATGAATATATTATCGATATAAAGAAAGACTGCAGTAAGACTATGTAGCAATGGTGAAACATACAAACAAAGTACTGTAGTTTTACAAAAACAATACACAGCAACTTTTCAAACTTCTCTTCTATCTTTTACTTGATAAAGTCCTTTTGGTGGAAACTGTGTGTATTGTTATTGTTTTGTAAAACTATAGTACTCTGTTTTGATGTGTTTCGCTAATGAATATATGAAATAGATGTGGATATTGTTATATGATATATTGAAGGTTATGGAGGTAAATATATCATAGAGATATAAATATTCTCAAAGGATATGGGAAAACGGATGTGGATATTGTTATATGATATATTGAAGGTTGTGGAGGTAAATATATCATAGAGATATAAATATTCTCAAAGGATATGGGAAAACGGATGTGGATATTGTTATGTGATATATTGAAGGTTATGGAGGTAAATATATCATAGAGATATAAATATTCTCAAAGGATATGGGAAAACGGATGTGGATATTGTTATATGATATATTGAAGGTTGTGGAGGTAAATATATCATAGAGATATAAATATTCTCAAAGGATATGGGAAAACGGATGTGGATATTGTTATATGATATATTGAAGGTTATGGAGGTAAATATATCATAGAGATATAAATATTCTCAAAGGATATGGGAAAACGGATGTGGATATTGTTATATGATATATTGAAGGTTGTGGAGGTAAATATATCATAGAGATATAAATATTCTCAAAGGATATGGGAAAACGGATGTGGATATTGTTATGTGATATATTGAAGGTTGTGGAGGTAAATATATCATAGAGATATAAATATTCTCAAAGGATATGGGAAAACGGATGTGGATATTGTTATGTGATATATTGAAGGTTATGGAGGTAAATATATCATAGAGATATAAATATTCTCAAAGGATATGGGAAAACGGATGTGGATATTGTTATGTGATATATTGAAGGTTGTGGAGGTAAATATATCATAGAGATATAAATATTCTCAAAGGATATGGGAAAACGGATGTGGATATTGTTATATGATATATTGAAGGTTATGGAGGTAAATATATCATAGAGATATAAATATTCTCAAAGGATATGGGAAAACGGATGTGGATATTGTTATATGATATATTGAAGGTTGTGGAGGTAAATATATCATAGAGATATAAATATTCTCAAAGGATATGGGAAAACGGATGTGGATATTGTTATGTGATATATTGAAGGTTGTGGAGGTAAATATATCATAGAGATATAAATATTCTCAAAGGATATGGGAAAACGGATGTGGATATTGTTATGTGATATATTGAAGGTTATGGAGGTAAATATATCATAGAGATATAAATATTCTCAAAGGATATGGGAAAACGGATGTGGATATTGTTATGTGATATATTGAAGGTTGTGGAGGTAAATATATCATAGAGATATAAATATTCTCAAAGGATATGGGAAAACGGATGTGGATATTGTTATATGATATATTGAAGGTTATGGAGGTAAATATATCATAGAGATATAAATATTCTCAAAGGATATGGGAAAACGGATGTGGATATTGTTATGTGATATATTGAAGGTTGTGGAGGTAAATATATCATAGAGATATAAATATTCTCAAAGGATATGGGAAAACGGATGTGGATATTGTTATGTGATATATTGAAGGTTGTGGAGGTAAATATATCATAGAGATATAAATATTCTCAAGGATATGGGAAACGGATGTGGATATTGTTATATGATATATTGAAGGTTGTGGAGGTAAATATATCATAGAGATATAAATATTCTCAAAGGATATGGGAAAACGGATGTGGATATTGTTATATGATATATTGAAGGTTGTGGAGGTAAATATATCATAGAGATATAAATATTCTCAAAGGATACGGGAAAACGGATGTGGATATTGTTAATGGATACATTGAAGGTTGTGGGTATAAATAATAAACTTGGGCTTGACTTATTGCTCTTCACTCCTCGTGGAGCATAGGGGTTTAACGGTTGTTAGCCATTTTTCCCGGTCTCTGACCGTTTTCAGTTTCTGTAATTACGATTTTGTTTTAAAAATCAATTGGTAGTTAACCCATTGCATCGAAGTGTTACGATGTCCATGACACCAGCCAAGAGCTGAAAAGCTCAATGCGTCTGGATCGGGGATTTAAAAACACATTGCACAACTCCCAACTTGGAGGCCACATTTAGTCTGACCTCTCTAATTTGACCTGTCCGGCTTGGGTAAACCTGCCGGCATAGCTCTCCGGTTCATTGTGGTATGCAAGGGAGGGGCCCCACACTACAAGATAATGGCCTGATTGGGGGTAAATAATAAAGATATGTAAATATTTTCAAAGGATAGGGGAAAACGGATGTTAATTTTTTTCATGGATATATTGAAGGATGTGGATATAAACAATAAAGAGGTATAAATATTGCCAACGGATAAAGGTAAAATTGATGTGGATATTGTCGAGGGACAAACTCATAAATAGAATTGTGGATACAGCTGTAGAATGTGATGTGGTTACTATGTGCCAGTTAGAATCGCAGTCAAACATTAAATGTGGATAAGTTTGATCTCTAATCTGTCTTGTCTACTTCTGTCCCACTTATCTGGCCTTGGTTAGCAAGTCTGTGTAAGTATTCAGTAGAGATGTGTCAGGTGTACACATGTGTAGTTGACTGTGTCTTGCTGTACCAGAGGTTGTTTTTTTTTTTCATTTCTCTGTTCATTGTCATCTTTCTTGTTGTTGGGAATGTTGGTGTGAGCATGGACCACTGACTCTTGGATTCTTGACTGTGACCATTGACAGCATGGACCACTGACTCTGGGAGGTCAGAGACCATGACCATTGACAGCATGTACCAGTGACTCTGAGATCATCGACTGTGGCCATTGACAGCATAGACCACTGACTCTGGGGTGCTTGACTCTGGCTATTGATAGCATGGACCACTGACTCTGGGGTGCTTGACTGTGGCTATTGATAGCATGGACCACTGACTCTGGGGTCCTTGACTGTGACTATTGACAGCATGGACCAGTGACTCTGGTATCAGTGACTCTGGTATCAGTGACTCTGGGGGTCAGTGACCATTGACAGCATGGACCAATGACTCTGGGATCCCTGACTGTGGTCATTGACAGCATGGACCACTGATTCTGGGATCAGTGACTGTGACCACAGACTCATGGTGTGACAATTTCTTTTTTTCTTACACGGCTATGAATTCAGGTGTAGTCATGACCCCTAATTTAACACCTCTGACTGATTTTTGCCTGAAGGTTTGCTTTCTTAACCGTCAGTGTCCCTCACCGTTCAGGCGAGCCTTGCCACTACTTCAGAAGTACTTGTCATTTAAATCCCCAAGTCAAAGTTTACGACCCCATGTAATACATACACTAATAATTTATTTTTCTTATTTTGTTGGTCTTAAACTTTAAATTTCCAGAGTCACTCGGAGTCACTAGCGTAGAGAGTCTCGGCTTCAATATCTCCAGTTGGTGTCTGATTTTTTTCACTCTCAGGTCGACCCAGCCTCAATTGGAGTACCAAAGAAACGCCAGGAAGTAAAGCTGGCTAGCGTGATGTTGACCGTAGGAAGTAAAGCTGGCTAGCGTGATGTTGACCGTAGGAAGTAAAGCTGGCTAGCGTGATGTTGACCGTAGGAAGTAAAGCTGGCTAGCGTGATGTTGACCGTAGGAAGTAAAGCTGGCTAGCGTGATGTTGACCGTAGGAAGTAAAGCTGGCTAGCGTGATGATGACCGTAGGAAGTAAAGCTGGCTAGCGTGATGTTGACCATATTCATCATCAAGTAGTTTGTTCCGTTGGAACTTGGCTCCCATGACAGCAACCCTGAAAAACTCTGTTCTGTGCAAGTTGACCGGCGTCAGCAGCTGTCATTCTCAGATCGTGAATGACATCTTGCACCTATCGTCTTCTAGGTCTTCTTGTCATTCTTCTTCCAGGCACAATTCCTTCTAAAATTATCTTCTCTAGACACTCATGTCGTTTGATGTGTCCGAAATATTTAATTTTTCTTGATTTTTTCCTCTTTAACTCTTACAATACGAAACGCCACCTGACAGACCATAAAGTTAGTTCCCATTTTACGAAAAGCCACTTCACGGACCATATGATTCTAACCACTTGTTTTAACTTCCTAAATACATTTAATGCTTTAAGTGTATTTTTAAAATTCAAATACAGCAAGTGGATGTTTGTAATAGATGTTTCAATTGCGCACACTTTGGTGTATGCAGTTTGTGTCTGTTGTTGAATACAAGAAAGTTATAACAAATTTTGTAAGGACACCTTCGCCTTAAAATTTGTTCCTCAAAAACAGTGCGTAAAAAAGGCGGTTTTAGTATGCGTATTGTAAGAGTTAATAGCCAACTCTCTTTAATATCAAGCTGTTGCAGAACAGAAGCGTTTGTTCTTTTTTCTGTCCATGATATTCTAAGTACTCTTCTGTAGCATTTGCATTTAGAGGTATCAATGATCTTCTCTACCGCTTTATCAATGGTCCATGTCTCACAACCATATGTTGCGCGAAAAACTGCAGGCTCTAAAACAGTTGATTTTTGTTAGTATGTCAGTTCCCTTCAAGAGGTTTGTTAGTTCTTTTAGTACTTTTATCAACTTTACCACTTTTTAACAAAATGAAAAAAATATTGAAAAGTGGGCGTGTCCTACAGGTGAGCCATGACATTGACCTAGATTATTGATTCTGTTGTTGTCTAGACTGCCTGCATTTGTAAACATGTGAGTACAGAAATGTGTCCTCCTTCCCCCTGACAACAGACATCAGTTTGATGTACTTGATGTACTCATTTCTCCTCATTTTTCTTAGATCAGCACTTGTCATGTATATTCCTAGGTACACAAATCCACACCTTTTTTTTTTCTAGAGATCTTTATTGTGTTAGCTGGAATGCATCAGCTTGATTTGAATTACTGGCCATTTTGTTGGTGATCTTTTTGTTTTGTTTGATATAGTTGATGGATTTTTGTGTATCTGTTTGGGCTCATTTAGTTCAGGTAGATGGTAGGACAGGTGGGCTCATTTAGTTCAGGTAGATGGTAGGACAGGTGGGTTATTTAGTACAGGTAGATGGTAGGACAGGTGGGTTATTTAGTACAGGTAGATGGTAGGACAGGTGGGTTATTTAGTACAGGTAGATGGTAGGACAGGTGGGTTATTTAGTTAAGGTAGATGGTAGGAGACGTGAGTTATTTAGAACTGGTAGATGGTACGACAGGCAAGTCATTTATTTCAGGTATATTTTAGGGTATTAGAACCATTTAGTACAGGTAGATGATAAGACATGCGAGTCATTTAGTTGGTAGGGTATTAGAACCATTTAGTACAGGTAGATGGTAGGGTATTAGAACCATTTAGTACAGGTAGATGGTAGAGTATTAGAACCATTTAGTACAGGTAGATGGTAGGGTATTAGAACCATTTAGTACAGGTAGATGGTAGGGAATTAGAACCATTTAGTACAGGTAGATGGTAGGACAGGTGAGTCATTTAGTTGGTAGGGTATTAGAACCATTTAGTACAGGTAGATGGTAGGGTATTAGAACCATTTAGTACAGGTAGATGGTAGGGTATTAGAACCATTTAGTACAGGTAGATGGTAGGGTATTAGAACCATTTAGTACAGGTAGATGGTAGGACAGGTGAGCCTTTAATTGGTAGGGTATCAGAACCATTTAGTACAGGTAGATGGTAGGACAGGTGAGTCATATAGTTGGTAGGGTATTAGAACCATTTAGTACAGGTAGATGGTAGGACAGGTGAGTCATATAGTTGGTAGGATATCAGAACCATTTAGTACAGGTAGATGGTAGGACAGGTGAGTCATATAGTTGGTAGGGTATCAGAACCATTCAGTACAGGTAGATGGTAGGACAGGTGAGTCATATAGTTGGTAAGGTATCAGAGCCATTTAGTACAGGTAGATGGTAGGACAGGTGAACCTTTAGTTGGTAGGGTATTAAAACCATTTAGTACAGGTAGATGGTAGGACAGGTGAGTCATATAGTTGGTAGGGTATCAGAACCATTTAGTACAGGTAGATGGTAGGACAGGTGAGTCATATAGTTGGTAGGGTATCAGAGCCATTTAGTACACGTAGATGGTAGGACAGGTGAACCTTTAGTTGGTAGGGTATTAGAACCATTTAGTACAGGTAGATGGTAGGACAGGTGAGTCATATGGTTGGTAGGGTATTAGAACCATTTAGTACAGGTAGATGTTAGGACAGGTGAGTCATATAGTTGGTAGGGTATTAGAACCATTTAGTACAGGTAGATGGTAGGACAGGTGAGTCATATAGTTGGTATGGTATTAGAACCATTTAGTACAGGTAGATGGTAGGACAGGTGAGTCATATAGTTGGTAGGGTATCAGAGCCATTTAGTATAGGTAGATGGTAGGACAGGTGAGTCATATAGTTGGTAGGGTATTAGAACCATTTAGTACAGGTAGATGTTAGGACAGGTGAGTCATATAGTTGGTAGGGTATTAGAACCATTTAGTACAGGTAGATGGTAGGACAGGTGAGTCATATAGTTGGTAGGATATCAGAACCATTTAGTACAGGTAGATGGTAGGACAGGTGAATCATATAGTTGGTAGGGTATCAGAGCCATTTAGTACAGGTAGATGGTAGGACAGGTGAACCTTTAGTTGGTAGGGTATTAGAACCATTTAGTACAGGTAGATGGTAGGACAGGTGAGTCATATAGTTGGTAGGGTATTAGAACCATTTAGTACAGGTAGATGGTAGGACAGGTGAGTCATATAGTTGGTAGGGTATTAGAACCATTTAGTACAGGTAGATGGTAGGACAGGTGAGTCATATAGTTGGTAGGATATCAGAACCATTTAGTTCAGGTAGATGGTAGGACAGGTGAATCATATAGTTGGTAGGGTATCAGAGCCATTTAGTACAGGTAGATGGTAGGACAGGTGAACCTTTAGTTGGTAGGGTATTAGAACCATTTAGTACAGGTAGATGGTAGGACAGGTGAGTCATATAGTTGGTAGGGTATTAGAACCATTTAGTACAGGTAGATGGTAGGACAGGTGAGTCATATAGTTGGTAGGGTATTAGAACCATTTAGTACAGGTAGATGGTAGGACAGGTGAGTCATATAGTTGGTAGGATATCAGAACCATTTAGTTCAGGTAGTGTGTAGATAGGATAGCAGTAGTATAGTTTATATAGAGGGTTAGCCATCTGAACTAATTAGCTCATATTGTGTGTGTGTATTTGGGGGAGATGGGAAGAACAAATGAGAGCAATGTGATTTATTTCTTGAACCCCAACAACATATTCTATGTTTTACAAAGAATTCATTTTCTTAAACAAATTGTTAGAAAAAACCATATCATTTGAATGTCAATATGAAGTAATGCTAGAGTTATATATGTCTATATATATATATATATATATAAGGAAATATTCGTGCTGAATCATACAATCAGAGATATATATATATTGTATGATTCAGCACGGAACTATTTCTTTTTTATTTCCCTTTTTGTTTATATTAATGATATTCTCATGTCTTTGTTTGGTTCATATTTGATTTACAATCTGGAACAATTATCTTGTCAACAGTGCAGTAACACAAATATTTCAAGTGATTTACACTATTTCGAGGAAATCTGTGCACAATTTTGTTTCAGTTTGGTATGGGTCCCTGCACAGGCAAAAATTCTAGGGGTCTGTGGGGGGGAAATGTATCTGTTAACAGAATGGGTGGTCCAGATTCGAATCCAAGACTTTTGGGTCGCAAAGTATTGGCGAAACCATTTAACCACAAAGACCTCATATCATCAAGTAGTGTTTCTTCTTCTTCTTTTGTGGTCACACTGCTACCGAGTTGTTGCCCAGTATTCTTCGTCTTCTTTTGTGGTCACACTGCTACCGAGTTGTTGCCCAGTATTCTTCGTCTTCTTTTGTGGTCACACTGCTACCGAGTTGTTGCCCAGTATTCTTCTTCTTCTTTTGTGGTCACACTGCTACCGAGTTGTTGCCCAGTATTCTTCGTCTTCTTTTGTGGTCACACTGCTACCGAGTTGTTGCCCAGTATTCTTCGTCTTCTTTTGTGGTCACACTGCTACCGAGTTGTTGCCCAGTATTCTTCGTCTTCTTTTGTGGTCACACTGCTACCGAGTTGTTGCCCAGTATTCTTCGTCTTCTTTTGTGGTCACACTGCTACCGAGTTGTTGCCCAGTATTCTTCGTCTTCTTTTGTGGTCACACTGCTACCGAGTTGTTGCCCAGTATTCTTCGTCTTCTTTTGTGGTCACACTGCTACCGAGTTGTTGCCCAGTATTCTTCTTCTTCTTTTGTGGTCACACTACTACCGAGTTGTTGCCCAGTATTCTTCGTCTTCTTTTGTGGTCACACTGCTACCGAGTTGTTGCCCAGTATTCTTCGTCTTCTTTTGTGGTCACACTGCTACCGAGTTGTTGCCCAGTATTCTTCGTCTTCTTTTGTGGTCACACTGCTACCGAGTTGTTGCCCAGTATTCTTCGTCTTCTTTTGTGGTCACACTGCTACCGAGTTGTTGCCCAGTATTCTTCGTCTTCTTTTGTGGTCACACTGCTACCGAGTTGTTGCCCAGTATTCTTCGTCTTCTTTTGTGGTCACACTGCTACCGAGTTGTTGCCCAGTATTCTTCTTCTTCTTTTGTGGTCACACTGCTACCGAGTTGTTGCCCAGTATTCTTCGTCTTCTTTTGTGGTCACACTGCTACCGAGTTGTTGCCCAGTATTCTTCGTCTTCTTTTGTGGTCACACTGCTACCGAGTTGTTGCCCAGTATTCATCGTCTTCTTTTGTGGTCACACTGCTACCGAGTTGTTGCCCAGTATTCATCGTCTTCTTTTGTGGTCACACTGCTACCGAGTTGTTGCCCAGTATTCATCGTCTTCTTTTGTGGTCACACTGCTACCGAGTTGTTGCCCAGTATTCATCGTCTTCTTTTGTGGTCACACTGCTACCGAGTTGTTGCCCAGTATTCTTCTTCTTCTTTTGTGGTCACACTGCTACCGAGTTGTTGCCCAGTATTCTTCGTCTTCTTTTGTGGTCACACTGCTACCGAGTTGTTGCCCAGTATTCTTCGTCTTCTTTTGTGGTCACACTGCTACCGAGTTGTTGCCCAGTATTCATCGTCTTCTTTTGTGGTCACACTGCTACCGAGTTGTTGCCCAGTATTCTTCGTCTTCTTTTGTGGTCACACTGCTACCGAGTTGTTGCCCAGTATTCTTCGTCTTCTTTTGTGGTCACACTGCTACCGAGTTGTTGCCCAGTATTCTTCGTCTTCTTTTGTGGTCACACTGCTACCGAGTTGTTGCCCAGTATTCTTCGTCTTCTTTTGTGGTCACACTGCTACCGAGTTGTTGCCCAGTATTCTTCGTCTTCTTTTGTGGTCACACTGCTACCGAGTTGTTGCCCAGTATTCTTCTTCTTCTTTTGTGGTCACACTGCTACCGAGTTGTTGCCCAGTATTCTTCTTCTTCTTTTGTGGTCACACTGCTACCGAGTTGTTGCCCAGTATTCTTCTTCTTCTTTTGTGGTCACACTGCTACCGAGTTGTTGCCCAGTATTCTTCTTCTTCTTTTGTGGTCACACTGCTACCGAGTTGTTGCCCAGTATTCATCGTCTTCTTTTGTGGTCACACTGCTACCGAGTTGTTGCCCAGTATTCTTCGTCTTCTTTTGTGGTCACACTGCTACCGAGTTGTTGCCCAGTATTCATCGTCTTCTTTTGTGGTCACACTGCTACCGAGTTGTTGCCCAGTATTCATCGTCTTCTTTTGTGGTCACACTGCTACCGAGTTGTTGCCCAGTATTCTTCGTCTTCTTTTGTGGTCACACTGCTACCGAGTTGTTGCCCAGTATTCTTCGTCTTCTTTTGTGGTCACACTGCTACCGAGTTGTTGCCCAGTATTCTTCGTCTTCTTTTGTGGTCACACTGCTACCGAGTTGTTGCCCAGTATTCATCGTCTTCTTTTGTGGTCACACTGCTACCGAGTTGTTGCCCAGTATTCTTTGTCTTCTTTTGTGGTCACACTGCTACCGAGTTGTTGCCCAGTATTCTTCGTCTTCTTTTGTGGTCACACTGCTACCGAGTTGTTGCCCAGTATTCTTCGTCTTCTTTTGTGGTCACACTGCTACCGAGTTGTTGCCCAGTATTCATTCCTCTTTAATGGATACAGAAGCCATGGATTTTTTAAACAAAGCCTGTCGTTGCTGCCTGTCGTTGCTGCCTGTCGTTGCTGCCTGTCGTTGCTGCCTGTCGTTGCTGTCTGTAATACCGCTTTTGATTGCAGTGTAAGGCACAAGAAATGAGCCTGTGGAATTGAATGGATGCATGGCTAGGGCAATCGCAGAGAAACTGTGCACACTAGGATTTACTCTTTATCCCCTGACATAACAGAACTCCTTAGCCTCACCGCGGCTTTAATCCGGGTTCACCCGTATGTTTACGGTGCTTTCAGGGGGAGCAAAGAATAGCAACACTGCGACCTACAAAACATGTCGTTAGTGGCGACTAGAGGACTAGGAAGCTACCTGGTAAATAAAAGAGTCGCAGAAATCAACTTTGCTGGCCTATTTATAGGTGTGTAACTGGCACAACATACAATCGCTCTTAGGTTCAGATCATATACAAACCACAAAGAGTGGTTTAACAAGTGATTGATATGGAGCGTAAGTAGATGAAGAACCCAGGTTTCCCCGCATGTGAGCCAGCGCTCTAATCTATTCAGCCAAACACTCCACATTCCATAGATAAACCAAAACGATAAACATGCATGTTATAGTGATCATTTATTCCAAAGTTTATTGTGTACTTAAATTTATACACACAAACATTTATTGAATTATACATTCTCATTGCTTTATATGTTTCTCTGTTTCTAGTTTCTTATTAGTAGCTTCATGTCGTTGTTAGCTTAGTTTCAATCTGCCATATTCTCATCATGTGACTGCCAACATACAACCACTATCTGAAGTTCCAGTTATCCCTGATCTCAGTGTCGGGGAAATCGAGTTCCTTGTCTTATTGAAGACTGACGTCCTATTGAAGACTGACGTCCTATTGAAGACTGCGTCCTTTGGAGACTGGCGTCCTATTGGAGACTGCGCTCCTTGAAGGTGGACGTCCTATTGAAGGTGGCGTCCTATTGAAGACTGGACGTCCTATTGAAGACTGACGTCCTATTGAAGACTGGACGTCCTTGAAGACTGGACGTCCATTGAAGACTGGCGTCCTATTGAAGACTGACGCCCATTGAAGACTGGCGTCCTATTGAAGACTGACGTCCTATTTTGAAGACTGACGTCCTATTTTGAAGACTGACGTCCTATTTTGAAGACTGCGTCCTTTGAAGACTGACGTCCATTGAAGACTGCGTCCTTGAAGACGGCGTCCTATTGAAGACTGGACGTCCTATTGAAGACTGGACGTCCTATTGAAGGTGGGCGTCCATTGAAGGTGGCGCCTATGAAGGCGGACGTCCATTGAAGGCTGGCGCCCTATTGAAGGCTGACGTCCTATTGAAGGCTGACGTCCTATTGAAGGCTGACGTCCTATTGAAGGCTGACGTCCTATTGAAGGCTGACGTCCTATTGAAGGCTGACGTATTATTGAAGGCTGACGTCCATGTGAAGACTGACGTCCTATTGAAGACTGACGTCCTATTGAAGACTGGACGTCCTATGAAGACTGCGTCCTATTGAAGACTGACGTCCTATTGAAAACGAACGATAAAATGTAGGTCCCGTGTTCAAGTTGAGCACATAAAAGAACAATTGACAGTTCAAAATCAAGAAGAGCAGGCTGGAAAGCTGCTGCCCGGGCACAGTTCAAAATCAAGAAGAGCAGGCTGGAAAGCTGCTGCCCGGGCACAGTTCAAAATCAAGAAGAGCAGGCTGGAAAGCTGCTGCCGGGCACAGTTCAAAATCAAGAAGAGCAGGCTGGAAAGCTGCTGCCGGGCACAGTTCAAAATCAAGAAGAGCAGGCTGGAAAGCAGCTGACCGGGCACAGTTCAAAATCAAGAAGAGCAGGCTGGAAAGCAGCTGACCGGGCACAGTTCAAAATCAAGAAGAGCAGGCTGGAAAGCTGCTGCCCGGGCACAGTTCAAAATCAAGAAGAGCAGGCTGGAAAGCTGCTGCCCGGGCACAGTTCAAAATCAAGAAGAGCAGGCTGGAAAGCAGCTGACCGGGCACAGTTCAAAATCAAGAAGAGCAGGCTGGAAAGCAGCTGACCGGGCACAGTTCAAAATCAAGAAGACCAGGCTGGAAAGCAGCTGACCGGGCACAGTTCAAAATCAAGAAGACCAGGCTGGAAAGCAGCTGACCGGGCACAGTTCAAAATCAAGAAGAGCAGGCTGAAAGCTGCTGCCGGCACAGTTCAAAATCAAGAAGACCAGGCTGGAAAGCTGCTGCCCTTGAAAATTCACTAGAAAGATTTTTTCAAATTAGTTTTAAAATCCCTACAAAATATTGTTGCCATTTTCTAAATGACATCGAGAGCGACCTGCTCGGTGCTGCTAAGTCCATGTACTGCCGTTGAGGTCTTCCTGTGGAATATAGGTTACTCACTATAGAGCATAGATTCCCAAACTTTTTGGCCTACCGCCCACTTTGCACGACTTAAACTTTGTAAACACCCTCCCGATTATAACAGTTTGCCCTCCATACATATATACATGCTCTATTTTCTCTTCAACATAGAAAATTGATATATATTTATGTCATACATGATCAATTTTCAAATGATTATATACATGAATAGAAAATTGATGAAAAAATGGGTCCTGTAAGATGGGCATAAGATGAATTAAATTGCAGAATTCAAATTTTGTATGATTATTCAATGGGCAAATCACGAAAAAAACTCTCCCACATGCTTTGAACCCACTATCGCCCCCTGGAAGGCTAAACGCCACAGGGGGCGGTAGCCCACTTGGGAAATGCTGCTAAGAGTAATGATGATGGTTTTAGCAATGAATAAATTTGTTAAATGCTTTATACTCAGTAAAATATTCCAACCAATAGCAGGTATAGACTTGCATGTGATGAGGCATAGCTCAGTCTTTAAGACTATCCTGTGCCTGTCTGCCCAGCGTGTTCGGAACGCGTTGGACTACGGGTGACTAGCCTTCTGTGAGTGCTGGTTCAATTCCGCTGGCTGGCAGAAAAGCCACAGGCTCCCCAGATTTATGGTGTTTGTGGCACCAAATCGAAGGGTTACGATATCCATGGCACAGAGCCGAAGAGCTGAAAAGATCAAGTGCTTCTGGATCGAAAGAAAAAAAAAAAGACTATCCTACAGGGAACAGTTGAGGGTGAAAGAAAGAAAGGAGGGAAGAGAAAACTCTGGTTTGACAACATCAAGAGCTGGTCGGGGCAGTGCCTCTCCACACTCGCCCGAGGAGTTGAAGACAGAGATTCATGGCCTGCTTTTTGTGCTGATGTCTCCACAGTGACACCTCTACGACCCTAAAGGTTATGGGCTTTATTATTATTGTAGACTTAACCATCGTCTGAACAAGACCAAGCAACAAGTGGTTTACCCGGTGTAGCATTGTCAATTCTACAAATAGAAAATGTATTGTTTTCATTCACAATTAATTCTCTCAACAAATCTCAGATATTTGTATATTCATTGACAGAATCATCATCATCACTTTGATGGATAACCATGTGTGCTCCAGTCTCTTTCCTACACAGGAAGAAACTCGGTAGTAGTGCACAAACTCTGTAGCACCGGCAAGGGTTACTGATGTTATTTTCCAAGTTGGAAATGAAATTTTTTCATTTTTTTCAATGAATTTTAGAACCTGCATCTTTTCATCCTATGCTGCCAAGAGCTCTTTAACTTGCTCAATTTGAATATGATACCTGCGTCCTTATCGCTCATCTATGATATGACTAGGAACTTGATTTCACCTTCTATGTTTAAAAAAAAGTGTACAATGGTTAAATTCATGCAACAAATCTAAGAGAATGTGTGCACAACAACAAATGTGAATCTTTTAGCAACTAGATCTTTAAGTATGTAAACTAAACTATTGTCATGCAGTTATTATACAGTTGTATACAGTTTGAAAACAGATTATAAATGCAATCTTCATACCAACACTGTGCTACCAGTGCCAAACTTGGGCACTGATAAAAGAACAGGAAAGGAAAATTACAACATGTGAAATGAGATGCTTGAGGAAAGCAATAAATAAAACAAGAAGGGACCATATAAGAAATGAGGAAATTAGAAGAACAGTCGAAACAACACCTGCTATTTGATTTATTGAAAAACAGAGACTCAAATGGTTTGGCCACTTGGTCAGAATGAACCCGAATACACCAGAGTGCAAGAGCGTACAACCTGAAAATGGAATCATCAAGAGAAAGAGGCAGACCAAGAAGAAAATGTGTTGATGGAGTTACAGACATCTTAAAACTCCACAATACTACACCATATCAAGCGACCGAATGTGCACTATCTCGGAAACCGATCATCTGTTAAACCTGCTACACCTAACGACAAAAAAGCAGAGAAGGACACAGCATATCAACTGACCGAGCATGCATTATCTGTGAAACCGATCATCAGTTAAACCTTCTATGCCAACGACAAAAAGCAGAGAAGGACACAGCATATCAAGCGACCGAGCTTGCACTATCTTGGAAACCAAACTCAGTTAAACCTGCTACACCTAACGACAAAAAAGCAGAGAAGGACAAAAGAAGGAAAGAAAGATATAGTTGAAAGCATGCAAATATTACTACAACATCATTTGATAGTAGTAGTCAGCAACACACAGAACATCGGGAAAGAAGGCAAGAGGAAGACCACGGAAAAGATGGTTAGATGGCATATCAGAATCCTGTGAAAGAGCAAAGATAACAATCACACAAGCCACCAGAACAGCGCAAGACAAAAACAGAAAACCACGACACTGGGGAACAACCCGGTAGCAGTGTGACGACACTGGGCAACAACCCGGTAGCAGTGTGACGACACTGGGGAACAACCCGGTAGCAGTGTGGTGACACTGGGCAACAACCCGGTAGCAGTGTGACGACACTGGGGAACAACCAGGTAGCAGTGTGACGACACTGGGCAACAACCCGGTAGCAGTGGTGACGACACTGGGCAACAACCCGGTAGCAGTGTGACGACAAAAGAAAAAGAAGTCAGTAACAGTTTCACAAGGAAGTCTATTTTATGTTTTGCAAAAATCATACCAAGTTTTACAGTATTCTGATGATCAATAGTACAAATATGATACAGTGTTAACCCTTAGAACCTGTGATCTCCATATTTCAGGATTGAATATAAACATTAAATAATAATAAATAATAATCCCTCTCGACGTTATCGTACATAGGGCCTGCAAGTAATTTCTCCATACCACTCTATCCTGGGCAACTCGCTCAATCTCCTCCATGGAACTGAGACCAATATTTCCTGCCTCTCTCAGCAAAGTTTGTTTCAGGGTCTCCTTAGGTTGACCTCTCTGTCTTGAACCTTTCGCATCCCACTTCAATGCCTGCTTTGATATTCGTTGATCATTTCTCCTCAAGGTGTGTTCAACATATCTCCATCTTCTCTTTCTTATAACAGTTGTCACTAGTGGTTGACCAGATATTTCTCTGATTTCATCACTACTCCTGAATTCGTTTAATTTTATATTCATTATTTTTTGCAGACATCAATTTTGAAAATTAGACATTGCTTATAAACATTGCTTATCCCGAAAATCGGTCTTTAAAGATTTTATCATTATTTTTCGGTATTTGACAATAAATTATGCACAAGTCTGAAGTCAAACAGAACCCACATGTTTGACATGGCTTAGCAAGATCACCGACTCTGTTGTGTGATATTTTTTGGTACTGATAAGGTAATTAGTTAAGTATTTTCATGTTGGAAAGATGTTTTGAAAATTTTGGAAATGGTCATTCTAAAAGTATAACAGAGTAAAATGTTGAACTTGTTTTTGAGTGAATCTGAAGATGAATTACATTTACAATGTGATTATTCTGATAATATCGAAAGTGAGACGATTATTTTTGTTGGTAAAGAATAGTTTTAATTGATTAATATTCAAGTTATATGTTCAATCTGGAGAATAATCGACATATACGGGAGGAGTATTCACGGTCGTGTCCACATATTATATCAAGTAAATGTAAAAATGTAATATTCTGCACATATAGATAATACCCAGGAATAACGGAGGTGATGGGGTAAGTCAGTAACATCATATAGAGCACTTAATCATGCTAAATTACCATGTTTTTAATATAACTTTATACAGACTGTTTTTGCTCAGAAGCTCAGGGAGTGGGTTTTAGGTACAGGTGGCAAGGGTTCAATGGGTTAATGGTATGTTCTTGTCTAACTTTAGTGTTAATATGATATACAGTTGTGGTCCATATTTGATATTTATTTGATGTGCCAACATAAACAAACATATTACCTTGTACTTTGATCGGTATATATATATATATAGTACTTGTAAGTGTGATATGTATATGCTTCTCTGTGTTGGTATATTGATATAATATGTCTTGTCCGAATTGCGTTGATAATTTCAGTGATGGAACAGTCCGGAAAAGTGAATTCAAAAAGAGAAAACAGTCTCAACAAACAACAGACGTCATTACTCCTCCTCCCTTATCCCCTCCTGGCTCTGTCCAGTCTAGTTCCCCAACCAATCACATCCAACCTGCAGCTGTTGCTAAACCCCTGTCGCTCCAAGCCAATCAGATCATTCAACCATATCAGTCCGCAGTTGTCTAGGTAACAAACAACAGACATTCAGGTCTTTGTTGTTATTTGATGTTGTGGACCTGCAACTACTTTTTCTCCCAACCCTCTTCCTTTGTTGCATCATTCTGTTATTGATGTTGCTTCTTCCCCAGTGTTGCCTGATTTAATGTCACTACTAACTCACTTCGGTTTTGTTTGCTAACACATGTACACAATTTTTGTTCATTAACTCTTAGTGCACCAGGACAGAAGCCATGTTTTTACAAGCCTTTTGTTTTTAGAATTAAAAACGCCCTTTAGTGTGGCTCTTGGTAAAAAGGTGTCCGACCCAAAGCCACGAGTGGCTCCTGGTAAAGGTGTCGACCCAAAGCCACGTAGTGCGTTTGGTCCACAAGGAGTTAAGCCTTGTCTAACACAATGACCACTATTTTATTTTTTTACTAGAGTTGACCATCACTCAAAACCTGGTCTGTTCACACAATCTGGCATTTTTGATAACACAATTTTCATATTTACCAAATTAACACAATGTCTCTTTTTTTTATGTGTCATCATCATTATCATCAAGGAGCATGTTGTCGATGGTCATGTTCATGGTTTCTTTAATATTATCTTGTAGCCATCTTCTTCTTGGTCTACCTCTGCGTCCTGGGACTCTGCCCTCAAATATTGTTCTTTCCAGGCCATCATGACGCTTGATGTGACCAAAGTATCTAATTTTTCTGTATAGTATGTTGTTTATCAGCCAATTATCTTTAACATTCCGTTCTTTCAGGACATCAGTGTTCTTCCATTTTTCTGTCCATGGTATTCATAGGATCTTTCTGTAGGATTTAGTTTCAAAGGACTGGATTTTTGTTCTTATTTTTTTGTATAATGTTCCATGATTCACAACCATAAGTAGCCACTGGAAAAATGCATGTTCTCAATATTTTTAATTTTAATATTTTGCTGGTGCTTTGCCACATGTTCTTCATTGTGTTTAACTTCTTGATTGCTATTGCCAATCTTCTTGAGGTAAAAAGTCCTTCTGAATTTCTCACTCTTGTACGCTGCCTCTGCAGCAATCATGCTCTAACCATCAGTTACATCCTGAATCCATCTTCTCTGTAGTCTTCATCTTCTTGTCTTTGACTGTATACCTTCTTCCATAATGGTCCTCTCCAACCCTTTGTGTCTTTTTATATGTCCAAAATGCTTCAATTCTCTCTTACTTATTTCTATCATCAGCCAGTTTTGAGTTCTTTCTGGATAGATCTATTTGTTCTCTTCTCTGTCCACAGTATCATCATCGAGGTGAGTATCCTTTATAGTAGGTTGCTCTCTTTGCAGCACGTTTGAAATTCACTCTGTCTCTAGCCAGTTCACCCACTTCATCGATGGTCATATTAATGGTTTATTGATATCTTGTAGCCATCTTATTCTTGGTCTGACACTGCGTCCTGGAACCCTGCCCTCTAATATTGTTCTTTCTAGGCCATCATGACGCTTGATGTGACTAAAGTATCTAATTTCTCTGTATAATATATTGTTTATCAGCCAATTCTCTTTAACATTTAGTTTTTTAGGACATCAGTGTTCTTTCTTTTTCTGTTCATGGTATTGTAGGATCTTTCTAGCATTTAGTTTCGAAGGACTGGGTTTCGTTGTTGTTTTTGTGTAATAGTCCATGATTCACAACCATAAGTAGCCACTGGAAAATACATGCAGTATACAGAGGACTTTTCTGTAACACTTATATTCAGGATTATTATTGATGTGTGCTACTAATTATTAACATTTTTCAAACGTTTTTTTGTTTAATACATTTGTTTGTTGTATTTTTCTTTCTATAATATTGTAAATAACCTTCTGTTTGTTATTTTCAGATTGTGTTTAACTTGTATGTATTGTCCATGTTTAATTTTATATATTTATCTGGTACTGTTAGATGTTATATAAGGCCTGCCTGTAGCCCATCAACCCAAGCGTGTTCGTAGCGCGTTGGACTACGGGTGACAAGCTCCTGTGAGTGCGGGTTCAATTTCGTGGGCTGGCAGAAAAGCCACAGGTTTACCAGATTCATGGTGTTTGTGGCACCGGACCGAAGGGTTACGATGTCCATGGCACCGAGCCAAAGAGCTGAAAGCTCAAGTGCTTCTGGATCAAAAAAAAAAATAAGGCCTGCCAGCAGTTTCTCCTTACTGCTCTATCCTGGGTAACTAGTTTAATCTTTTCTATGTAATTGAGTCGGATATTTCCCACCTCTGTCATGACGTGTGGCTCAGTTCTACCTTTCTTGAACACTTTGTCTCCCACCTCTGTACCTGCTTTGATATTCTTTGATCATTTCTTCTAAAATTATGCGCAACATATCTCCATCTTCTCTTTCTTATAACAGTTGTTACTAGTGGTTGACCAGACATTTCTCTGATTTCATCACTTCTTCTGAATCCGTTCCTATTTTATATACATAACATTTTTTTGCAGACATCTATTTTCAAATGTATTCTCAGAGTCTAAGAGTGATTGTACATTGTGCTAGTTATGCGCCTATCTTCTTCTTTGTGTTCGTTCTTTACGACCAATTTTAATCACTCTTTGTGATATGTTTGATCTTTGCCAAGAACGTGTATACGTTGCACATTGGTTTGTAGGCCCCTAAACGCATAGACTTCTACACGTTTAGGACACATGCATCCGATTTCAGCTGAACCTCCTTACTCACCTCTTACGACATGCGTGGCAGGTAACATTGGTTATATTCTTTACACCCCAAATTTGGGCCCCTGTAACCACTTGGGCGGTTATGCGCCTATAAGTAGGCCAGTACATTCGATTTCTGCAATGCTTTTTATTTACTAGGGTATCTTCCCTATGCTCCTACCTCAGTCACCTCTTATCTCAGTTGCCTTGTAGGTTGCAGTGTTACTATTCTTTCCTCCCTTGTAACCCCGAGCACATGGGTGCAAATGTATTCAACTTACTTTCGATATCTTTAATTATTTTCCAACTCTGCCTGACATATGATTAGTTGCATGTATCAAATAGTTGTCACTTATTTTGTTGCACTTTTTCTTCTGCATATTTCTTTGTTGTGTCTTTTTGTTTTGGATTTTACATTTCTAACTTGTTTGATTTTTCTACATTCTATATTGTACATTGTTTTTATTGTTGCCTGTGGGATCGAATAAGTGTCTGTTTATCAATGTTTTTTTTTTTTTTTCGATCCAGAAGCACATGAGCTTTTCAGCTCTTCAACTTCCGGTGCCATGGACATCGTAATCGAATCCTTCTCTCCGGATTGACGCCACGAACACCGTAAATCCTGGGGAATCTGTGGCTTTTTCTGCCATCCACTGGGGCCAGAATTGAACCCGCAATCACAGGAAGCTTGTCACCCGTCGTCCAACACACTGGGCAGACGGGCATTTATCAATGTTAAAAATGTAAGTTTATATACTAATCTGTACCATCATGAGGTCATCACCATCTTGTGTGTCACTGTCGATTCTGCCTGTAATACCGCTTTTTAAAGCAGTGTAGGACAGGGGGACATGAATCTGTGGGATTTGATGGTCGCATGGCTAGTGCAGTCATCGTGAAACTTTTCAAGTTAGGATAATTTATTTATGCCCTGAAGAAAAAATCTCCTTAGCTTTGCCAGGCATTGACTCTTTGTTTCCACATGAGATTCTACGCTGTATTCCATTCGGCCAGATTCTCCTTGTGTCTCAAAAATGGCCTAAAGTCGAACAATTGTCTTCATTGCAGTGGTTCCACCATATGGCTCCGTCACTTGTTAGAAATGGTGAGCCAGCTGCTGAGAATGTTGCAAAAATATACAAATTATGTAGCTCCAGCAACAATCATGTCCCTACGGAAAAATTGCTGCTGTTGTGAACTGATCGACATGATCCTGATTACAACCTTCAGAGCGCAATTGTCTGAGCCTCTTCACTACACAGAATACCTTACCATGTCAATGACATGTATGCCGGCACGGGCATTGGCTAGGGCAGAACTTTGATGTGCAACGGATGGGAATAGAAGGCCTGGACATCCAAGTGAAACATGAAGAAGAAATGTGAAAGAGTTGAAAGGTTGTGGCTGGACATTAGAAACAATTGCTAGAAAGATTGTGGCTGGACGTTAGAAACAATTGCTAGAAAGATTGTGGCAGGACGTTAGAAACAATTGCTAGAAAGATTGTGGCTGGACGTTAGAAACAATTGCTAGAAAGATTGTGGCAGGACGTTAGAAACAATTGCTAGAAAGATTGTGACTGGACGTTAGAAACAATTGCTAGAAAGATTGTGGCTGGACGTTAGAAACAATTGCTAGAAAGATTGTGGCTGGACATTAGAAACAATTGCTAGAAAGATTGTGGCCGGACGTTAGAAACAATTGCTAGAAAGATTGTGGCTGGACGTTAGAAACAATTGCTAGAAAGATTGTGGCTGGACGTTAGAAACAATTGCTAGAAAGATTGTGGCTGGACGTTAGAAACAATTGGTAGAAAGATTGTGGCTGGACGTTAGAAACAATTGCTAGAAAGATTGTGACTGGACGTTAGAAACAATTGCTAGAAAGATTGTGGCTGGACGTTAGAAACAATTGCTAGAAAGATTGTGACGGACGTTAGAAATAATTGCTAGAAAGATTGTGGCTGGACGTTAGAAACAATTGCTAGAAAGATTGTGGTCGGACGTTAGAAACAATTGCTAGAAAGATTGTGGCTGGACGTTAGAAACAATTGCTAGAAAGATTGTGGTCGGACGTTAGAAACAATTGCTAGAAAGATTGTGACTGGACGTTAGAAACAATTGCTAGAAAGATTGTGACTGGACGTTAGAAACAATTGCTAGAAAGATTGTGACCGGACGTTAGAAACAATTGCTAGAAAGATTGTGACTGCACGTTAAAAACAATTGCTAGAAAGATTGTGGCCGGACGTTAGAAACAATTGCTAGAAAGATTGTGGTCGGACGTTAGAAACAATTGCTAGAAAGATTGTGGCTGGACGTTAGAAACAATTGCTAGAAAGATTGTGACTGGACGTTAGAAACAATTGCTAGAAAGATTGTGACTGGACGTTAGAAACAATTGCTAGAAAGATTGTGGCTGGACGTTAGAAACAATTGCTAGAAAGATTGTGACTGGACGTTAGAAACAATTGCTAGAAAGATTGTGACTGGACGTTAGAAACAATTGCTAGAAAGATTGTGACTGGACGTTAGAAACAATTGCTAGAAAGATTGTGGCTGGACATTAGAAACAATTGCTAGAAAGATTGTGGCTGGACATTAGAAACAATTGCTAGAAAGATTGTGGCTGGACGTTAGAAACAATTGCTAGAAAGATTGTTGCTGGACATTAGAAACAATTGCTAGAAAGATTGTGACTGGACGTTAGAAACAATTGCTAGAAAGATTGTGACTGGACGTTAGAAACAATTGCTAGAAAGATTGTGACTGGACGTTAGAAACAATTGCTAGAAAGATTGTGGCTGGACATTAGAAACAATTGCTAGAAAGATTGTGGCTGGACGTTAGAAACAATTGCTAGAAAGATTGTGACTGGACGTTAGAAACAATTGCTAGAAAGATTGTGACTGGACATTAGAAACAATTGCTAGAAAGATTGTGGCTGGACGTTAGAAACAATTGCTAGAAAGATTGTGACTGGACGTTAGAAACAATTGCTAGAAAGATTGTGGCTGGACATTAGAAACAATTGCTAGAAAGATTGTGGCTGGACGTTAGAAACAATTGCTAGAAAGATTGTGGCTGGACGTTAGAAACAATTGCTAGAAAGATTGTGGCTGGACATTAGAAACAATTGCTAGAAAGATTGTGGCTGGACGTTAGAAACAATTGCTAGAAAGATTGTGGCTGGACGTTAGAAACAATTGCTAGAAAGATTGTGGCTGGACGTTAGAAACAATTGCTAGAAAGATTGTGGTCGGACGTTAGAAACAATTGCTAGAAAGATTGTGGCTGGACGTTAGAAACAATTGCTAGAAAGACGCTAGAACAACAGCGATAGAAATCTTTTGTGGAAGCCTTATATGTCAAACATTACATGAAGAGGATATAGCTAGCTAATGTGAACATGTTAGATTATTGCTGACTTTGATTTCTGACTCTGATTGCTGACTGATGTCTACAATATGAGTCAGTTGTGTGTGTTCCATCTATAGCTTAAGCGGTAGTGAGCGAGATCGCAACCTAAGTGTCCCTAGTTCAAACCCTAGTCCGTGCACTGCCGTGGAGATCATCCTGTGTAAGAAAGAGACTGGAGCACCCTGTGTAAGAAAGAGACTGGAGCACATATGGTAACTCATCGAAGTACCCTGTGTAAGAAAGAGACTGGAGCGCATATGGTAACTCACCAAAGTGCCCTGTGTAAAAAAGAGACTGGAGCACATCTGGTAACTCTCCAAAGTGCCCTGTGTAAGAAAGAGACTGGAGCACATCTGGTAACTCCCAAGTGCCCTGTGTAAGAAAGAGACTGGAGCACATCTGGTAACTCTCCAAAGTGCCCTGTGTAAGAAAGAGACTGGAGCACATCTGGTAACTCTCCAAAGTGCCCTGTGTAAGAAAGAGACTGGAGCACATCTGGTAACTCTCCAAAGTGCCCTGTGTAAGAAAGAGACTGGAGCACATATGGTAACTCACCGAAGTGCAATGTTGATGGTCCAATCAATCAACTATTGGTTTTTCAAATAATTTGATTCTGTGTTAACACGGACTCCTGTGTATGTGTGTTGTTGTTGTGTTTCTGTTTTGTGTGTTAGCTAGGCATGCTCTATTCATATATGTCATAGTTGTGTTGTGTCTGATACAAGAGTTGTTGGTCTTCTTTTTTTCTTATGACAGTCGTCAGATCATTGCAGGCATTTATTGATATGCCCCACAACCTGACGTTGACCATATGCCCTCCAACCTTATATTGACATTTGTTCATATACCCCACAACCTGACGTTGACTATTTGTCCTCCAACCTGATATTGACATGCTCATATGCCCTCCAACTGATATTGAATGTCATGCCCTCCCAACCTGATATTGACATGTGTTCATATGGCCCCAATCTTATATTGACATTTTTCGTATACCCCAACCTGATGTTGACACTTGTTCATATGCCCTACAACCTGTTGACCATGTGCCCCCCCACAACCTGATGTTGACATTTGTTCAAATGCCCACAACCTGATATTGACATTTGTTCATATGCCCACAACCTGATATAGTTGTTCATATGCCCCACAACCTGATATAGACTTTTGTTCATATGCCCCACAACCTGATATAGACTTTTGTTCAAATGTCCCACAACCTGATATTGACCATGTATTGATATTTGCTACAGAAAAGATGACAACAACTCTGACACCTCATCATCTGTCTCCCAAACATCCTACGACCCCAACCGATCCACTTTCAAGATTGGCAGCTCAGAGATCCCAGACTTGACAACAGATGATGCTTCTACCAACAGCGAAGGGGGAGGCGTCACTTTGGTCTCAGCTAAAGCTTCATCGTCAGCAAAGGGTAAGTGGTACTACTTGTATCCTCCACTGCCGTATCCTATATGTCACTATATGACATTCGTGTCATTTGGCATGTCCACATTTTTTTTCTTATTGTTATCACTTCCCAGATTTTTATTTGCAGAGTCTGCTTCCAATATTTGTTTTGTATTTGTGTTGTCAGCATGTTGTATTATTATTTTATTTGCTAATCTTTTCCATTTGATTTGTTGATTAGACATGAGCTGGTCCACATTATGAGGTGGAGAGGGGGTGTGTTGAATGGTTAGACAAACGTGTCGACACATTATTAAGGAAGATATTTTTGATTGATTAGACATAGACTTGTCCACATTATGGGGAGGGGAGCATTGATTGACTAGACATGGGCTTGTCCACAATATGGGGAGGGGGAGCATTGGTTGATTGGCTAGACATAGACTTGTCCACAGTATGGTCATAAAAGTATTGATTAATTGGGGATAGACATGGACTTGTCCACATTATGTTGATTGGTTCGGCATATATCTGTTCACATTGTATTTAGGGCATTTATATTCTCTCAGAAGACATGGTCACCCACATTATGGTGGGAACGAGGGAGGGACATATGTCTATATGTTAGACACTGTCACCCACATTATGGTGGGAACAAGGGAGGGACATATGTCTATATGTTAGACACTGTCACCCACATTATGGTGGGAACGAGGGAGGGACATATGTCTATATGTTAGACACGGCCACCCACATTATGGTGGGAACAAGGGAGGGACATATGTCTATATGTTAGACACTGTCACCCACATTATGGTGGGAACGAGGGAGGGACATATGTCTATATGTTAGACACTGTCACCCACATTATGTTTTGGAGGGGCATATGTTGAAATGTTAGACTCACCCACATTATGTTGGGAAGTGGGAGGGGTATATGTGGATATATTAGACACTCACCTACGTTATGGTGGAAGGCAGAAGGGCATATGTTGATATGTTAAACACAGTCACACCCACATTATAGATCACCTACATTATGGTTGTGATAAAATCAAATATCTTCTTACTCTCTGTAGTAGTTGATAGATAGCAGAGGGAATTCTGACTGAGATGACTGCAGGATGACCCATTCTGTCATTACACATGTGTTCTATGAATACAGAATACTGCATTCTGTAGTGATATTCTAACTGAACTGACTGCAGAATGACTGCATTCTGTGCATGTACAGCAGAGAGTGTATTCTAACTGAACTGACTGCAGAATGACTGCATTCTGTGCATGTACAGCAGAGAGTATTCTAACTGAACTGACTGCAGAATGACTGCATTCTGTGCATGTACAGCAGAGAGTGTATTCTAACTGAACTGACTGCAGGATGACTGCATTCTGTGCATGTATAAACCAATAACAAACCATTAACCATTTTTGCCATTTAACCAACAATATGAACCTCATATTCTGTTTAACCACTGTCTTCATTAAACGATTTCTACATCAGTCACATCATACATAAACAATTTATACATTAGTCACATCATACATAAATGATAGATACATCAGTCACATCATACATAAATAGTAGATACATCAGTCACATCATACATAAATAGTAGATACATCAGTCACATCATACATAAATGATAGATACATCAGTCATATCATACATAAATGATACATACATTGTCACATCATACATAAATGATAGATACATCAGTCACATCATACATAAATGATGATACACAACCCATCATACATAAATGATAGATACATCTGATAAGTCCGAACAGGAGTTTTAGGCTGTAATCACTGCTTACCAGATTGAGAGATGGGTGTCAATATTGGTGCAGCCTGAAAAGAAGGACATACTAGATATGCAAAGAGACTGATTAATCAACATCGAACTGGCGTGTTGGGTCGCTGGACGCTGCTGGATTTGCTGAGGCGGAGATCGAGCACCTATGGACATGTCCGAAGTGCTATAGTGATAGTCCTGATATAACTGATTGTACGTTAATGATTGACACAATAATAACATACATAAATGATTGTATAGTGACATATACAGCTCTTCACTCCACATAGAACAAATAAAGTAGGTCTCAGTTCACACATTTCCACACACACACACACACACATATATATTTCTATAGGTCTACCATGAGAGCCACATTAGCGTAGTTGTTAGTGAACTCGTTTCTTAGACTAGTGGTTCGGGTTCAATCCCACATGTAGGCGTATAATTTTTTAGACCCTATCGGCTTTCATGTCGACCGAGTCTCAATTGGGTACCAGGAAAACGGACTAGGAAGTAAAGCGGCCGCTAACGACATCACTCATCTATGTCGACGTTCAATGAAAAATACGAGTCTAACGCAGTATTACCCAATATACCTTGTGGGTTGTTTTTTTTTATCCAGAAGCACTTGAGCTGTCAACTTTCGACTTTGGTGCCATGGACATCGTAACCCTTCAGTTCAGTGCCACGAACACCGTAAATCTGGAAAAGCTGTGACTTTTCAGCCAGCCTGTGGAATTGAATCGCACTCAAGGGGCTTGTCCTTGTGGGTATAAAAGGATTGCTTCACTTACAGGTCTACCACACACATACACACACACGAGAGAGACAAGCTATAGTTTATCCACACATACACACACACACAGAGACAAGTTATAGTTCATCCACACACACACATACAGAAACACGACTATGTATATGCATATTAATAAACCCTATATCTCTTTATCTATATATTACACCGTGTATACTACTCACATTTATATTGATATAGTTTTCAAATATGCTTTCATCATCACCTGCATGTTCTTTGTATATTAACTTGATATATGAAACTTATCTCTTGACATGAAAGGCATTAATGTCGGACACCCGAGTGGTTACCGGGGCCCAAATTTGGGATGTAAGAATAGAACCACCGTTCCTGCCACGCACATCGTAAGAGGCGGCTAAGGAGGTTTGACTGAAATCGGATGCACATGTCCTAAACAGGTAGAAATCTATGCGTTTAGTGCCTACCAAACAATGTGCAACGATATACGTTCTTGGCAAAGATCAAACATATCACAAAGAGTGATTAAAATTGGTAGTAAAGAACGAACACAAAGAAGAAGACGCATTAATGTCTTTGAATGCAAATGCTACAGAAGAGGTACTCACCTTAAGAATATCATGGACAGACAAAAGAAAACAAATGCTTCTGTTTTGCAACAGCTTGATATTAAATAGTGTTGATTTTAAATATTTCGGACACATCAAACGACATGAGTGTCTAGAGAAGATAATTATGGAAGGAATGGTGCCTGGAAGAAGAATGAGAGGAAGACCTAGAAGACGATGGGTGCAAGATGTCATTGAGGATCTGAGAATGGTTGCTGCTGACGCTGGCCAACTTTCACAGAATAGAGTTTTTCAGAACTGCTGTCATGGGAGCCAAGTTCTGGAAGGGACAAGCTACTTGATGATGTTGAAACTTATTGTCTTGTCAAGCTTATGTCTATGTTTACCTCTGTCTCTTGTTGTGTTGTGAATTTGTAGTTACTACACTTTTTATTCTATTCATTGTATGATTTAACATTATATCAACCGTAGCTACATTCGACATAATCACATGCATGCATGATACAGGCTTTGGTACCCCCAAATTCAAATGGAAGCCATCCTCAAAGGGGCGGGATAGTGTCAACAGTGGTGGTGTGGTTTTATTGTCTAACCGCCCACTTGTACATCAACATTCAGTCTCTGACCCTGGGCTAGATTCAGCTGGGATAACTCTGATTTCTAGAAGACAATTGGAAGCTGGTTTCATGGATTCTGATGGTGAGTTGTTGAACTTTGATAAGATGTCTGTAGAAACACAGTCACAAGATAATGTACTATAGGACATGATGTATTATAGGACAATATGAGGACAATGACTGAATATTTTATTTTAGAGTTGTGTGTTTTCCACAGAAGTGATTCCTATATCATTGTAGCCGCTGACTGACCTCTTTGTGTAGTCGGACGTCTTTGTGAAGCCGCTGACTGATCACTTTGTTCATTGACTGGCCTCTTCTTGTGGTCACTGGTTGGCCAGCTTTTTCTTGTAGCCACTGACTGACCAGTTTGTTTAGGCACTTATCCTGACATAGTCTAGCTACAATCTGCTCATACTGTCAAATGTTGCAATACAACAGCTGATTAAAAATATATATATAAATATATGAACTATATACACATTTATATACATATATAATTTTTAACAATTTCTCTTTGACCTTCTGTAATAACATTCACTCATTATTTATTTATTTATTTCTAGCTTTGCTTTTGGTGATTTGCATGTTTTTTAATTTTCTTTCTATTTCTAGTTTTCTATGTTTTTGTAGTTTCCTTATAGTTTTCATTACCATTGACAGCTGTTATGGCTACCTTTATCTAACACTGTATACCATTGACAGCTTGAGTTAGTAACTTGGCATGTTTGATTTTTCTAACGTTTTAACTAATTTTATTGAAATGTGTTGTGTGTTAACTTGAGCATGTCTGGTGGGTTCCAGTCCAGAGCTTGTTTGTTTGTGCATGCTAAATCTAGAATACAGATCTGAGATAAATGTTTGGTGTCTTCTATTGTTGTATTACTTGTCACAATATCAGTTCGTAGTTCATATGTACCGTTCCAGCTTCACTGCAATGGGTCACCCCATAATTGCACCGTTCCTGTGCCAATAGAAAATCACATGAAATGCTAACAACTGTCTCCTGTGTGAACTAATTCCAGAATGAAACAACCGTACTGCAACAAAAAGCAACCTGCACGCTAAATGCTATATGCAGTCAGCTAAAGTGTCAATCACAAAAGTTGTCTTCATTGACTTGCACTTCACTGCAACAGGTCACCCATAATCATCCGTTCCTGTTCCAAAGAAAATTACACGAATACTAACAACTGTCTCCTGTGGAATTAATTCCAGAATGAAACAACCGATCGCCTCAAAAAGCAAATTGCACCGCATAAATGCATATGGCTCGCTAAAGTGTCAACACAAAATTGTTCATCACTTGAATTGCAATTCGTGTCGAAGGAAACATCAATCACAACAAAATCCAGCGTTCTGCACACACAATATCACTGCATACGGCAGATTGAGTGGGTTCGTCATTACCGCTGTCCGCCATTTTCTGAATACCCACAACAAACGCACGGTTGACCCTGACCCGCAGAAAACATTCCATGTAACATTCATAGCTCACGGCATTGCTATCATCAAAGTGCATCAGTGTTCTATTGTTGTATTACTTGTCACAATGATGCTCATCCATCACGGGTGATGATGACCACACAATTTTCATCCAAGTGAATGTAGTTGCGTTATGTTTGTCTGTGTGTGCGTAGATGACTAGTGAGCCCAATGCGGGCTTGAAATGTTCGTGTACAGTGTGGGCAAGGTATATTTGCACTTGTAGGAAGTTTTACTGCATTTCTATTTTGACGTTTGTGTTCCATCCGTGCTGTTCTACCTGCCTCGCAGGTCGAAGAACCGTGTCTTGACTAATGTCAAGAATTGTTTATATACATTCTATTGTTGTTAACAGTCTCAAATTTTGTTCATATTTGATTGTCTTGCCAAAATTGTTGGTCCTTACAGAGCATGAGATCTCCTTGACATGATTGCTATTGGCTGTCTCACAGGAAGCTTAATGTTGAAATACTTCTTTGATCGCTCAATATTGATAACTTGTTAACTACTCTGTGTGATCTCTCTCTCTCTCTCTCTCTCTCTTATCTCTCTGCAATCGTTCTTTTTCGGCCATGTTTATCATTTTAATTGTGATTTGGTTTTTTGTTTTTTACGATCCAGAAGCACTTGAGCTTTTCAGCTCTTTGCAATTGCAACTTTGATTTAAATTAAATGTTGCAAGCGCAATGAAGCATGGGGATTGGGGACGGGAGGGAGTGACTAGACCTTTGTTGCAGGTTTAAGAACATCTGTTCTGACCGACAACTGCAACTTTGATTTCAATGAAATATTGCAAGTTTTGTGCTATAGTGAGTAGATGTTTGATAGCATGTTTGCTATGTGGAAGCTAGCCCCAATTTATGTCACGTAATGTTGGAGCCTAGAGTAGGATTGAACATGGACATAGATGTTGAGAATACTCAACTTTGGAGTGAGTACACATCTTGTTATGTACCAGTAATGCTACCTGTATTAATACCTGTAAAACGCCAGTGTGTTGCCGGGGTAACAAATAGTATGACCATGACCTACGAAGCATGTCGTAAGAGGTCACTGAGGTATGGGCCTAGAGAAGCTACCCTAGTAAATAAAAAGCGTCGCAGAAATTGCGTGTGCTGGCCTACTTGTAGGCACATAACTGACACAACGTACAATGCTCTTAGCTCATATCGCATACAAATCACAAAGAGTGGTTTAACAAGTGTTTTGTGTTTTAGATCCAGAAGCACTTGAGCTTTTAGCTCTCGGAGTGCCATGGACATGTAAACCCTTCGGTTCGGTGCCATGAACACCATAAATCTGGGAATCTGTGGCTTTTTCTGCCATCCCGCGGAATTGAACCGCACACACAGAGGGATAGTCACCCGTAGTCCAACGCGCTATGAACACGCTGGGCAGACGTGCTAACGAGTGGTTAATAAAGAGCGTTGAAAGAGGAATATCAATACCTGTAAAGCTAACAAAGATGGTGCGAGTTCTCTGTGTAAATGCTTTTCTCATTTGTTCTTCCTTCTTCCACACTCTCCAGCATCTAGTCTAAACAGCGATATCATGTCATCAATGATGGTTAGCGAACCAGATGGAGATGGTAATGGCGAGTATGTACTCAACATCTCTGGTCAGTCTACCAATGAGGTCAGTCAAGAATTCTTGTTATACAATAAGACTTGCTTATCTTAAATTCATTTTCATTGATAGGATCTTCATAAGTGTACTTTGGTGAATAACCATGTGTGCCCCGCAGTCTTTCTTACACAGGAAGATCTCAGCAGCAGAGCATGAACTCTGTAGCATCTGCAAGGGTTTCCTAAATAAATTTGATGATGGTGAAAATTTTTCGGATTTTTGTTTCAATGTTTAATTAATTGTGCATGGGCAGTATGAGCAATGTTTACTGAGGTATCAGTAGTGAGTACTGAGGTATCAGCAGTGAGTACTGAGGTATCAGTAGTGAGTACTGAGGTATCAGTAGTGAGTACTGGGGTATCAGCAGTGAGTACTGGGGTATCAGCAGTGAGTACTGGGGTATCAACAGTGAGTACTGGGGTATCAACAGTGAGTACTGGGGTATCAACAGTGAGTACTGGGGTATCAACAATGTGTACTGGGATATCAACAATGTGTACTGGGGTATCTGCAATGAGTACTGAGATGCAAAATCAGCACTCCAGTCCAGAAAATTGCCAGATCTACAGACCCAACTGTCTAAACTGTGCAAGTAGCACAGGGTCATCTCGCAGTGGACACCCTCTCACTGTGGATACCAGAAAATAAAACAGTAGACCTACTGGCCAAGGAAGGTGCTGCAGACATATATAGACAATATATCAAATGAACGAAAGGAAGGAAGGATACAAGAGACAACATTGAATATATAGACAATATATCAAATGAACGAACGAAAGGAAGGATACAAGAGACAACATTGAATATATAGACAATATTTCAAATGAACGAAAGGAAGGAAGGATACAAGAGACAACATTGAATATATGACAATATTTCAAGTGAACGAAAGGAAGGAAGGATACAAGAGACAACATTGAATACATAGACAATATTTCAAGTGAACGAAAGGAAGGAAGGATACAAGAGACAACATTGAATATATAGACAATATTTCAAGAAAATGAAAGGAAGGAAGGATACAAGAGACAACATTGAATATATTGACAATATTTCAAGTGAATGAACGAAAGGAAGGAAGGATACAAGAGACAACATTGAATAAGTAGACAATATTTCAAGCGAACGAAAGGAAGGAAGATACAAGAGACAACATTGAATATATAGACAATATTTCAAGTGAATGACAGGAAGGAAGGATACAAGAGACAACATTGAATATATTGACAATATTTCAAGAGAAAGGAAGGAAGGATACAAGAGACAACATTGAATATATATAGACAATATTTCAAGGACGAAAGAAGGAAGATACAAGAGACAACATTGAATATATGACAATATTTCAAGTGAACGAAAGGAAGGAAGGATACAAGAGACAACATTGAATAATTGACAATATTTCAAGTGAATGACGAAAGGAAGGAAGGATACAGAGACAACATTGAATAGTAGACAATATTTCAAGCGAAGAAAGGAAGGAAAGATACAAGAGACAACATTTAATATATAGACAATATTTCAAGTGAACGAAGGAAGGAAGGATACAAGAGACAACATTGAATATATAGACAATATTTCAAGTGAATGAACGAAAGGAAGGAAGGATACAAGAGACAACATTGAATATGTAGACAATATTTCAAGCGAACGAAAGGAAGGAAGATACAGAGACAACATTGAATATATAGACAATATTTCAAGCGAACGAAAGGAAGGAAGGATACAGAGACAACATTGAATATATAGACAATATTCAAATGACGAAGCGAAGGAAGGATACAAGAGACAACATTGAATATATAGACAATATTTCAAATGAACGAAAGGAAGGAAGGATACAAGAGACAACATTGAATATAGACAATATTTCAAGCGAACGAAAGGAAGGAAAGATACAAAAGACAACATTGAATATATAGACAATATTTCAAGCGAAAGGAAGGAAGGATACAAGAGACAACATTGAATATATAGACAATATTTCAATGAAGAAAGGAAGGAAGGATACAAGAGACAACATTGAATATATTGACAATATTTCAAGAGAAAGGAAGGAAGGATACAAGAGACAACATTGAATATTAGACAATATTTCAAGCGAACGAAAGGAAGGAAGGACAAGAGACAACATTGAATATATAGACAATATTTCAAGTGAATGACAGGAAGGAAGGATACAAGAGACAACATTGAATATATTGACAATATTTCAAGTGAATGAAAGGAAGGAAGGATACAAGAGACAACATTGAATAAATAGACAATATTTCAAGTGAACGAAAGGAAGGAAAGATACAAGAGACAACATTGAATATAAAGACAATATTTCAAGTGAACGAAAGGAAGGAAGGATACAAGAGACAACATTGAATTTAAATTTGACAATATTTCAAGTGAATGACGAAAGGAAGGAAGGATACAAGAGACAACATTGAATATTAGACAATATTTCAAGCGAACGAAAGGAAGGAAGGATACAAGAGACAACATTTGAATATATAGACAATATTTCAAGTGAATGACAGGAAGGAAGGATACAAGAGACAACATTGAATATATTGACAATATTTCAAGTGAATGAACGAAAGGAAGGAAGGATACAAGAGACAACATTGAATATATAGACAATATTTCAAGGAACGAAAGGAAGGAAGATACAAGAACAACATTGAATATATAGACAATATTTCAAGCGAACGAAAGGAAGGAAGGATACAAGAAACAACATTGAATATATAGACAATATTCAAATGAACGAACAGAAGGAAGGATACAAGAGACAACATTGAATATATAGACAATATTTCAAGCGAATGAAGGGAAGGAAGGATACAAGAGACAACATTGAATATATAGACAATATTTCAAGCGAACGAAGGAAGGAAGGATACAAGAGACAACATTGAATATATAGACAATATTTCAAGTGAACGACAGGAAGGAAGGATACAAGAGACAACATTGAATATATTGACAATATTTCAAGCGAATGAAAGGAAGGAAGGATACAAGAGACAACCTTGAATATATAGACAATATTTCAAGTGAACGAAGGAAGGAAGGATACAAGAGACAACATTGAATATATAGACAATATTTCAAGTGAATGACGAAAGGAAGGAAAGATACAAGAGACAACATTGAATATATAGGCAATATTTCAAGCGAACGAAAGGAAGGAAGGATACAAGAGACAACATTGAATATATAGACAATATTTCAAGTGAACAAAGGGAAGGAAGGATACAGAGATGAACATTAATATAAGACAAATATGTTCAAGTAGCGAAAAGGAAGAAGGATACAGAGACAACATTGAATATATAGACAATACTAGTGGAGACTGAAGGGAAGAAGGATACAGAGACAACTATTGAATATATAGCATATTTCAAATGAACGAGGAAGGAAGGATACATGAACAGCATTGAATATATAGACAATATTTCAATGAACGAACGAAAGGAAGGAAGGATAAGAGGCAACATTGAATATATAGACAATATTTCAAGTGACGAAAGGAAGGAAGGATACAAGAGACAACATTGAATATATAGACAATATTTCAAGTGACGAAAGGAAGGAAGGATACAAGAAACAACATTGAATATATAGACAATATTTCAAGTGAACGAAAGGAAGGAAGGATACAGAGACAACATTGAATATATAGACAATATTTCAAGCGAAGAAAGAAAGGAAGGATACAAGAGACAACATTGAATATATAGACAATATTTCAAGCGAATGACAGGAAGGAAGGATACAAGAGACACCATTGAATATATAGACAATATTTCAAGCGATCGATAGGAAGGAAGGATACAAGAGACAGCATTGAATATATAGACAATATTTCAAGCGAACAAAAGGAAGGAAGGATACAAGAGACATCATTGAATATATAGACAATATTTCAAGCGAACAAAAGGAAAATGAGTACTGGGGTATTAGCAACAATGAATATTATAATATTAAAAATGAAAATTATGATATCAACAATTTGTTATGTCTGAAACAGGGCAACACAATGCAGAACAAATATCTTCAGAACAAGCTTCAATCAGGGCCAATAACTGAGTGGAGTACTGAGAATGTATGTCAGTGGCTTACATCCCTTGACTTGGAGAAATATTCAGCCTCATTCAGAGATAAGAGTATCACTGGCAGTCAGCTCTTACATCTGGACAGTTCCAAGTTGAAGGTTAGTGTGTGTTACTCAAAGTGTTTGCCAGAAAGAAACTAATAATAGACACAAAAGACAAGAATCTGAAGAAAAAAAGAGAGAGTAAAATACATTACTACATTAATAATTTACACGAAATACATTAGTAAATACATTACTACACTAATAATTTACATGAAATACATTACTACACTAATAATTTACACGAAATACATTAGTAAATACATTACTACACTAATAATTTATAATACATTAGTAAATACATTATTACACTAATAATTTGTAACAATACATTAGTAATACACATTACTACACTAATAATTTACGATTTATATACATTAGTAAATCATATACTACCTAATAATTTACGAAATACATTAGTAAATACATTACCACATTAATAATTTACACGAAATACATTAGTAAATACATTACTTCACTAATAATTTACACGAAATACATTAGTAAATACATTACTACACTAATAATTTACACGAAATACATTAGTAAATACATTACTACATTAATAATTTTACCTGAAATACATTAGTAAATACATTACTACATTAATAATTTACTTAAATACATATTAAATACATTACTCACTAATAATTTACACGAAATCATTAGTAAATACATTACTACATTAATAATTTACATGAAATACATTAGTAAATACATTACTACATTAATAATTTCGATAAATACATTAGTAAATACATTACTACATTAATAATGTAACGAAATACATTAGTAAATACATTACTACATTAATAATTTACACGAAATACATTAGTAAATACATTACTTCACTCAATAATTTACGAAATACAATTAGTAAATACATTACTACATTAATAATTTACAGAAATACATTAGTAAAATACATTACTACATTAATAATTTACATTGAAATACATTAGTAAATACATTACTACATTAATAATTTACACGAAATACATTAAATAAATACATTACTTACTAATAATTTACATAAATACATTATAAATACATTACTACACTAATAATGTACCGAAATACATTAGTAAATACATTACTACATTAATAATTATATAATAATATAAATACATTACACACAATAATTTACATGAAATACATTAGTAAATACATTACTACATTAATAATTTAACTAAATACATTAGTAAATACATTACTACACTAATAATTTAATCTAAATACATTAGTAAATACATTACCACATTAATAATTTCACAAATACATTAGTAAATACATTACTAACTAATAATTTATATGAAATAACATTAGTAAATACATTACTACTAATTAATAATTTACTAATCGTAAATACATTAGTAAATACATTACTCACTAATAATTTACACAAATACATTAGTAAATACATTACTACACTAATAATTTACATGAAATACATTAGTAAATACATTACTTCACTAATAATTTACATGAAATACATTAGTAAATACATTACTACACTAATAATTTACACGAAATACATTAGTAAATACATTACTACATTAATAATTTACACGAAATACATTAGTAAATACATACTACATTATAATTTACCAAATCTTAGTAAAACTAAAATACACAAAATTTAATCTGAAATAATAGTAAATACATTACTACATTTAAAAATTTACATGAAATACATTAGTAAATACATTACTACACTAATAATTTACACGAAATACATTAGTAAATACATTACTTCACTCAAATTAAAAAAATATCTATATACGCAGATTGAGTGTGTGTGTTATCAAATGATAACTTGTGTTATAGTAATAATTGTTGTATACGGATGTATCTTCTTCTCTAATGCTCCATATCACCACTTGTTAAACTACTTCTTGATTTATATGTGATCTGAGCTTCTTCAATGCTCCATACGACCACTTGTTAAACTACTCTTTGTGATTTGTATGTGATCTGAGCTTCTTCGAATGCTCCATATCGACCACTTGTTAAACTACTCTTTGTGATTTGTATGTGATCTGAGCCTTCTTCTTAGAACACTCCATATCGACCACTTGTTAATCCACTCTATGTGGCTTGTATACGATCTGAGCCTAGGAGCGATTGTATGTTGTACCAGTTATGCGCCTACAAGTAGGCCAGCGCATCCGATTTCTACAATTGCTTCTTACGACATTTCTTGTAGGTCGCAGTGTTACTATTCTTTGCTCCCCTTGTGAGCCTGACAACACACAAGCGATGTATGATGTATGGAGGTATGGAGGTATGGATGTATGGAGGTATGGAACTATGGAGGTATGAACTATGGGTTTTTTAAAAGTGTATACCTTAAAACAGAAGAATTTGACAAACATTTATCTCCTTGTCTACCATTCTTCCTTCTCTTTATCTCTAATGTTTTATTTCTTCCACAGTCCGCTGGAGTTGTCAGCAGCAAAGATCGAGAACTTCTGAAGAAGAAGATCAAAGAAATGCGAGTAAATGCTGAACGAGAGAAGAAAATCCAGGAGAAAGAGAGAAAACAGAAGGAGAAAGAATTAAGGAAGATTTCTAAGAAAAAATGAGGCCTTGACATTTGCTCTTTGACATCATGTGAAGGTCATCTTCAAATGTATGGATCTAGTATGGCTGTGTCAGTTGATGTGTTAGTCAGTGTGTTCTCATACCTGGTTCAGGAATTCTACCACATGAGCAGATTCATCTCCTCCAGCCATCCCACATTTAGGAAATCTTCTAAAGTAAAAATCAACAATATATCTCTATCAACAATACTTGTGTATTTTATTTGAACATTGTGACACGTTGCAGAATACTGGAATATCATTCTAGTTTTATTGTATACTAGTAATCCTCAATAAATCCTAGCAATCCTCAATAAATCCTAGTAATCCTCAATAAATCCTAGTAATCCTCAATAAATTCTAGTAATCCTCAATAAATCCTAGTAATCATCAATAGATCCTAGTAATCCTCAATAAATCCTAGCAATCCTCAATAAATCCTAGTAATCCTCAATAAATTCTAGTAATCCTCAATAAATTCTAGTAATCCTCAATAAATTCTAGTAATCCTCAATAATTTCTAGTAATCCTCAATAAATTCTAGTAATCCTCAATAAATCCTAGTAATCCTCAATAAATCCTAGTAATCCTCAATAAATTCTAGTAATCCTCATCAAATCCTAGTAATCCTCAATAAATTCTAGTAATCCTCAATAAATCCTAGTAATCCTCATCAAATTCTAGTAATCCTCAATAAATTCTAGTAATCCTCAATAAATTCTAGTAATCCTCAATAAATCCTAGTAATCCTCAATAAATTCTAGTAATCCTCATCAAATCCTAGTAATCCTCAATAAATTCTAGTAATCCTCAATAAATCCTAGTAATCCTCAATAAATTCTAGTAATCCTCATCAAATCCTAGTAATCCTCAATAAATTCTAGTAATCCTCAATAAATCCTAGTAATCCTCATCAAATCCTAGTAATCCTCAATAAATCCTAGTAATCCTCATCAAATCCTAGTAATCCTCAATAAATTCTAGTAATCCTCATCAAATCCTAGTAATCCTCAATAAATTCTAGTAATCCTCAATAAATTCTAGCAATCCTCATCAAATCCTAGTAATCCTCAATAAATTCTAGTAATCCTCATCAAATCCTAGTAATCCTCATCAAATCCTAGTAATCCTCATCAAATCCTAGTAATCCTCATCAAATCCTAGTAATCCTCAATAAATTCTAGCAATCCTCATCAAATCCTAGTAATCCTCAATAAATCCTAGTAATCCTCATCAAATCCTAGTAATCCTCATCAAATCCTAGTAATCCTCATCGAATCCTAGTAATCCTCATCAAATCCTGGTATAATAATAATAATAATTCCTCTTGTACTGTTATGCGTTGCATACGGCATGCAATAAATTTCTTCATACCGCTCTGTATGCAGTTTCTCCATACCTTGGCAACTCGCTCAGTCTCCTCCATGGAACTAAGACCGATATTTCTTGCCTCTCTCAGCAAAGTTCGTTTCAGGGTTTCCCTGGGTCGTCCTCTCTTTCTTGAACCCATTGCATCCCACTTCAATGCCTGCTTTGATATTCTTTGATCATGTCTTCTCAAGGTGTGTCCAACATATCTCCATCTTCTCTTTCTTATAACAGTTGTCACTAGTGGTTGACCAGACATTTCTCTGATTTCATCTATCTCCTGAATTCGTTCCATATTTCATTTATTATTTGTCGCAATCTATTTTCAAATGCATTCAATTTACTTTCTATGTCTTTAGTCTGCCTGTGCGGTGCCCGGGCTTGCAAGGGGAGCAAAGAATAGTACCACTGCAACCTACAGGGCATGTCATAAGAAGCGACTGATATAAGACTTATGGAAGCTACCCTAGTAAATAAAAAAACATAGCCGAAATCGGATGTGCTGGTCTACTTTTAGGCGCATAACCGGCACAATGTGCACTCGCTCTTAGGCTTACATCACATACAAATCACAAAGAGTGGTTAACAAGTGGTCGATATGGAGCGTTTGAAGAAGAGGAAGAAATATCTTTAGTCATTTTCCAAATCATTATAATCGTCAACAAATCTTGGCATATGATAACAGAATAAGACCTCGTTTCTTTGTTCGTGCAGGCTAGACCCCCGGATACTTGTTGAGATGGTATTTCATGTGATCTATCATAACATGTTCAAATTATAGAGATCCCAATTAAAGAATTTGATAGGAGATTTGGAGGCGGAGATCAACAATATAAAGAAGAGCTGGAGGGAGCTGCACGAGATAGCTAGAGATAGGAAGACTTGGCATGAGTTGGTTGAGGGCCTATGCCTCAACCCGGGGTAAAAAGACAAAGAGAGAGAATTAAAGAGAGGGTCTGTGGTTAAGTGGTTACGCCCTTTGCCTTGTGAGTCGAACTTCACGGGTTTGAATCCAGACCCGCCGCTTCTGTTCACGTGTGCAGTTTTTTTCAGAGACTCCTAGGATTGTTGCTGGAGCTAGAGAGTTCGTGCTTTGTGCAATACTCTCAGCAGATGGTGTGCCATTTCTGCGGAGAGGGTCCGAGCCATATGGGGTAAAACTCAGTGGAATGAAGTCAATCCTTCGGTTTTAAAACCCTTTTAAAAAAACAAATTAGAGAGAGATAGATAGATATTATTGTTTTGGTTACCTGTAACAGTCATACAGTCGAGATGTAATGATATGTATGCAGAATGTAATGTATGCAGAATGTAATGTATGCAGAATGTAATGTATGCAGAATGTAATGTATGCAGAATGTAATGTATGCAGAATGTAATGTATGCAGAATGTAATGTATGCAGAATGTAATGTATGCAGAATGTAATGTATGCAGAATGTAATGTATGCAGAATGTATGCAGAATGTAATGATAAATATGCAGAATGTAATGTATGCAGAATGTAATGTATGCAGAATGTAATGTATGCAGAATGTAATGTATGCAGAATGTAATGTATGCAGAATGTAATGTATGCAGAATGTAATGTATGCAGAATGTAATGTATGCAGAATGTAATGTATGCAGAATGTAATGTATGCAGAATGTAATGTATGCAGAATGTAATGTATGCAGAATGTAATGTATGCAGAATGTAATGTATGCAGAATGTAATGTATGCAGAATGTAATGTATGCAGAATGTAATGTATGCAGAATGTAATGTATGCAGAATGTAATGTATGCAGAATGTAATGTATGCAGAATGTAATGTATGTAGGGAGATATTTATTGGAAAATTGTTAATTTTATCATAAAACTCAACCTATGTCTGTCATCAACTGCTGGGGAAGATGTTTGTCATCAACTGGAGGATGTCTGTCATCAACTGCTGGGGAAGATGTTTGTCATCAACTGGAGGATGTCTGTCATCAACTGCTGGGGAAGATGTTTGTCATCAACTGGAGGATGTCTGTCATCAACTGCTGGGGAAGATGTTTGTCATCAACTGGAGGATGTCTGTCATCAACTGCTGGGGAAGATGTTTGTCATCAACTGGAGGATGTCTGTCATCAACTGCTGGGGAAGATGTTTGTCATCAACTGGAGGATGTCTGTCATCAACTGCTGGGGAAGATGTTTGTCATCAACTGGAGGATGTCTGTCATCAACTGCTGGGGAAGATGTTTGTCATCAACTGGAGGATGTCTGTCATCAACTGCTGGGGAAGATGTTTGTCATCAACTGGAGGATGTCTGTCATCAACTGCTGGGGAAGATGTTTGTCATCAACTGGAGGATGTCTGTCATCAACTGCTGGGGAAGATGTTTGTCATCAACTGGAGGATGTCTGTCATCAACTGCTGGGGAAGATGTTTGTCATCAACTGGAGGATGTCTGTCATCAACTGCTGGGGAAGATGTTTGTCATCAACTGAAGGATGTCTGTCATCAACTGCTGGGGAAGATGTTTGTCATCAACTGGAGGATGTCTGTCATCAACTGCTGGGGAAGATGTTTGTCATCAACTGGAGGATGTCTGTCATCAACTGGAGGAGATGTTTGTCATCAACTGGGGGAGATGTATGTCATCAACTGGGGAAGATGTGTCATCAACTGGCAAAGATGTCTGTCATCAACTGGGGAGGATGTTTGTCATCGACTGTGGGATGTCTGTCATCAACTGGGGAGGATGTTTGTCATCAACTGGAGGATGTTTGTCATGAATGTGATCTCTCCTAGTAAACACTTCTACCTAGTTCTGTGAGGTTTCTAATACTTGCCATCTCTACTTGAATTTCTCTGACCTTGTTCTCAATGTTATTTGGATCATCGTTGAGAGAACCGGAGAAGTCAAACATCAGTGTGGTATTGATTCACATCTGCATCATGTTTGTGTGTTTATTTGTTGGTGTGTATGTTTAAATGCTGAAATGTTGTTGAAGAAGTTGCTCAGTCTTACAGCGTGCTCAGACAGACCAAGGTGTGCAAGCATAAGTGTATGTGTTGCATACATTCAGTGTGTGAATGTATCATATTGTGTCAATGTGGCAGTTTTACATGCCACTCAGCTCGACATATCAGTGAGTCAGCTCTGCATGTCACCTCGGTACATTAGTTTGGCAGCTTAAAATGCCAGCTCGACATATCAGTATCAACATGTCAGTCTGCCAGCTCGGCATGTCACCTCTCTATATCAGTGTGGCAGCTAATATGTCAGCTCGACATAACAGCAACACATATCAGTCCGCCAGCCTGGCATGTCACTGATATGAGTGTGGCAGTTCATGATATCAGTGTGGCAGCTAACATGTCGGCTCGACATAACAGCAACACATATCAGTCCGCCAGCCCGGCATGTCACTTCGGTATATGAGTGTGGCAGTTCATGATATCAATTTGGCTGCTTAACATGTCAGATCGACATAACAGCAACACATATCAGTCCGCCAGCCCGGCATGTCACCTCGGTATATGAGTGTGGCAGTTCATGATATCAGTGTGGCAGCTAACATGTCGGCTCGACATAACAGCAACACATATCAGTCCGCCAGCCGGCATGTCACTTCGGTATATGAATGTGGCAGTTCATGATATCAGTGTGGCAGCTAACATGTCAGCTCGACATAACAGCAACACATATCAGTCCGCCAGCCTGGCATGTCACTTCGGTATATGAGTGTGGCAGTTCATGATATCAGTGTGGCAGCTTAACATGTCAGTTCGACATGCCATTTTGCCAGCTCGACATATCAGTTTGCCATCTGGACATATCAGTCCGCCATCTGGACATGTCAACTCAACATATCACTACATCAGCTGTGTAGTGTATATGTTGCAGTGTGTTCTTTATGCGTATCATCTTGACTATTACTTGTATATGTATATCTAGATATTTCTATTGATAACAATAACCAAAATGAAGATCTTCCAATTTGTTCACACATTACCATCGCCAACTATTACCACCATCATCAACTATTAGCATCACAAATTATTACCATCATCAACTATTACCACCATCATCAACTACAGGATGTTTGTAAAGTCTGACTATACTTTGTATGTAGAACAAGTTTGAAAAAATCAAGTGCATGATGTCATCAAAAAATGTTATGTGATGCGATCGACATCGTGGCACATTAGGCATTCCCGTTTGTGCTCTATTTCCGGCTGCAGCAACCATCCCAAAGTTCATTTGCTCACCATCACCCATGAGAAGTTGATTAGTTATATCTTCTTCTCTCTCTCTCTCTCTACCATGAAGAAAACATTACAAAATGGGCTCCATAGTCAAAAGACTGTCACACTGGATAGTACAGACTTTGAGAAAACCAACGGGGAATATAACAAGAATGGTCCTTTCTTTGAACCCACGGGACAGCGAAAAATGGGAGGCCTAGAAATACATGGAGATGAAATGTGATGGCAGAGAGCTATTATAGTCCCAATATGGAAGAACAAAGGAGACAAAAGAGAGTGTGAAACATACAGGGTATCTCTCTTTTGAGCCAAATAGGAAAAATGTTTGCAAAAATATTGGAGCGAAGAGCAAGACATATATTAGAGCCCCAGTTAAGCAATAGCCAGTTTGGGTTTAGGAGGGTAAGAGCTGCACAGACGCAATATTTACACTAAGACAGATCTGCGAACAAACAATTGAATACAATCAAAGTAAACAGCTTATATTTATAGACCAAGAAAAGGCATTTGATAGAGTAAACAGGTGCAAACTATGGAAGATCCTTGAAGAATATGGCTCCAAGGACAACTATTAGGTAACATCATGGCCTTATATCAAGATAGCCAGAGTACAGTAAGAACAACAGAAGGAATGACCGACTGGTTCTCCATTACATCAGGTGTTAGACAAGGTTGTGTCCTCTCACCACTACTCTTTATTGCATATATGGATAAAATAACTCAAGAGTCAATTCAGATAATGATGAAATAAATGAACTGCTGTTTTGCAGATGATCAGTGCCTGATACATCAAAATGAACAAGATCTACAACATCATATTGACACTTTGAACAATAATTGTGTGAAACATGACATGAAAATCAACAACACTAAAACAGAAATAATGAATATGGGAAGAAAACATAATAATCTAGACATCCATGTCAATGGCACTAAAATAAACCAAGTGAAAGAATTCAAATACTTAGGAAGCATATTCACAGAAGACGGAAAACTAGATAGAGAGATAGAGGCTAGAGTACAAAAGCAAATGCTGTAACCTACCAGCTAGCCCCATTGTTAAGGCACCCATAAATTTCACAGGCAGCTAAGAAACAAATGATCAACAGCATTTTTATACCTACTTTGTGTTACCAGAGCCAAACATGGACATTGAGCAAAGCGCAGTCACAAAAATAACTACATGTGAAATGCGTTGCCTGAGAAAAGTTACCAACAACACAAGAAAAGACAGAATCACCAACATCAGCATAAGAAAGAAAGTTGGCACAAAACCGTGCTTGAATTATATAGATAAACAAAGAATGAAGTGGTTTGGCCACTTAATAAGAATGCATCCAAACTCCACAGTATACAGAGTCTTCTACAACAGAACATCGGAAAGAAGGCAAGAGGAAGACCACGGAAAAGATGGTTAGATGGCGTGGCAGCATCCTGTGAAAGAGCAAAGATAACAATCACACAAGCCACCAGAACAGCGCAAGACAAAAACAGAAAACCACGACACTGGGCAACAACCCGGTAGCAGTGTGACGACAAAAGAAGAAGAAGAAGAAGAGATCAACAATATAAAGAAGAGGGAGGGAGCTGCAGGAGATAGGAAGACTTGGCATGAGTTGGTTGAGGCAGAGATCAACAATATAAAGAAGAGTTGGAGGGAGCTGCAGGAGATTGGAAGACTTGGGATGAGTTGGTTGAGGGCCTATGCCCCAGTCTGGGCTAAAAAGGCAGAGAGAGAGTCAATTGTGACGCAATATGCAGTGAATAACTGTTGTCTGCTGGGGTAATTCTTTTCACTCAAACCATAATGCTGTTTTCAACTGAAGAAAGAATATTTGACAATATGAAGAAATGTGTACAGACATATCTTGAAGTCCACGGTGGATATTTCCAACATCTGCTATAATGAATATTTCCTTGGATCATTCCAGTTTACCAAAAACAACAGTAGACCATAGCAGTAACTATTGTAACTAATTTCACTACTTTGTTTTAGCACATTTTTGATGATGTCATATACTTCGTTTTCAAGTTCTCCTCGCTCTGGAAAGTCGCTGCCCAGACAAAATTAATTAGAAGAGATTTTTTTAATATAATTCCTACAAAAATATCTTCAAAATTACATTGGGTACCCACACTACTGCTACGTAGTTCATGCACTGCAGCTGAGATCTTCCTGTGTAAGAAAGAGTTTGGGAGCACACGTGGTTACTCACAGAAGTGCAATGAAGTGCACTCTCCTATCTATCATCATCAAGGTGTATATCCTGTATAGGACGTTGTTCTCTTTGCAGCACATCTGAAATTCCCTCTGTCTCTAGCCAGTCTATTAATCAAAATCAAGTTGTTCTACATATCAAGTGTAGTGAGACTTTAAAAACACTCTGTATTACCATCATCAACTGTTACCACCATCACCTATTACCACCATCACCTATTCACCACCATCACTCCTATTATCCGTAACTGTTGCCATTCACCAGAATTTCATGTTTTATCTTTTCATCATCAAATTGTTGATTATTGTTGTGTTTTTTATTGATGTTTATTTTTCTCCCCCACCCCTTCCAGATAAATTATAGATATTGTTCCGTCAGAGATATCCATTTTGTATTGTCGATATTAATCTTGTTCTAGATCAGATTTGTTAGTTTTTAGCAAACATCAAATTCAGGTTTGATAATTTAGGGGGAAATAATCTGTTCATGAATTGATTTGAGAGTTATGGTTACTGAATTTGTTGTATACTTCTGATCTGTGTCATAGATTAGCGTTTTTCTGGAGTATATGTTTGTTGGATCCAGTGAGATTTGTGTTTCTACTTTGTCATTAATCAGACCAAGTGTGCATGTGTCTATCCATCTACTTCTGATTGATTGATTGATTGATTGATTGATTGATTGATATGGGGTCTCTTTGGCATATAGGTTAGTTGCACATCTCTCTTTACAAAGATACTCTGTTTGCTCCCTCGTAGAGCCATCAGGATATTTTTCCAGAGATCCCTGATCTCAGTGTAGGTGAGATTGAGTTCCTAGTCCTTTCAGAGACTGATGATAAAACATAGGTCCCATGTTCAAGTTCAGCGTGTAAAATCGTGTGATGATGGTACAATATTTGGATGTAGATCGGAGATCTACGAACTGTCTGTACGCTGTGATGATGGTACAAATTTGGTCTGTACCGCTGTGATGATGGTACAATATTTGGATATAGATCGGAGGACCTGTCCGCTGCTGTGATGATGGTACAATATTTGGGTATAGATCGGAGGACCTGTCCGATCGCTGTGATGATGGTACAATATTGGGATTAGATCGGAGGACCTGTCCGTACTCGCTGTGATGATGATACAATATTTGGATGTAGATCGGAACAGCGGACATGTCCGTACGCTGTGATGATGGTACAATATTGGGATGTAGATCGAACAGCTATGGACTGTCCGTACGCTGTGATGATGGTGATCTCACTAAAACATACTGAGTTACTGACAACACACACACACATTTTTATAGAATCATCACAATTCATAGTGGATTGTCCAGCCTGTTGAAAGTCTTGAAAGACATGTATATTGAAGGTTGCATTGATAGAATGCTGAGAACTTGTTATCGCCCAACTGTCTGTACCACCCCTAACATTGTTAGTGCAAAACTAAGCTAAGAGACACATATTACCAAGGATTCTCATAGAACCAAGTTATGTGCAGAGAGTTTGTTGCTACCCCTTAAGACTTCACCCTTTCGCTGCTACATACTTTCCAAAGACGGATCTAAAAATAGCTACTCTTTGTTTCTAGGTCACAAACGTGAATGTAAGCCTATAGCAGTGACAGTAGCAATGTATAACACGTCTTTAGCCTACATAGGAGAGATAATAACTGACGTGTTAATGTGTCTTTAGAAGTGAATGGGAAAAACATATATATTCGTCCTTAGCAGCTAAAGGGTTAATGATCACATGACAGTGCTCAGTTATACAGGAAGTAGAAGACGACTATGATCATCTTGACATGTAACCAGCTCATTGCGAGTCACTGTTGCTAAGTGGTTACGCCCTTGCCTTGCGAGTTGAAGGTCATAGGTTCAAATCCGGGAGAGACGTTCTGTTCACGAGTGCATTTTTTCTAGAGACCCTAGGATTGTTGCCAGAGCTACTGAGTTCATGCTTTGTACAATGCTCTCGGCAGGTGGCATGCCATTTCTGCGGAGAGGGACAAGCCATATGGGGTAAAACCTGGTGCAATGAAAACTATCCTTCGACTTTAAATTTGTTTAGTTCATGTAATTAGTTCACTTGAGTAGTTCATGTAATTAGTTCACTTGAGTAGTTCATGTAATTAGTTCACTTGAGTAGTTCATATCAACTAGTTCACTCCAGTATGTTTTCTTCCAGTATTTTCTTCTAGCACCGCTAGTTTCTTCTTATTTCAATTTCGTTCGCTATGTGAACAAAGTTCAATCCTGGAAGAAAATCATGCATATTTGTTGTTATGTATAATTTGATAAGTCATGTGACATGTCAATTGATCATGTGATGTGCTCAGGTATAAATTACCTGGCCATGTTGACATCATGTGTCACCTTGATTTTTGTGGATATCTGTTAGTTTGGGGTTTTATTCGAACATGTTGTCTGTGATGTTGCCGTCAGACGACATGTTGTCGTGATGTTGTCAGCATACATGTTGCCATCAGATGATGACATGTTGTCTGTGATGTTGCCATCAGATGAACATGTTGCCATCAGATGATGAACATGTCTGTGATGTTGCCATCAGATGAACATGTCTGTGATGTTACCGTCAGATGAACATGTTTGTGATGTTGCCGTCAGACGAACATTTCTGTGATGTTGCCATCAGATGAACATGTTGTCTGTGGTGTTACCATCAGATCTTGGTGTGTATAGTATACCTGCCACTTACATCAGTTGGTACATCAGTCCATACATCAGTCGGTACATCAATCAATCATGTTTTGTTTATAAATTTGTTTTGCAAGATATTTTTTTAGTACTATCATTTCTTCATCGTTTTCAAAACATTCACTATGTTGATGTACCTGTATGATGTAGCTGTCTGATGTAGCTGTTTAATGTAACTGTTTGATGTAACAAATATGTTGATGTAACTGTCTGATGTAACATGTTTATGTAACTGTCTGATGTAACATATGTTTATGTAACTGTCTGATGTTACAAATATGTGTATGTAACTGTCTGATGTAGCTGTCTGATGTAACAAATATGTTTATGTAACTGATGTAAATGTCTGATGTAACTGTCCACTGTAACTGTCTGATGTAACTGTCTGAAGTAACTGTCCGATGTAACTGTCTGATGTAACCACAAAAGGACGAAACTTGCTCAGCGAAACTTGAATGTTGGTTTGTCAAATATTTTGTTGAATATTGTTTTGAAATAATTGTTCCAGGTTGCAGATGAATTTATGTCTTGTACCCTTGCCTGGTGTCAAAGTGACATTTCAAACTTGTACTTAAGGCCTGGTGGGGTAGGGGGTCACATTTGTATTTGATGAAAGGGCCCCCACAATGGGACAGTAAAGTATGTACGTAACATGATAGTTTATATTCAGTGTTCAATATATCATGATACATATTTATATAATATAAATAATTCACATTGACTTTGTCTTTCTTTAGTAGAGTTTGTGTGTGGGGTAGAGTTTGTGTGTGTGTTTGTAAGTTTGTGTGTGATAGTTTGTGTGTGGGTTTCTAAGTTTGTGTGTGATAGAGTTTGTGTGTGTGTTTGTAAGTTTGTGCAAGAAAATTAAACCATTTCCACACAAGCTGTCTACGCAGAATACTAAAAATAAACTGGCAGGACAAAATTCCAGACAGCGAAGTCCTCACAAGAGCAAAGATCCCAAGCGTCAACACCCTGTTGCAGAAGGCCCAACTGAGATGGGTCGGTCACGTTGCTCGAATGCCTGATAAACGCATCCCAAAACAGTTGATGTATGGCGAGCTTGAAGGGGGCAGACGTTTAGCTGGTGGACAGAAAACGCTTTAAAGACACTCTTAAAGTGTCTCTGAAATGCTTCGATATAGACAATACGTGCTGGGAATCCCTTGCACAAGATCGCCAAATGTGGCGCTGTAACAACAAAGAGGAACCCGAATAGCTGAGAATCATCGTATTGTTGAGTCACAGAGAAAACGAGCATAGCGAAAAGACAGAGCACACAACACGCACATGTCTAACCTTGATCATGTATGCCCCACCTGTGGTCGGGATTCTGTTCTAGGATTGGACTCTACAGTCACCTCCGCACACACCAGAGAGGTGCAACAGTACACGTCTGAGATTGTTGTCATCATCGCTTGCGATGGACGGCATTACTAAGTTTGTGTGGCTAGAGTTTGTGTGTGTTTGTAAGTTTGTGTGTGTGGGATAGTTTGTGTGGGTTTGTAAGTTTGTGTGGGGTGGAGTTTGTGTGTGTTTGTAGGTTTGTATGGGTTTGTAAGTTTGTGTGGGGTGGAGTTTGTGTGTGTGGGTTTGTAAGTTTGTCTGGGGTAGAGTTTGTGTGTGTAAGTTTGTGTGGGTGTGTTTGTGTGTGTGGTCTCTGTGGCGTAGACATTAGGTGCTCATCTCTAGTTCCAAAAGTACTTGGTTCGCTCCCTCATGGAGCCATCAGGACAGAGATCCATGATCTCAGTGTAGGCGAGATTGAGTTCCTAGTCCTATTGGATGCGGAAGTATCCAAGATAACAGAAAACAATTAAAGACTCTATCTAATTAAAGTGAGAGTCTGTAGCTCAAACGGTAGTCAGCTCGATCACAGACCCAAGCATACCTGGTTCAAACACCACAGTGGGCAAGTTTGGAAACAAATTCGTTTCCGTGGGATTTTACAAAAGGTAAAAATAGACCACCGTTTAGAAATCAATGGCAAACTACTGAACGTATAAGTGGTGCCTAGAAAATCAATGACTCATTTACTGTGGTTGATGGCTACGTCTTTTAGGATATGCCACATTTTCATTTCATCTAATTAAACATGCAAGATAATGGAAAACCATTTACAAGTTTATCTGATGAAATAATGAAACAAAATGAAATAAGCTGAAAATGTGAATATATTTAACAGTGAAATAATATACAGACGATACAATATTATTATCCACCAGCAAAGAAGGTTTGAAAACCTAATCATGATGACCAAGAAACATAGTGAAGACCAACATTTATATTTGAATACACAAAAACAAAAATCATGTCAACTGACAAATCAAAAGGCTCACCTAACATTAAAATAAACAATGAAGAACTCCAATGTGTAGAGAGCTACGAATGCCTGGGATCAATAGTTAACAATAACAGTGACTGCTCCAAAGAGATCTCAAGAAGATTGGCAATAAGCAATCAAGAAGTTAAACACAATGAAGAACATGTGGCAAAGCACCAGCAAATATTAAAATTAAAAATATTGAGAACATGCATTTTCCCCAGTGGCTACTTATGATTGTGAATCATGGACTATTACACAAAAATTAAGAACGAAATCCAGTCCTTTGAAATGAAATGCTAGAGAAAGATCCTACGAATACCATGGATAGAAAAAGAAAGAACACTGATGTCCTGAAAGAACTAAATGTTAAAGAGAATTGGCTGATAAACAACATACTATACAGAAAAATTAGATACTTTGGTCACATTAAACGTCACGATGGCCTGGAAAGAACAATATTAGAGGGCAGGGTCCCAGGACGCAGAGGCAGACCAAGAAGAAGATGGCTACAAGATATTAAAAACCATGAATATGACCATCTACGAACTGGCTAGAGACAGTGAATTTCAGATGCGCTGCAAAGAGAGCAATGTCCTATAAAGGATTCGCAACTTGATAGATGGAAATAATACATATCGTGTGTTTGTTACAGAGACTTGCAAGGGGAGCAAAGAATAGTAAGACTGCAACCTACAAGACATGTCGTAAGAGGCGACTGAGGTAGGGAAGCTACCCTAGTAAATAGAAAGCGTAACAGAAATCGGGCCTACTTGTAGGCACATAACTGGCAAAATGTACAATCGCTCTTAGGCTCAGATCACATACAAATCACTGAGTGGTTTAACCAGCGGCCGAAATGGAGCATTCGAAGAAGAAGAATTGACAAATTAAACTGAATTAGCCAGCATAAGGACTCTGCAAATTAGCCAGCATAAGGACTCTGCAAATTAGCCAGCATAAGGACTCTGCAAATTAGCCAGCATAAGGACTCTGCAAATTAGCACATAAGGATTTCTGCAAATTAGCACATAAGACTCTGCAAATTAGCTAGCATAGGACTCTGCAAATTAGCTAAGGACTCTGCAAATTAGCCAGCATAAGACTCTGCAAATTAGCCAGCATAGACTCTGCAAATTAGCCATAGGACTCTGCAAATTAGCCAGCATATGGGCTCTGCAAATTAGCCAGCATAGGACTCTGCAATTAGCCAGCATAAGACTCTGCAAATTAGCCAGCATAAGGACTCTGCAAATTAGCCAGCATAAGGACTCTGCAAATTAGCCAGCATAAGGACTCTGCAAATTAGCCAGCATAAGGACTCTGCAAATTAGCCAGCATAAGGACTGCAAATTAGCCAGCATAAGGACTCTGCAAATTAGCCAGCATAAGGACTCTGCGTTATTAAACAAAATTCCTGTGTACAAAGAGTTGACATGCACATCTCATTTCTACAACGCTTTTTATTTACTAGGGTAACTCCTCTAGGCCCCTACCTCAGTTGCCTCCTATGACATGTCTTGTAGGTTGCAGTGTTACTATTCTTTGCTCCCTTACGACATGTCTTGTAGGTTGCAGTGTTACTATTCTTTGCTCCCTTACGACATGTCTTGTAGGTTGCAGTGTTACTATTCTTTGCTCCCTCTTACGACATGCCTTGTAGGTTGCAGTGTTACTATTCTTTGCTCCCCTTATGACATGTCTTGTAGGTTGCAGTGTTACTATCCTGTGCGGGCCTCAGTACCACATGGGCGGACACATTGTAACTAAATGCAACCAGAGATAAAGCAAAAATAAAATACAGAGTAAAAGATTTAATACTGATTTATTGTAAACATTGTTACATAAACACAACTAACAACAACACTAATACAACAACAAATAATGAATGCAACATGCCAGATAATTCGACCGGAAGCATTACAAGACAGGCACTGTTTTGGAACCCGCAGAGAAAAAGGAGATGGGAAAAGTCTATAGACATACCTGGAGAAGAGAGCTGGAGGCTGGTATTAAAAGGATAGGTAAAACATAGAAAGAATTGGAAGGGATGGCAGGAGAGAGGAAGAGATATGCTCCGTTGGGATTTAAAAGGCGAAGAAGATTGTCTGGATTAGAATTAATCACTGAAGTTTAGAAAATATCTTTTATTTTATCTTTGTATTATTTCACATTTCCTTCTATTTGATAATGATTAACTCGTTACTGTCTGTAGTACTGCTTTTTAGGGCAGTATGGGACGAGAACCTGAGGAATTTCATGGCTAGTGCAGTCGCTGTGAAGCTGTTCAGGTTAGGATTTTTCATTTATGCCCACAACAGAAAAAAATCCTTGGCCGTACCGTGAGTTGAACATGAGTCTTCCGCATGGGAGCCATGCTCTAATTCATTTGGTCAGACGCTCCTCTTAGTGACTAACAACAAATGGAAATTGGATGTAGGAAATTAAAAGACGAACAAACATGATCTTACCAAAAAATTAAACAACTAAAAACAGTATGTAATGGAACTGATAAAAAAAGACAGATCAGAATACTAAGACCATGCATATTCCCAGTGGCAACATATGAGTGTGAAGCATGGACATTTAACAAGGCAGTCAGTAGGAAACAGAGAGCCACACATAAAAACTATAGCAAGTACACATAGCAAGAGGAAGACCACGCAAAAGATGGATCGACGGCATCAAGAACAGCTTTAAGAGAATGAATAACAGATTACAAAGTGCATTAGAACAAGCATACACAAGATCATATTCATCTCAAATCTAAAGAAGTAAATGATGGAAGAAGAACACCACAAGATCATACTTCATTCCTCCAACACTTCTATAAAGAAGTAAATGTTGGAAGAGTGGGAAAATACGTGTTTTTGAATATAAGTGTTACAGAAGAGTCCTCCGTATATCTTGGACAGAGAAGAGAACAAATAGATCTACCCAGAAAGAACTCAAAATCAAAGAAAACTGGCTGATGCTACAAATAAGAAAGCGAAAATTGAAGTATTTTGTACATATAAAACGATATGAAGGGCTGGAGAAGACCATTATAGAAAATAGACCTATCAGAGATGGACGATACAATGTAAGTCTTGTATTGAAGTTGAGCATGAAAAAGAACTCTTAGCGACAATCAAAAAGAATGAACGATCTCTGATAACTTTTCACCCGAGTGGTTACCGGGGCCCAAATTGGGGTGTAAAGAATAGAACCACTGTTACCTGCCACTCATGGCGTAAGAGGAGGTTGGGCTTGGGGGTTAGCTACCCCACACCGTAAAAACACTAGATGGCTACAGAACGGAGAGCGAACTAAGTAAACGCTGGCTGAAACCGGACACATCGCCGAAGGATAAGCATCAGAGCTCCAAATGGTGCTGAAGATGTGACGTAAAACACACCAATGCAAGGATCAGATTTCCACATGAATAGAATTTATGGGGAGATCTGGTATATCGTCTGGACAGTGATCGAGAGAGAAGTGATAACTTTCAAGTTATCAACTCATATTTAAAAAGGACAACAGAAACTTATTTTAATACTCTGCCAGCTTGGCTAGTTCAAATTCTGGTATGTCTAAACCAAGCCATTGCAACAATTCAAAGTAGGAGAAGACAAATGCTCGGTTGATGGTATGAGCTTGTGTTAGATTGGAAGCTTCCTCTTGTAAGGATCTGCTAAATTTGAGTCTGGCCTCAATCGCTGCCTGTTCCCTGGCCAATGCTTCAGCCAATCGTCTAGCTTCTTCCATAGCAAGTGCAGCTTCTTCTGCTCGTCGTAATCTGAAACAAGACACACACAAAAAAATGTGTTGATGAATGGAACTTCTTCCTCGAACGCTATGTGTGATTTGTATGTGATCTGAGTCTAAGAGAGATTGTATGTTGTGCCAGTTATGCGCCTCCAAGTAGGCCAACACACCCGATTTCTGTGCTGCTTTTTATTTACTAGAGTAGCATCCCTAGGGTCTACATCAGTCACCTCTTACGACATGCATGGTAGGTTACAGTGGTACTATTCTTTGCTTCCTTGCGGCCCAGGCACCACTGGCGATGAATGGGGCAACATTGATGTTGATCGTGGACCATTTGCACAAACAATTAGTTTGGAAAACTTAATCTTTTTTTCACTCTGCTCATTGTTCTCGGGCGCGCAAATTGGAGCAAAGAATAGTAACACTGCGACTTACAAGATGCGACTGAGGTAGGGGCCTCAGGAAGCTACCCTATTAAACAAAAAATGTCGCAGAAATTGGGATGTGCTGGCTTACTTGTAGGCTTATAACTAGCACAACGTACAATCGCTCTTAGGCTCATATAACATACAGATCACAAAGAGTGGTTTAACAAGTGGTTGATATGGAGCGTGAGAAGAAGAAGAAGAAGAGTTCTCTTCTATACTTTTCATCTGCTATGAATTCTGGTGTAGTCATAGGGCTTAATATGGTCGGACATTTTTTGGGTGAAGGCTTGCTTTCCTTATCCCTAGTGTTTCTCTACATTCCGGCAAGCCTTACTCCAACTTCAGAGGTACTTGTGATTTAGATACCCAAGTGAAGGATCAGGGTCTTCTGTAATCCGTGTACACATTGTGAATTGTGACGAAGCTGGGCTCGAACTTTAGAACCTTCATGTCTCATTATCACTAACGCAAAACATTATCAATGTTGCTACTGGCGACACCTGGCGAACAATATCAAATCATTTAAAACAAGTGCTATTGACAAATTCTTCGAACGTCCTGGACAGAAGTAGCAAATATAAAATCACTCAATAACTACATTTCTTATATCATGTGTGTGTGTATATAAAAGTAAAAAGTAAAGGAACCCTTTCATACCTCGTGGTATATAGGTCAATACAGTGTTAGGCCTGTATTTTTCATTGACCGTCGGCACACGATGGGTGATGTGGTCAACATCACGCCGGCCGCCTTTACTTTCCCAGAGCATGTCTGGTACCCAGTTGAGGCTGGGTCGACTTGAGAGCCGTCGCGGTTGGGAAAAATTCCATGCGCATTGCGGGAGCTGAACCCAGACCACCAGCCTTGATAAGCGAGTTCACTAACAACTACGCTACCACGGCTCTCGTGTGTGTATATATTTGTGTGGATATGTGTCATCATCATCAGGTGCCGAACTATAACTTACTTATCTTCCAGTTCTTTCTTCCTTTTTTCTTCCTCCTTCTCTTTTTTCATTCGTTCATACTCTATCCTCTCATCTTTTGCCATTTTGGACATCATCAGCTCCTCTTCTGCCCTTTTCTCATCATCTTCTTTCTGTTTCTGCAACATCAGCTCTGAGAGTACACAAACAAAAAATGAGAATTTATCAAAATAAGAGAAAGACAAATGTGGAAGTGATGGAATGATCTGGAGGAGAACAGTAGAACAAGAACTGAAAGAAATGAATCATAACTGAAACACAATCATCATCATCAAGGTGCATGTCCTTTATAGGACGTTGCTCTCTTTGCAGCGCATCTGAAATTCACTCTGTCTCTAGCTAGTTCACCCACTTCATCGATGGTCATATTCATGATTTCTTTAATATCTTGTAGCCATTTTCTTCTTGGTCTGCCTCTGCGTCCTGGGACCCTGCCCTCTAGTATTGTTCTTTCCAGGCCATCGTGACGCTTGATGTGACCAAAGTATCTAATTTTTCTGTATAGTATGTTGTTTATCAGCCTATTCTCTTTAACATTTAGTTCTTTCAGGACATCAGTGTTCTTTCTTTTTCTGTTCATGGTATTCGTAGGATCTTTCTGTAGCATTTAGTTTCTGTCCATGGTATTCGTAGGATCTTTCTATAGCATTTAGTTTCTGTTCATGATTTCGAGGATCTTTCTGTAGCATTTAGTTTCTGTTCATGATTCTAGGATCTTTCATGTAGCATTTAGTTTCGTTCATGGTATTCGTAGGATCTTTCTGTAGCATTTAGTTTCTGTTCATGGTATTCGTAGGATCTTTCTGTAGCATTTAGTTTCTGTTCATGGTATTCGTAGGATCTTTCTGTAGCATTTAGTTTCTGTTCATGGTATTCGTAGGATCTTTCTGTAGCATTTAGTTTCTGTTCATGGTATTCGTAGGATCTTTCTGTAGCATTTAGTTTCTGTTCATGGTATTCGTAGGATCTTTCTGTAGCATTTAGTTTCTGTTCATGGTATTCGTAGGATCTTTCTGTAGCATTTCGTTTCGAAGGACTGGATTTTCGTAATTTTGAAGATGGTGAAGATATTTTTCTAGGAATTATATTTTTTAAAACTTTTTCTAGTGAATTTTGCCCAGGCAGCGGCTTTGCAGTCCATTCTTATTGATTTTTAACTGCTGAGGGTTCTTTTATTTGCTGAACTTGAGCACAGGACTAACGCTTTACAGTGTGTCTCTGATAGGACTAGGAACTTGATCTCACTCACTGAGATAAGATATGACTGGGAAAATATACCAATCATTCCATGCTGGGAGCGAACCAAGTACTTTTAAAGCGATAGGCAAGCACATTACCTCCATGTCGAGAAGCCAGAACATTACCTCCATGTTGAGATGCCAGCACATTACCTCCATGTTGAGAGATAAGCACAAGACTACCTCCATGTTGAGATGCCAGCACAAGACTACCTCCATGTTGAGAGGCCAGAACAAGACTACCTCCATGTTGAGATGCCAGCACAACACTACCTCCATGTTGAGATGCCAGCACAACACTACCTCCATGTTGAGATACCAGCACAAGACTACCTCCATGTTGAGATGCCAGCACAAGACTACCTCCATGTTGAGATGTCAGCACAAGACTACCTCCATGTTGAGATGTCAGCACAAGATTACCTCCATGTTGAGATGCCAGCAGAAGACTACCTCCATGTTTAGATGTCAGCAGAAGACTACCTCCATGTTGAGATGCCAGCACAAGACTACCTCCATGTTGAGATGTCAGCACAAGACTACCTCCATGTTGAGATGTCAGCACAAGACTACCTCCATGTTGAGATGCCAGCACAAGACTACCTCCATGTTGAGATGTCAGCACAAGACTACCTCCATGTTGAGATGTCAGCACAAGACTACCTCCATGTTGAGATGTCAGCACAAGACTACCTCCATGTTGAGATGCCAGCACAAGACTACCTCCATGTTGAGATGTCAGCACAAGACTACCTCCATGTTGAGATGTCAGCACAAGACTACCTCCATGTTGAGATGCCAGCACATAACTACCACTCCACAGAGACACCCCCCTAAAATAATAAAACAACTCTGCCTTCAACTCACCGTGTCTTCTGAGATCTTCCTCATGCTGTTTCTTTTTCATTTCTTCCAGTTTTCTCAGGTATTCCTCCTTAGCTCTTCTTTCCCTTTCTGCATCTAGCTTCTGTTTTCTCTCACTTTCATCGGCTTCCAGTTGCTCTTTCTCTTCATCAACCACCAGCTGTTGTTTGCGTAATCTGAGGATAAAACATTGCACAATCTTTGTACTATCAATGTATGCATACTTTGTACTATCAATGTATGCAATCTTTGTACTATCAATGCTTGCAACCAATACTTAAAAGTATAACTATATAACTTGTCCTGGTGCAAGTTAGAATGAGTGAAAGTTGAGAACAAGAAGTTTTTTGGTAAGAACCACAGAGGAAGCAACGGAAGCAAAGAATATGATCAATAAAAAGACAGTGCATAAGTATTAAGAGCTTCCGAAAAACAAATTGACAAACACAGGATTCGAACCATTTACCCTTATTTCTTATGACACCCATCTCCTAGACTAACAATATGAGTAAGTAGGGATGAACAGTCAAAGGGAGATAACAGTTATCAGAGGACTACCATCATATCACTCCGAACATGTCCATAGGTGCTCTGATCTTCGCCTGAACAAATCCAGCAGCGCCCAGCAGTCCAACACACCAGTTCGATTTTCATTAATCAATCTCGTTGCATATTTGCTAGTGTTGTTCTTCTCGGGCAGTACCAATATTAACACCCATCTCTCTTAGTCTGGTCAGTGAGTGGCACTCGCAACGCTGAAACTCTTCTGTTCGAAAAGACTCTCAGTGCGTTAAGAATGTCATTTCGGTCCATTGCAGCTCCTTCTGATATTGTAGCAGTGTCAGCCAATCTATCAGCTTGTTCATTACCCCTGACTCCTGCGTGCCCAGGGACAAAAATGAAGGTGATTTCTCTGATCCCTGTCTGTACCAGTACCTCCACCCAGTTTTGTCTCACCATTTCTGTATCCACTGGCCAACAGAGACAAAAATCCACACGTAGCTGTCTGTGATAATAATGAAAGCGCAGCAGAAGAAAACAAAGACGTAACTTGTAAAAGTTTTCAATGTGTGTTAACTCTTTCCACGCCCATTTATTTTCTCAATTTTTAAGCAGTTAATTTAAGGGAAGTAAAAAAAAAAATGTGTTAATTACGATCCCAACTACTCCAATAAATAAACATATATATATTATTATATACTAAATTGAAGAAAACTGGACAAACCAATAGAATAACAAGGTTGAAAAGTACTATAAGTAAACCAGTAGAAGTAAAACTAGAAAGACTTCTTATAAGGAAGCAACTCTATGGCGCAGTGTGCGCTTAAAGCGTCAACGGACTTCGCCGTGGCGCAGTGTGCGGCTTAAAGCGTGCAACGGACTTCCGCCATAGCGCAGTGTGCGGCTTAAAGCGTGCAACGGACTTCCGCCGTGGCGCAGTGTGCGCTTAAAGCGTGGAAAGAGTTAAATTAGTGCAAATCTCAACATTTATAAAAGATTAACAATTAGAGTAATATAATGAAGACACCTATGGCAAGTAATGCAGATATCACACTGGAATCTAAAATGAGAAAAATAACAGAGCAGTTCATCTATTTAGGTAGCAATTTTGATTGCACAGGAAATGTTAAAAAGAAATTATGATACAAATTGGCAAAGCAACATCAGCTTTTAATAGTCTAAATAAAATATGGAACTGCAAGTTATATAGTATTAAACTAAATTACGAATTTTCAATTCAAATGTTGTATCAATCTAACATATGCTAGCGAGTTGGAAAATGACTAAAGATATAGAAAGCAAGTTGAATGCATTTGAAAATAGATGTCTGTGAAAAATAATGAATATAAAATGGAACGAATTCAGGAGAAGTGATGAAATCAGAGACATGTCTGGTCAACCACTAGTGACAACTGTTATAAGAAAGAGAAGATGGAGATATGTTGTGCACACCTTGAGGAGAAATGATCAATGAATATCAAAGCAGGCATTGAAGTGGGATGCAAAGGGTTCAAGAAAGAGAGGTCAGCCTAAGGAGACCCTGAAACGTACTTTGCTGAGAGAGGCAGGAAATATCGGTCTCAGTTCCATGGAGGAAATTGAGCAAGTTGCCCAGGATAGAGTGGTATGGAGAAATTACTTGCAGGCCCTATGTAACGATAACGGTACGAGAGGAATTTTTATAACAATTAGAGTGTGTATCTTCAAAGTATATCAAATTTGTTTTATGCCTTATCGCATGTTATATGTCAAAGGTCAGGATGGATCATACTAATGCAACTGTGTGGGTGTAACATCAAGAATTCCAGAATTTGTCCCAAGTTAGTCAAAAGAATTTTTCATTGACAAATCTCCCCTTTTGGCTAAAACTAAAGTGTACTGCCTACTTCATTGTGGCTAAAGGTTGGTTGCCTTCATAGAGCCAATAGGCAACTAAATTAAATCAATTCCAAGAAGCTCTCATTCAAAAGAATGGTTCGCTCTGAATTTTTACATGTTTTAAACATAACTTGATCCTCCCCTGGCACTATCAAACAAAGGCCCAATTTTTATACAATAATTATTTTTAATGACAAATACTGGAATATGATATTCCCCATTATATAACTAGCATTTTGGTAAGTTACAAATTTTGGTAAGTTACAAATTTATCTTTATGTTCATACCTTCTCTCTTCTTCTAATCTCTTTCTCTGCTCTTCCAGTTCTCTCTCTAATACAATTTGTCTCTCCCTTCCTCTTTTCTCGTTTAACTTGTTCCTCCTTCAACTTTCTTCTATGTTCTACCTCTTCTCTTCGTTTAGCGGCAGCTGCAGCTCTTTTAGCGGCCCTGGCTTCCCGGTTGGATATGGATTTTAGTTTAGATGTGTCATCATCATCCTGGATATAGATTTTGAAGTGAATGCATGGTGATGATGATGGTGCTGATGATGATCATGATAATAATGATGATAGAGAAGGTGATGGTGCTGATGATGAGGATATTGATGATGTTGATGATAATAATGATAGAGAAGGTGATGGTGCTGATGTTGATGGTGATGCTGTTGATGGTGGTGATGATCATCATCATGAAACAAACAATAAATAATATGTTGGTTGAAATAGTAATAACAATTATAAAGTTATTCTAATAATAAATGGGGTCTCTGTAGCATGGAGGTACGGTGCTGGCTTCTCTCTCCAAAAGTAACGGTTCACTCCTCATGGAGCGATGACGATCTTTATCTAGAAATCCCTGATCTTAATGTAGGTCAGATCGTTCCTAGTCCTATTGAAGACGGGACGATAAAAAGAAGGTTCCATGTTCAAATTGAACAAGTAAAAGAACACTTTGCAGTTAAAAATCAATAAGAATAGGCTGTAAACCTGCTACCTTGGCAAAATTCATTACAAAGATTTATTTAGGCAATCGCCCGAGTGGTTACCGGGGCCCAAATTTAGGTGTAAAGAATAGAACCACTGTTACCTGCCACACATGTCGTAAGAGGCGACTAAGGAGGTTTGGCTGAAATCGGATGCACATGTCTTAAACGTGTAGAAGTCTATGCGTTTAGGGCCTACCAAACCAATATGCAACGTATACACGTTCTTGGCAAAGATCAAACACATAACAAAGAGTGATTAAAATTGGTCGTACAGAACGAACACAAAGAAGAAGATTTAGGCAATACTGATAAATTTTTTATTATCCTCAAAATTACATCATGGAACCTCGTCAGTGCTACAGAGTTTGTGCTCTGCTGCTGAGATCTTCCTGTGTAAGAAATATATCAGAGCAAACATGGTTATTCAGTGACTGAATTGATGATTGGTTATTGGTAACTGGTTACTGAACCGACACTACAACACTCCAGGCAGATCCATAAGTGCTCAGTCTCCCTAACGATATCAAGGGTGTGCATACTGATGGTTCCTGTGGCTCGCTGATTAAACACACTCAATCATCCATCACTACTTGTATAACATCTCATTCTAAACTCCTTCAATTTCTGGATTAATTCAATGTCAATTTTAGTGTGTTTAATCAGCGAGACACGGGAACCATCAGTATACATACTCTTCTATATCTTCTGGGGGAGACTGAGCACCTATCGCTCTGCCCGGAGTGCAATGACGTCAGTTTAGTAACCAATAACCAATGTAAATTTTAGTGTCATCATCCAACATTTGGTCACAAAGAGAGCAAAGAACATCTCCCTTATCCATCCTAAACTTGCTAACAATCAATACTTTCGATGCAAGCATGTCCGCTCTCTCATTGCAGCAACCATCCACATGCTCAGGACAGTAGATCCACATCAGTCTCTGGAGGTTGGAAACCTCTATATCGAGAATGGCAGGTTTCGATATGAATGTACGTCATCATACATTCATATCAAAACCTGTTATTCTTGATCTTCCGATGTATCGACTGGTCAGAAACAACAATGACACCAGTAAACTGAGTCCCAGAGAGCCAACGGAGGGCAGCAGTAACATCCTCAACCTCCAAATGCAGTGACGATGGTCCTATCAATTAATAAACCAATTAATTATTAATAATAAGACGAGTTATAAAATTAACGCAAATGATGATGTCACTGATAAAAGTGTTAACGATGCATATCGACCACTTGTTAACCACTACGTGTGATTTGTATGTGATCTAAGCCTAAGAGCGATTGTATGTTGTACTAGTTATGCACCTACAAGTAGGGGGCACATCCGATTTCTGCAACAATTTTTATTTACTAGGGTAGCTTCCCTATGCTCCTACCTCAGTTGCCTCTTACAACATGCCTTGTAGGACACAGTGTTACTATTCTTTGCTCCCTTGCAAGCCCCAGTAACACACAGGTAAATCATGAAATCTAAAGAGTCTACGGCCGAAAGGATTGATTTAATTGAACCGGAATTTACCCCATATGGCTTGGTCCCTCTCTGCAGAAAAAGCTGGCCATCTGCCGAGCAGAAATAGCTGGCCATCTCAGAAGCAAAATGCTGGCCATCTGCGAGCAGAAATACTAGGCATCTGCCGAGCAGAAAAGCTGGATTGTAGACAGAAATATGCTGGCCATCTGCGAGAGAAAAGCTGGCCATCTGCCGAAGTATTGCACAAAGCAATCCATAGTTCAACAACAATTCTAGGGTCTGGAGAAAAAAGCTTTGTGAACAGAATTGTGTGGTCTAGATTCTAGCATAGGCAAGTGTTTAACTCTTAGCCAAACTTACCAAAATCAACATCAGATCTATAATCATCATCAATAGTTGATGATGACATCTCTTTAGCCTGTGGTCCCAGTTTAGTTTCATCTTCTTCATGTTCTACAGACTCAGGACTTGACTGTCTCGGACAAACTAAATTCTGCTCGTTCTCTGTCTTCATCTCTGCATGACATCTAAATGAAACGATTGTTAGAGAACATGCAGCTCTTGAATATTAAAAGATGAATCGATAAATAAACAAACTCTTGAATACTTGTACAAATAAAAAAAGTTAACTGCATATCTTTTACAGGACTTTGCAAATCAACCCCAGCTTTTTAACACTGTTTGTGAGTTTTCTAGGCATTATTACGTTCAGTAGTCCTCGTTATACTTTTTCAGTATGGCTCTCTGTGATAGATGATATTGAGGCATTTTTGTCAGGTGTCCAAACCATTTAATCTGTTGTTCTTTTATGAATTGCATGACTGGTTTCACATCCAGTCTTCTTCTGATTTCTTCATTTCTAATTTTGTCTCTTATTGTTACACATGCAGCTCTTCTAAGACACCTCATCTCTGTCGTTATGATTTTCCTCTCATTAGCTGCTGTTATTGACCATGTTTGACACTGGTAACATAGTGTTAGCCAGACTTATTGTCACACCTGCAGCTCTTCTAAGACACCTCATCTCTGTCGTTATGATTTTCCGCTCATTAGCTGCTGTTACTGGCCATGTTTGACACTGGTAACATAGTATTGGCCTGAAATAATTCTTATAAGATTTGCTTTAGTTTTTTGCAGTATCTTTTTATGTGACCACAACGGTGTTTAATGGGAGAATGGTTGTTCTACTCAAACTCTAATTAGTAGATCCTTAAACACTTCTTCTTCTCTTGCCCTCCTGCCCAGCGTGTTCATAGTGCATTGAACGACAAGGGACAAGAAGCTTGTGAGTGCAGTTCTATTCCGCGGGCTGGCAGAAAAGCCACAGGTTCGCCAAATTTACGGTGTTCGTGGCACCAAACCGAAGGGTTACGATGTCCATGGCACCGAGTCGAAGAGCTGAAAGCTCAAGTGCTTCTGGATCGGAAAAAAATCTTCTTCTACAGAAGAAGTCACAAGATTGACTTACCCTGGACTCTCCCAGGTCTGGTACTGGTTGTAGTGGAGACAACTGTGTTTGAACTTCTGTTTCTTCTTGAAGTTTTCCTTTCGATGTTTTAACAGCAGGTTTCAGAGGCTAATTTTTTCTGCATTTTCATTCCTGCTACTCCTTTCTTATTCTTCTTTCCCTTCTTGATTCCTTTATTTGGCAATGTTTGATCATTGTTGGTTTTCTTGTCTTTGGGCATGCCTAGCGGATGCAAAATTAGAGACAGTTTATGACTTATACAGTAATACAAAGCTGAGTAATAATTAATATTCTTCTTCTTGTAACGCTCCATATCGACCACTTGTTAACCACTCTTTGTGATTTGTATGTGATCTGAGCCTTAAAGCAATTGTACATTGTACTAGTTATGCGCCTACAAGTAGGCCAGCACATATGATTTCTGCTATGCTTTTTTTACTAGGTAGCTCCTAGGCCCTACCTCAGTCACCTCTTACGACATGCCTTGTAGGTCGCAGTGTTACTCCCCTTCAGAACCCCGGCAATACACGGGTGAACAATTATCTATTTATGTTAGTTCTGGTTGCTGGCTAGAATCAAAGGTCATACTATTAGGAATCTCTAAAGGTTCACCATTTCAGGTAAGATCAAAGTGTAGTACCCACTTAATCGGGGTCAAGAGGTGCGAGCCGTCAAAGAGTCAATAGGTAACTCTCTCTCTCTCTTTGCCTTTTTACCCGGGTTGGGGCATAGGCCCTCAACCAACTCATGCCAAGTCTTCCTATCTCTAGCTATCTACTGCAGCTCCCTCCAGCTCTTCTTTATATTGTTGATCTCCGCCTCCAAATCTCGTCTCCATGTATTTCTGGCCTTCCTAATAGGTAACTAAATAAACTAATTTCACACCTGTCCTACACTATTAGGGACTAACAAGGCGCAACATTCTAACCGTTTTGGCAAAGGCTGTTTATATATCACAAGGAGAATGATCAAAATATGGTGAGAAGAAAAAAGCAAACAAACGAACAAACAACAACAAACAAATTCTGAGTAGCTCTTATACGAAAGAATGACAATGCTCTGAGTTTGTCGTGTTTGCCACTTTGTACAACTTACATAAATATGCAGACGGGTGATGATGACCACCATTTTTCATCCAAGAGAATGTAGTTGCGTTATGTTTGTCTGTGTGTGCGTAGATGACTAGTGAGCCCGATCTTATCTTACCTTAACCATATTTGCCGTGAAACGTCGTGGGGAGAGTTAGTTTTCTATCTTGTGCCAGGTGTGTTGCGCTTGACGTTGTCAGTCCATGCTTTCGAAGGGACTCTGAGATGTTATCTATCCATCGTGTTCTTGGCCTGCCTCGTCTCTGCGCCTGAGGTCATTATTGTAGCATGCATGATAGTAAATGTGGTTCCATTCTCATTAGATGGCCGAACCACTTGATTCTTTGCTTCTCGATGTACTGTATGCATGGTATAGTACCAACGATGCTTCTGATTTCTCGTTTCTCACTCTATCTCTCCTTGTAACGTTGACAGATTTTCGTAGACATCTCATTTCACATGTTGTAATCTTTCTTTCTTGTGTCTTAGTGAGCCCGATGCGGGCCTGAAATGTTTTTTTGCAATGTGGGCAAGGAAGCATACACACACACAGACACTCCTAATATGTACACACCTACAACAAATGGTTCCTCTGAAGATTTTCCTTTCTTCTTGGAACCTTTAATTGTTTCAGCCTTTTCTCCACGTCTACTGCTGCTCTTAATATTCTGTGAAACATTTCAAACACAAAATAATACAGTTATACAAAATACAATCACAGACTATGTCAACATTTCTACAAACAAATCTTTATCTATAGGAGATTCTAGAGGATATACAGATAGTAGAGGAACAAAGACTTGACCCTTTGAAACCTGACCCGCCCAAGTGGTTACTGGGGCCCAAATTTGGGGTGTAAAGAATACAACCACTGTTACCTGCCAAGCATGTTGTAAGAGGCGACTAAGGAGGTTTGACTGAAATCGGATACATGTGTCTGCTAGGGAATGCTAACCGAAACAAATGCTTGCAGAAAACGGATGCACAAGGGTGTAAGGCGCATAACATGGTGCAACGACCCTCACAATGAGGAATGGGATAACGGATTCTACGGTCGTCAATTTGCCTCAGAGACTTAGCCATGCAGTAAGAATGTCAGACCTACCATCACGAGGGTGGCCAAAACTTACTGCGGGAAGAGGTCGGCACAAGCGGGAAAGCAGAAATCATAGGAATTATATCCTACAGAACTGCCCCCAGTATGCAGACTTGAGAAGAAAGAGGTGGCCTACTTACACTAGCGTCCAAGACAAACTGTATGATGTGGCTGATAATCTGAGGCAATGACTGTCTATGTTAGATAATCCAAAATCCCAATCTAGTGAGAACACAGAAGACAATCTGTATGATGTGGCTGATAATCTGAGGCAGATGGCTGTCTTTATTAGAGAATCCAAAATCCCAATCTAGTGAGAACGCAGAAGACAAACTGTATGACGTGGCTGATAATCTGAGGCAGATGGCTGCCTTTATTAGAGAATCCGAACATCTAGTGAGACCAGAAGACAATCTGAGTGGGATAATCTGAGGCAGATGGCTGCCTTATTAGAGACCAAACCAATCTGTAGAATGTAGAACAAACTGTGGGTCTGATAATCTGAGGCAGAGGCTGCCTTTATTAGAGAATCCGAAATCCCAATCTAGTGAGAATGCAGAAGAAGAAGAAACCTGACCATCCTTACCATAAAGTCCCTTCCCGAGTTTAAGCAAAAACACGATATCAGAGTTATATCAAAAACATTTTAATTTAGCACAATTAAGTGCACTATAATTTGTTATTGACTTATCTTACCATCTCCGTTATTCCTGCTTCTCATATATTTGCAGAATACTGTAGTTTTAAATTGACTTGATATATTATGTAGGTCACATCCTCGAATACTCCCAGGTAATCTAGCTTGTTCTTTAGATTGAACATATATACTTGAATATCAATCGATTCATACAATTCTTAATCGTCTAAATGATCGTCTCACTTTCGATATCATTATCAGAATAATCCCAGTCTAAGTTATCTTCATCATCATCAGGTGCCGTCTCCACATTGAAGTTTGGCTGCAATGAATCTCCAGCATCCTCTGTCTTTCGCCTTGGTGTTGCACACTGCCAGACTGTAACCTGTCCATTTCTTAAAGTTTCCTCCCACTTATCTCTCGGTCTTCCTCTTGCTCTTCCCCTCAACTTTCCCCTCTAGTAAAGATTTTATCATGGTGTCATGTCTTTTATGTGCCCAAAATACTTTACTTGTCTGAATTTATCTTCAGATTCCTTCAAAACAGTGCAACAGCTTGCTATGTTGCTATCCATTTAGAGTGACCATTTATGTAATTTTCAGAACATCTTCTCAACATGAAAATACTCAACTGATTATCTCATCAGTACAAAATGATGTCACACAATGGCTTCCACCATCTTGCTAAACTATGTAGAACATCTGGGTTGTGTTTGACATCACATTTGTACACAATTTATCTTTGATCACTGACAAATAACGATGGAGCCTTCTCAGATCTATATTTTGGGAAGTCGGGATATGTGATGTGTACATTCAATACTGAAATATCGGAATCCCAGGTTCTAAGAGTTTAAATCTAGTCCTCCTATGTGGTTGCATGTCAAAACTCCACACTGTGCTTCTGCTTTTTCTTCTTTGAACACCACATATCAACCACTTGTTAAACCTCTCTTTGTGATTTGTATGTGATCTGAGCCTAAGAGTGATTGTACACAGTGTCAGTTATGTGCCTACAAGTAGGCCAGCTCATCCAATTTCTGCCACGCTTTTATTTACTAGGTAGCTTCCTAGGCTCCTAGTCACCTCTTATGACATGCCTTATAGGTTGCAGTGTTACATTCTTTGCTCCTTGCGAGCCCAGGCAACCTACAGGCGACAGTGGATACAAAGCAAAAGGCTGTCAACGCATCAGTTAGACCTCAGAGATAACAGAAAAACATTATTTATGAAGCACACACAAAAGTCCATTCTAGAAATCTCTTCGTATCCTGATGCTGTACGGCGGCAAAAAGGAGGTGAGAAAAAGTAACTATCAAAACAATCTTTAAACATATAATTACCTTGGCATCATCTGTTTTCTTGTTTTTGGCAATACTTCCTGGTAAATTAGCGGGAGCTGCCTGGCCACTTTTCATTCCTGGAGGTGCAACTTTCTGGTCTGTAGAATGTGGTACTGATTTCTCTGTACTTGCAGCATTAGAAGAGGACGTTGCCTTGACAACAAACAGAAAGATATTCAGTGTACATATATATATTTCTGTGGATGTTGCAGATGGAGCATGCAAGAACTAGAATTTGAAGATTGTGCATCTTTCCTATAGCAACATATACCTGTCAGATTTGAACATCAATTGAGAGACCGATAATGTCTTCGAATACAGAATTTATTGTTATATTCATTTGCCCATAATCTTCTTCTTCGTCTTCCAACATTTTCAGACATTGATGTGTATACTTTTAAAGTAGTTAGTGGTCAACCAGAGTCCATGTACATCTCCATATAGCTTGTCTTGGACTGCATCGATTTTATACTTCTAAAGTAGTTAGTGGTCAACTGAGTCCATGTACATCTCCATATAGCTTGTCTTGGACTGACATCGATTTGTATACTTTTAAAGTAGTTAGTGGTCAACTAGAGTCCATGTACATCTCCATATAGCTTGTCTTGGACTGGCATCGATTTGTATACTTCTAAAGTAGTTATTGGTCAACTGGAGTCCATGTACATCTCCATATAGCTTGTCTTGGACTGGCATCGATTTGTATACTTCTAAAGTAGTTAGTGGTCAACTGGAGTCCATGTACATCCCTATATATCTTGTCTTGGACTGATATGGGGTTGGCCATTGTTTTCTCTCATTCACTGTATGTTGGATATTCTTGCAGTATGTGCATCTCTGTCATCTTGCTGGAGCCATCGTCTGTCATCTTGCTGGAGCCATCGTCTGTCATCTTGCTGGAGCCATCGTCTGTCATCTTGCTGGAGCCATCGTCTGTCATCTTGCTGGAGCCATCGTCTGTCATCTTGCTGGAGCCATCGTCTGTCATCTTGCTGGAGCCATCGTCTGTCATCTTGCTGGAGCCATCGTCTGTCATCTTGCTGGAGCCATCGTCTGTCATCTTGCTGGAGCCATCGTCTGTCATCTTGCTGGAGCCACATGTTCGCCCAATATGAATTCATTCTAGTCATGGTGACTAATATGGAGCCTATGACTGATTTTTGCATGAATGTTTGCTTTCCATATCATCAGTATCCCTCGCCATTCAGGTAAACTTTACTCAAACTTCAGAGGCACTTCTAATTTAGATCTCTAAGTAAAGGATCAGAGTCTCCTTTAGTCCAACTGTATACTGTGTTCACACCGAGATATTTTGTGTTGCCAAGCTGGATTCGAACCACAGAATTTCCATGTCGCATGGTCACTAGCACAGAATGTTGTCAACTTGGTGACTCTAATACAGACGTTATCAAAGAATTCTTAACATAACATGGACACAGAAAATAATTAATTAATTAATAATGCAAGAATTAAATACTGAACATTATGCTTCTTCTTCTCCTCTTCCAGCATTTAATTCTTTATAGAAGTGTTGATGGTGGGAGGAAGAGATGGGGGGTGAAGTAGTTATCTTGTGTGTTCATTGCTTTTTAGCACTTTGTAAGATGGTATTCATTTTCTTAACTCTTTCCACGCTTTAAGCCGCACACTGCGCCATGGCGGAAGTCCGTTGACGCTTTAAGCCGCACACTGCGCCATAGAGTTGCTTCCCTTATAAGAAGTCTTTCTAGTTTTACTTCTTCTGTTTTACTTATAGTACTTTTTAACCTTGTTATTCTGTTAGGTTGTCCAGTTTACTTCAATTTAGTATATAATAATATATATATGTTTATTTATTGATAAGTAGTTGGGATCGTAATTTTTTTTTTTTTTTTTTTATACTTCCTTGAAATAACTGCTTAAAAATTGAGGAAATAAATGGGCGTGGAAAGAGTTAATGCTGTTCGTTATGCCATCGCTTCATTTTTTAAGCGGTCTTCCACTTGATCCGTACTCGTTATACTTTTATACTTTTTTCAGTGTGGCTCTCTGTGGTAGACCATACTAGGACATTCTTGTCAGAGGTTCAAACCATTTAATATTTTACTCTTTTAAGATGCTTGGCTATTGAAAAAGATAGAAGGGCAAAAAGTGAAATTTGTTGATCATATAAAAACAGCATGATAACAATCATGCTGATTTCGGATTCATGAAACTATAAACAAAAAATATCAAAACATGAATGGAGAAAGTATAATAAAGTAAATCAACATTGTGACATAAAAGTCTTTATCAAGATAGTTACAACACTGTAGTGATATTTTCATTATCAAGATAGTGACAACACTGTAGTGATAATTTCCTTATCAAGTTAGTGACAACACTGTAGTGATATTTTCATTATCAAGTTAGTGTCAACACTGTAGTGATATTGTACTTATCAAACTAGTGACAACACTGTAGTGAAAATTTACTTACTTTTTGTTGCAAACCTGGAACTTTATCCCCACCAGTACCCTTTCTGAGAGACGCATTCATATCTGGGATGGTGATGTTCTGTCTGCCCACATCTTCCTCTTCTGCAACAGTTTAATTATTTATGGTGTCAATAAATGCTTTCTATGTACCCTCGCAGTGACTCTCCCCACCACCATCTTTTATTGTATTTATCATCAAATCTATTTCTAAATACTTGTTCTATCTTCTTATCTGATCTTAACCACATTTGCCGTGAAGCGTTGTGGGGAGATTTAGTTTTCTATCTTGTGCCAGGTGTGTTGCGCTGGACGTTGTCAGTCCATGCTTTCGCAAGGACTCCGAGATGTTACCTATCCATCATGTTCTTGACCTGCCTCGCGCTCTGCGCCCTGAGTGTTGATTATTGTAGGCACATGATGGTAGTAAATGTGGTTCCATTCTCATTAGATGGCCGAATCACTTGAGTCTTTGCTTCTCGGTGTACTGTATGCATGGTATAGTACCAACGATGCTTCTGATATTCTCGTTTCTCACTCCATCTCTCCTTGTAAGGTTAACAGCTTTTCGTAGACATCTCATTTCACATGTTGTAATCTTTCTTTCTTGTTTCTTAGTCAGGGCCATGTTTGGCACTGATAAATTGGCACCTGTTCTATAATATTTCTAATCGCAACATCTAAAACATAATCTACATCTATCATTCCTATAGATGTAGATAGAAATGATCATCGAATAGCAAAGCAGGCATTGAAGTGGGATGCAAAGGGTTCAAGAAAGAGAGGTCGACCTAAGGAGACCCTGAAACGAACTTTGCTGAGGAAGGAAATATCGGTCTCAGTTCCATGGAGGAGATTGAGCGAGTTGCTCAGGATAGAGCGGTATGGAGAAATTACTTGCAGGCCCTATGTAGCTATGATCGAGAGGATTTATTATTTTATATTATCATTCCTATAGTATCTAAAAAAAAATTTTTTTTATAAAAATGGCTGCAGTATTGACTTCATTATGCCAGGATTTACTAGATGTGGCTTGGTCCTTCCCCAGAAATGGTACACCACCTGCTGAGAGTATTGCACAGCACACACTGCATAGCTCCGGCAACAATCAAAGGGTTCTCTGGGAAAAAAACGCACCCATGAACAGGAACATGGTCCATATTTGAACCTACAACCGTTGGAGCTCAAGGCCTCAACCACTTAGACACATAAACCCCCTACCTCTAGTAGTATCTACATTCCATCTACTTTTCTCTCTCACACTTAGACACATAAACCCCCCTACCTATAGTATCTACATTCCGTCTACTTTTCTCTCTCACACTTAGACACATAAACCCCCTACCTATAGTATCTACATTCCGTCTACTTTTCTCTCTCACACTTAGACACATAAACCCCCCTACCTATAGTATCTACATTCCGTCTACTTTTCTCTCTCACACTTAGACACATAAACCCCCTACCTATAGTATCTACATTCCGTCTACTTTTCTCTCTCACACTTAGACACATAAACCCCCCTACCTATAGTATCTACATTCCGTCTACTTTTCTCTCTCACACTTAGACACATAAACCCCCCTACCTATAGTATCTACATTCCGTCTACTTTTCTCTCTCACACTTAGACACATAAACCCCCCTACCTATAGTATCTACATTCCGTCTACTTTTCTCTCTCACACTTAGACACATAAACCCCCTACCTCTAGTATCTACATTCCGTCTACTTTTCTCTCTCACACTTAGACACATAAACCCCCCTACCTATAGTATCTACATTCCGTCTACTTTTCTCTCTCACACTTAGACACATAAACCCCCCTACCTATAGTATCTACATTCCGTCTACTTTTCTCTCTCACACTTAGACACATAAACCCCCCTACCTATAGTATCTACATTCCGTCTACTTTTCTCTCTCACACTTAGACACATAAACCCCCTACCTATAGTATCTACATTCCGTCTACTTTTCTCTCTCACACTTAGACACATAAACCCCCTACCTATAGTATATACATTCCGTCTGCTTTTCTCTCTCACACTTAGACACATAAACCCCCTACCTCTAGTATCTACATTCCGTCTACTTTTCTCTCTCACACTTAGACACATAAACCCCCTACCTCTAGTATCTACATTCCGTCTACTTTTCTCTCTCACACTTAGACACATAAACCCCCTACCTATAGTATCTACATTCCGTCTACTTTTCTCTCTCACACTTAGACACATAAACCCCCCTACCTATAGTATCTACATTCCGTCTACTTTTCTCTCTCACACTTAGACACATAAACCCCCTACCTATAGTATCTACATTCCGTCTACTTTTCTCTCTCACACTTAGACACATAAACCCCCCTACCTATAGTATCTACATTCCGTCTACTTTTCTCTCTCACACTTAGACACATAAACCCCCCTACCTATAGTATCTACATTCCGTCTACTTTTCTCTCTCACACTTAGACACATAAACCCCCTACCTATAGTATCTACATTCCGTCTACTTTTCTCTCTCACACTTAGACACATAAACCCCCCTACCTATAGTATCTACATTCCGTCTACTTTTCTCTCTCACACTTAGACACATAAACCCCCCTACCTATAGTATCTACATTCCGTCTACTTTTCTCTCTCACACTTAGACACATAAACCCCCCTACCTATAGTATCTACATTCCGTCTACTTTTCTCTCTCACACTTAGACACATAAACCCCCTACCTATAGTATCTACATTCCGTCTACTTTTCTCTCTCACACTTAGACACATAAACCCCCTACCTCTAGTAGTATCTACATTCCATCTACTTTTCTCTCTCACACTTAGACACATAAACCCCCTACCTCTAGTAGTATCTACATTCCATCTACTTTTCTCTCTCACACTTAGACACATAAACCCCCTACCTATAGTATCTACATTCCGTCTACTTTTCTCTCTCACACTTAGACACATAAACCCCCCTACCTATAGTATCTACATTCCGTCTACTTTTCTCTCTCACACTTAGACACATAAACCCCCTACCTCTAGTATCTACATTCCGTCTACTTTTCTCTCTCACACTTAGACACATAAACCCCCTACCTCTAGTATCTACATTCCATCTACTTTTCTCTCTCACACTTAGACACATAAACCCCCTACCTATAGTATCTACATTCCGTCTACTTTTCTCTCTCACACTTAGACACATAAACCCCCTACCTCTAGTATCTACATTCCATCTACTTTTCTCTCTCACACTTAGACACATAAACCCCCTACCTCTAGTATCTACATTCCGTCTACTTTTCTCTCTCACAGACACATAAACCCCCTACCTATAGTATCTACATTCCATCTACTTTTCTCTCTCACACTTAGACACATAAACCCCCTACCTATAGTATCTACATTCCGTCTACTTTTCTCTCTCACACTTAGACACATAAACCCCCTACCTCTAGTATCTACATTCCGTCTACTTTTCTCTCTCACACTTAGACACATAAACCCCCCTACCTATAGTATCTACATTCCGTCTACTTTTCTCTCTCACACTTAGACACATAAACCCCCTACCTATAGTATCTACATTCCGTCTACTTTTCTCTCTCACACTTAGACACATAAACCCCCTACCTATAGTATCTACATTCCGTCTACTTTTCTCTCTCACACTTAGACACATAAACCCCCTACCTCTAGTATCTACATTCCATCTACTTTTCTCTCTCACACTTAGACACATAAACCCCCTACCTCTAGCATCTACATTCCGTCTACTTTTCTCTCTCACACTTAGACACATAAACCCCCTACCTCTAGCATCTACATTCCGTCTACTTTTCTCTCTCACACTTAGACACATAAACCCCCTACCTCTAGTATCTACATTCCGTCTACTTTTCTCTCTCACACTTAGACACATAAACCCCCTACCTATAGTATCTACATTCCGTCTACTTTTCTCTCTCACACTTAGACACATAAACCCCCTACCTCTAGTATCTACATTCCATCTACTTTTCTCTCTCACACTTAGACACATAAACCCCCTACCTCTAGCATCTACATTCCGTCTACTTTTCTCTCTCACACTTAGACACATAAACCCCCCTACCTATAGTATCTACATTCCGTCTACTTTTCTCTCTCACACTTAGACACATAAACCCCCTACCTATAGTATATACATTCCGTCTACTTTTCTCTCTCACACTTAGACACATAAACCCCCTACCTATAGTATCTACATTCCGTCTACTTTTCTCTCTCACACTTCTAAATAATATATTTTATCTGCTTGCATTCTTATTTCTCCAGTTATTATCTTTCATCTACTTACTCATTGTATTTTCTTTCGGGGTGTTTCTGTGGCTAAGTGGTTAGGCCCTTAGCCTTGTGGGTCGAAGGTGGTGGGTTCGCTCCGTTCTGTTCACGAGTGCAGTTTTTCCAGAGACCCTAGGATTGTTGCTGGAGCTATGGAGTTTGTGCTTTGTGCAATACTCTCGGCAGGTGGCGTGCCATTTCTGCGGAGAGGAACCGAGCCGTATGGGATAAAACCTGGTGCAATGAAGTCAATCCTTCGGCTTTAAACTTTCTTTCGGATAGAGCTGATATTTTGAATGCCCTCAAAGAGTGTGGCGCAAGAAGATTTTCATTTAAACCAATCCACGTCAACAACTAGATTGCAGGAGCTGGGTTTGAAGATTGGAGTAGCAAGAAAAGAACAACATAACAGGTATATGAGTAGGCTCATCAATCAAAATCGAACTGGTACGGTCAGTCGCTGGACGTTGTTGGAGATATTGCGAAGGAGATCGGAGCACCTATGGACATGTCCGAGTGCAATGGAAATATTTCAAACTGAAACTGAATTTTCTTTCTTCTCTCTCATCTCTATCAGCTTCGTATATATATTACTCATTTACATTTTTGTCCAATTTTTTAATGATTTAATGATAAATTCCTGTCTGTTTCAACAATTACTCCCTCCATCTCCCAACCTTGTTCCAAATATACTTTCTCCTTCTCCTAAACTTACTCCCAATCTTAACTTACTTTTTCCGGGAATAAAATGCCGATGTCCATCCTGTACTATTTCTAAGTCTTCAGTTTGTTGAACTTTAGCTTGTATCCTAGGGTGACCTTGACTGTCCATGACAAGTTCAATCTGGTCAGACGTCATCTTCTGATTGGCTAAGGTTTCCAACAAGTCTGAACTGATTTCAGCATCATCATACATGGAATCTGGTTCAAGTCCTGCGGCTCTGGCCACTAAGAGAAAAAAATAAAGTGAAATCAGTTGAAAAAAATGAAAATCGTGGTATATCATAAAGGGCGTAGCCATCAAACACAGTAAACTAGTTGTTGATTTTCTAGGCACCACTTATACGTTCAGTAGTTTGCCATTGCTTTCTGAACGGTGAAGTCTATTTTACCATTTTGTAAAATCCCACTGAAACGAATTTGCTTCCAAATCTTCCCACTGTGGTGTTTGAACCAGGTACGCTTGGTTTGTGATCGAGCTCACTACCGCTTGAGCTACAGATGCTCACATCAACTAAGATATGTAAAAGACTACCTGCATATCGAAGAGCATTGACTCATAAATATCATCATGTCTCGGAAGATTATATATTTTGGCCACGTTCAACGTCACAGTGGTTTGGAATTAACAGTAATGGAAAACACAGTTCCTGGAGTACGAGACGAGGGATAACCAAGACGAAGGTAGCAGCAGGACATCAAAGAAACATTGGACATGATGGCGGAGGAGGTGGGAGAGCTTGCTAGAGAAAGCAAGTTTTTCAGGCGGGCCGTGATCAAAGAGACGTTCTACTACTTGAAAAGAAAGTAAACTAAAATATGGAAAGTTCAACTAACCAAGACATGCAAAGAAAATCAAACTAGAAAAATTCAACAAAATATACTAGAAACCATTTTCTTAATTTTAAAAAAATTTCCCTGAGAAAACAAAATGTCAACCCAAAATTACCATCGGTAATAAAAACATGGAAAATACTACAAAATTGTAATACCTTGGCTTCGCAATTAAAAACAATGAAGAATGTGCACCAGAAATGAATCTTCAGAGAATGTCAAGTCTACGTCTCGTGTTCAGAGAATGTCCAATCTACCTCTCGTGTTCAGAGAATGTCCAATCTACCTCTCGTGTTCAGAGAATGTCCAATCTACCTCTCATGTTCAGAGAATGTCCAATCTACCTCTTGTGTTCAGAGAATGTCCAATCTACCTCTCGTGTTCAGAGATTATCAAACCTACCTCTCAAATTCAGAGATTGCCCAGAGATTGCCAAACCTACCTGCAGTATTTAGAGAATGTCACACCTACCTGCAGTAATCAGAGATTGTCAAACCTACCTCTCATGTTCAGAGATTGCCCAAAGAATGCCAAACCTACCTGCAGTATTCAAAGATTTCTTAATGAGAGACTTGTACTCATCAGCAGAAGATGTCTCACTATTAGCAGACCTGCTACGTATGACTTCACCAATAACATCCTGCAAAAAACCAAACATTATATCAATAACTGTTCAAGTTCAACGATTTTATTTCTCGAAATTATCTTATTTGGGCGAAATGGTAAAAATAACATTGTTTCATAATTCTCTTCCATATTTTGCAAATTTTACATTCAGCCAATGAAGTATAGCCAGAAATAATGAGAAAATAATATATTAGTAATGTGTTCTTTGAAGCCATAATGTATAATATTTTCTTGACTATAGTCACAGAAGAACAACACAGAAGTAGGTCAAATAGGGTCAGTAACTCTTTGCAATGTTGTTACATCCTGTAAATAGGACCAGTAACTCTATGTAGTATAGTGATATATAAGCATAAACATGGTCAGTAACTCTCTATAATAGCATCGTGTTACATAAACAAGGAATTCAAGTTTTCGTGGTGATATCAGAAATTTAAAAAAGTATGCACATATCCCACTGTACAGATGTCATATATCAAACATATATTTTGGCAGACATGGTTCTGTGATTCTCAACCTAGTGTAGTGGTCGCTCTATGAGAGTGCTCTGCCCACCTGCCCAGCGTGTTCGTAGCCCGTTGGACGACAGGCGATAAGCCCTCTGTGAGTGCGGGTTCAATTCTGCGGGCTGGCACAAAAGCCACAGGTTCTCCAGATTTATGGTGTCTGTGGCACCAAACCAAAGGGTTACGATGTCCATGGCACCAAGCCGAAGAGCTGAAAGCTCCAGTGTTTCTGGATCGGGGAAAAAAATGAGGGCGCTCAGAATGTCAGTTCTATCCATTAGCTGACTACCTACCCCCCCCTTCCCCATCCTTTCACGATATGGTGGCTTAGCCAGCCAGCCCTATCTGCTAACTCCCAGGTTAAACTGAGAGCTGCAAGAGTGCAGTAGTTAGTGCACTCATTTCTTAGGGGCGCATGGTCCAGATTAATAAAAACATACGTACAACTAAAAGATTAATAGAAACATACGTAAAACTAAAAGACTAATAAAAAAATACGTACAACTAAAAGATTAATAGAAACATACGTACAACTAAAAGATTAATAGAAACATACGTACAACTAAAAGATTAATAGAAACATACGTAAAACTAAAAGACTAATACAAAAATACGTACAACTAAAAGATTCATAGAAACATACGTACAACTAAAAGACAGACTAATATGTATAAGAAGTCTAGTTGACCAGAAAAGTCTATATGTATCTTCTTCTTCTTCGAATGCTCCATATCGACCGCTTGTTAACCACACTTTGTGACGTGTATGTGATCTGACCCTAAGAGTGATTGTACGTTGTGTCAGTTATGCGCCTACAAGTAGGCCAACACATCCGATTTCTGTGACGCTTTTAATTTACTAGGGTAGCTTCCTTAGGCTCCTACCTCAGTCACCTCTTACAACATGCCTTGTAGGTCACAGTGTTACTATTCTTTGCTCCCTTGAGAGCCCCATAAAGAAACAGGGGTCACTATGTTATGAAAACTGTACAAATAATTACTCAACAGGGGGTCACTATGTTATGAAAACTGTACAAATAATTACTCAACAGGGGGTCACTATGTTATGAAAACTGTACAAATAATTACTCCTGCCAATTGAAATAAAAATAACAAAACTTCTTATCAGAAACACACACAGAGAAAATATTTACTAAATAATATCCCAGACAAAAATCACATTTAAACATTTAGTAATCAATCACCTCCAACAAATATTCACTAGAAATACAACAGAAAACATTTACTAGAAATACAATGGAAAACATTTACTAGAAATATAATGGAAAACATTTACTAGAAATACAACGGAAAACATTTACTAGAAATACAACGGAAAACATTTACTAGAAATATAATGGAAAACATTTACTAGAAATACAATGGAAAACATTTACTAGAAATACAACGGAAAATATTTACTAGAAATATAATGGAAAACATTTACTAGAAATACAACGGAAAATATTTACTAGAAATATAATGGAAAATATTTACTAGAAATACAACGGAAAATAGTTACTAGAAATATAATGAAAAACATTTACTAGAAATATAATAGAAAACATTTACTAGAAATACAATGGAAAACATTTACTAGAAATACAATGGAAAACATTTACTAGAAATACAATGGAAAACATTTACTGGAAATACAATGGAAAACATTTACTAGAAATACAATGGAAAACATTTACTAGTAATATAATGGAAAACTTTCACAAAAAATAGCAGAAAAAAATCTTTACTGGAAGAACAAAAAAATACATAAACAACAAAAGAAAAACAATCACCAAAAAAAAGAAACAAAAATCACCAACAAAAACAAAAACATTCTCCGAAAGAAAGAAAATATCGACATAAATAAGAGCAGAAAATATTCATTAAATATAAGAAAGAAAAAACATCCACCAAATTAAAAATAGAAAACATTGAGAGAAACATCACCACTAGATGTAACAGAAGTTATTGGTTATTGGTTACTAAACTGACGTTATTGCACCACTAGATGTAACAGAAGTTATTGGTTATTGGTTACTAAACTGACGTTATTGCACTACTCGTTAATAAATAAACATATATATATATATCTTATTAGATACTAATTTGAAGACAACTGGACAACATATTAGAATAACAAGCCGACTGAACAGCGTGTTCGAAGCACGTTGGACGACGGGTGACAAGTCCCCTGTGAGTGCGATTCAATTCCGCAGGCTGGTAGAAAAGCCACAGGTTCTCCAGATTTATGGTGTTTGTGGCATTGAACCGAAGGGTTACGATGTCCATGGCACCGAGCGGAATAGCTGAAAGCTCAAGTGCTTCTGGATCGGAAAAAAATATAAAAAATTAGAATAACAAAGTTAAAAGTAGGAGAAGTAAAACTCGAAAGACTTGTATAAGGGGAAACAACTCTAATGGCACAGTGCACAGCGAATGGCCTTCAACGGAATAATGCTGTGGCGCAGTGTGTGGAGATTGGCATGGAAAGAGTTAAAGTTGTTTATACATTCAAAAAATTATAATTTGTCAATGCCTTCCTTTCCAATCTGCTGTCCATCAGATAGCAGTGATGATGCATCTTCCAGTGATCCATGACCTTCATTTACATTAAGGAAGACCGGTGTCATCCAACGTGGAGCCTGTGGATGCCAGGGCCTAGGCGATCATGTTCCTTCACTACTCTCTCTCCGTGGTAAAGGTAATCAGTTTCGATGTCAATATTTTGCAGCACCATAATATCAGACCATTCGACGTTCTCTCTCTGCCTTTCCCGATCAAACGCTTCAAATAGAAAATGAAAGCCTTTACATATCCTTTACAGAACTTTATCATCAACCACAGTAAACAAGTCGTCAATTTTCTAGGCACCACTTATGCGTTCAGTAGTTTGCCATTGCATTCTGAAATGTTGAGGTCTGTTTTTACCATTCGTAAAAATCAACGCAAAAAAGTTTGTTTCTCGACTTCCACAAGAAGTTAAGCTACAGACCCCCATGATAGACACTTATTTGTGGCAAATTATCTAGTTTTTACTAAATCTCTGATATGTGTTGTTTTTTCTTGGGCTTTAATGGGCTTCCAAGATAGAGGTGGCCGGGGTTCAAAGGGTTAACTAATAAAAACTCTTTCATAAAAGGCAGAGATTTGTAAGCAAGTATTAACTCTTAGAGCTCCTACAGTTTTCCAAGAATTCAGCAATGTTATTTTTTCGTTTCACAAATGGAAATTCTCTCTAAAAAGATAAAAAAAACTACTAAAGCAAATAAAAAAAAATGTGCATTATTAAAACCAAAGAATGTGCAAGCTCAAATTATACGCATGCTGTGCAAATATAACCAAAAGTGAACATGACTACGAGAAAAAAAGTATATGAGAAATAATAGATCTACAATGCTTTGAACTGTTGTCCACTACATGCTGGTAGCTATGTGTCTTACAGCTTTAACTTCTCCACCACGAGGAAGTAGCTTCAAAGAGTGCGTCTTTGGCCACAATTCTGCAGCTAGCTATAGAGATCAATGTTAGTGGATATTGGTTTATTATAGACATTATTCATCATATATAACTGGTTTAATCATAAATAAATAAATATTCGCACATAGATAAATGTATTTATATAGTATATAATATTGTAGGTATTAATAGTGCTGGGGGGGGGTCTCTGTGGCTGAGTGGTTAAGCCCTTTGCCTTGTGAGTCGAAGGTCTCTGTGGCTGAGTGGTTAAGCCCTTTGCCTTGTGAGTCGAAGGTCTCTGTGGCTGAGTGGTTAAGCCCTTTGCCTTGTGAGTCGAAAGTCATGGGTTTGAATCCACACCGCGGCCTTCTGTTCACGAGTACAGTTTTTCCCAGAGATCCCTAGGATTGTTGCCGGAACTACAGAGTTCGTGCTTTATGCAATACTCTTGGCCAGTGGCGTGCTATTTCTGCGGAGAGGGGCCGAGCCATATGGAGTAAAACCCGGTGCAATGAAGTCAATCCTTCGGCTTTTTTTTTTTTTTCCGATCCAGAAGCACTTGAGCTTTTCAGCTCTTCGGCTCGGTGCCATGGACATCGTAACCTTCGGTTCGGTGCCACGAACACCGTGAATCTGGGGAATCTGTGGCTTTTTCTGCCTGCCCACGGAATTGAACCCGTACACACAGAGGGCTAGTCACCCACAGTCCAACGCGCTACGAACACGCTGGGCACGCGGCGTCCTTCGGCTTTAAAACCCTTTTAAAACTAATAGTGCTGGAGGAGACGGGAGAACATGTGTAGAGACAGAGTTTTTGAGACAGGCTGTAATGTAAGCAACATTCAGCAAGGAACATGCTGCTACTTGAGAAAGGGATTAATATTGTGTAATACTGAGCAGTGGAAGACAAAGATGGCTAGAGAATGTGAGAAGAATGAACAATAGTAGCATACCACAACAAATTTTGTTCTGTGAACTTTTGAAAGGGAAGATGCTCCAAGGCAGACCACTGTTTAGATATAAGGATGTCTGCAAAGCCTCAGTGAAGAACTTTTCTATCGGACTCAACAAATGGGAAAAACTAGCTGATGACTGAGTTATAAGAAAAACATTATGCAAAGGTGCAGATTATTTTGAAATGAGACTTGGGGATGAGTTGAAAGGCAAGAGAGACAAATGAAAACTCAGAAGTTGTGACAGTAAAACATTTGTTAATTAGCCGTCTGTGAAGACAACAAAGATCAGAATACTAAGAGCATGCATATTCCCAGTGGCAACGTATGGGTGTGAAGCATGGACATTTAATAAAGCAGTGGAAAACATATATGTGCTTTTGAATATAAGTGTTACAGAATAGTCCTTCGTATATCTTGGACAGAGAAGAGAACAAATAGATCTATCCAGAAAGAACTCAAAATCAAAGAAAACTGGCTGTTGCTATAAATAAGAAAGAGAAAATTAAGATATTTTGGACATATAAAAGACATGAAGGGCTGGAAAAGACCATCATGGAAGGAGGCATTCCGGCAAAGAGAAGAAGAGGAAGACCACGGAGAAGATCGATTCAGGATGTAACTGATGGTCTGAACATGACCGCTGCAGAGGCAGGACATCTGGCCTATGAGAGAGAGAAGTTCCGGAGGACTGTTGGGGTGGCAAAGTTCTGCTCAGGATAAGCTATTTAATGATAATGAAGACAACAAAAGCCATGTATCTATATTATAAAGGAAAGAATATATTAGAAATTCTTCTTCTTTTTTTCCACTCTCTCTACATCAACCATTTGTTAAACCACTCTTTGTGGTCTGTACATGATTTGTACCTCGGAGCGTGAGTTTGTTCTGTCTGTTAGGCATCTACAAACCCATAGGCCAGCACATATATTTTCTGCATGCTTTGATTCGGTTCACCTCCTTACATTGGGATGGGGGAGGAGAGGAGAAAGACAAAAACTTGACTACGGGAGTCCAATTGCAGTTATATATCGGACACATAGGAATGATGATTATGGCGATGCGGGTGCCATGTGATGATTGTAGTACTACTAAAGTTATAAGAATATACAATGTAATATTAATATAGTTCAGATGTTGATGTTTTCTCCGGTGAACAGGGACAGGGTGGGGCTAGGAAGCAATAAAATGTTTACAAAATAAAACACAATTGCAAAAGTGGGAAGACTGTGTTCTCAGGTTCATGGGTATCAGTCCAGCAGTTTGAGTTCTCAACACGTACCAGTCCAGCAGTATGAGTTCTCAACACGTATCAGTCCAGCAGTTTGAGTTCTCAACACGTATCAGTCCAGCAGTTTGAGCTCTCAACACATACCAGTCCAGCAGCTTGAGCTCTCAACACGTACCAGTCCAGCAGCTTGAGCTCTCAACAACAACAACAATCATGGTAACAAGGAAGTGAAATGAATATTATTCAACAATGACATTAGTTATCAATTTAGATAAAGAGAAATAAACATTAAAAAAGTGAAATATTTTAGACATATACAACGACATGGTTCTCAGGAGAGATTCATTCTGGAGGGCAGTATATGAGGGAGATGAGGGCATTATTTGAGGCAGACGAGGGAATTATATGAGACAGAGAGGAATTATATCAGATGGGGAATTATATGAGGCAGACAGAGAGTTATATAAGGCAGAAGAGGGCATTATACGAGGCAGATGAGGGCAGATTATGGTCGATTCTCTGATATACACAGTCAAAAATTGTTTTAGTATTGTAGATGTCATGATATACATACACACAACTAAAAATTGTGTTGGTATGGTCGACTCTCCCAGTCCACTCAGTTGAAAATGGGTACCTATTTCATAAATTAGAACAAAATGTTTAATCACCGCTATTGCTACTGTGTTACTTTCTGCTGCTGACATATTTAGAGATATGAATGGGACCCAGAACCTATGGTCCTGAAATTAATTATAGCGACACCATTACAGTAATGAATTCATCCACACATAACCATGACAACCAAACTAGTAGGTGAAAGGTCACTACCTTGACATCAGTCTCCAGGTCAGTGCCAGCTGATGGATGTGCTAGCACATTCTCTGCAACTTGTCTGGCATGGTTGTTGAGCATATCCATGATATCGTACTCAGTGACATTTGACCTCTGTGACCCTCCAAGTTCTGGAACAAAATGTTTCAAATCAAATTTTAATGTTGTCAATTAAAACAAGTTCAAGACAATAGAAATCATAAAACATAATAATTACGCTGATCGTTATCGTTACATAGTGCCTACAAGCAATTTCTTCATGCCGTCTATCCTGGGCACTAGCTCAATCTCCTCCATGAAACTGAAACCAATATTTCTTGCCACTCTCAGCAAAGTTTGTTTTAGGGTCTCCTTAGATTGTAATCTCTTTCTTGAATCCTTTGCCTCCCACAACTATCCTGTGCCACTATGAGAAGGCGGACATGACGGCAGAGCATCTACTGCAAGACTGCCTGCTGCTAGCAGGCCTGAGAAACGAAACCTGGCCGGAAAATACCGAGCTAAATGAGAAGCTGTACGGGGGGACAGAGTCCTAAAAACAACAGCAGAATTTATGAGGAAATCTGGTACGATGGTCTAAGCGGTGATCGCGTGTGAGAGAGAGAGAGAATCCTTTGCCTCCCACTTCAATGCCTGCTTTGATGGTTCATAAAACATGGTTTTGAAGAAAAAAAAACCATGCCAATCATTTATGACATGGACAGAGATGACATTAACATACATAGACAGAGATGACATGGACAGAGATGACATGGACAGAGATGACATGGACAGAGATGATGTTAACATACATAGACAGAGATGGCGTTAACATACATAGACAGAGATGACATTAACATACATAGACAGAGATGACATGGACAGAGATGACATGGACAGAGATGATGTTAACATACACGGACAGAGATGACATGGACAGAGATGACATTAACATACATGGACAGAGATGACGTTAACATACATGAACAGAGATGACATTAACATACATAGACAGAGATGACATTAATATACATGGACAGAGATGACATTAACATACATGGACAGAGATGACATTAACATACATGGACAGAGATGACATTAACATACATGGACAGAGATGACATTAACATACATGGACAGAGATGACATTAACATACATAGACAGATATGACATTAACATACATAGACAGAGATGACATTAACATACATAGACAGAGATGACATTAACATACATAGACAGATATGACATGGACAGATATGACATTAACATACATAGACAGAGATGACATGGACAGAGATGCCATGGAATAGATGAAAACAACCTGGACGAAATGACTTAACGATACATGGACAGAGTGCATAACATACATGGATAGAGAGATCTGGAATAGATGATACTAACTATACTATGGACAGAGATGGCATTAACATACATGGTTCATAAGACATGGAATTAGATGACAATTACATATGACATGGACAGAGATGACATTAACATACATAGACAGAGATGACAGAAAATGACATGGACAGAGATGAATAACACATACATGAAGACAGAGATGACATTAACATACATGGACAGAGATGACATTAACATACATGAACAGAGATGACATTAGACAGATACATGGACAGAGATGACATGGACAGAGATGACTTAACATACATGGACAGAGATGACATTAACATACATGGACAGAGATGACATTAACATCATGAGACAGAGATGACATTAACATACATGGACAGAGATGTACATGACAGAGATGACATGGACAGAGATGACATTAACATACATGACAAGATGACATGACAGAATGAAACCAAGACAAGATGACATGACAGAATGAAGAGATGACATTAACATACATGGACAGATGCATTAACATACATGACAGAGATGACATTAACATACGACAAGATGACAAATTCATAAACATACTTTTCTGTAAGCTCTTGTTTCTGATCATTGTGGTTGATGTATTTTCATTGTCTTCTCTGCTACATTATCATCAGACACACTCGGTTGATCAGTGTTCACATCTGTTGAATATATTGTATTAGTCAATGGTGATGATGATTTGTCCACTTAATAAGAATGCATCCAAACTCCACAGTATACAGTCCCCCACGACAGAACATCAGGAAAGAAGGCGAGAGGAAGACCATGGAAAAGATGGTTAGATAGCATAGCAGAATCCTGTGAAAAATCAAAAATAACAATCACCCAAGCCACCAGAACAGCGGAAGAAAAAAACAGAAAACCCCGACACTGAGCAATAACCCGGTAGCAGTGTGACGACAAAAGAAGAAGAAGATGATGCAACGACTAAACTAAATACATGTAATCGATCGACCTGATGTGGCACTGCCATGTACAGCCCAATTTAAAAAATAATGTATGTTTAGCAGTTCTGTAGTTCAATGGCAATCTTCAAAATCTTGATGCCAAATTATCTCCTGAAGACCGTCTCTAATAAATGTACCTTTACTTTGCAGAATCTGTCCTGGTACATCAATCAAGCTACCGATATCACCATCATGTCCATTGTTTCGACGACGGAGCCACCGCGCTGATAATTTCACCATCAGGGGCCATAATTCTGCTGCCTTTCTTGGGACCAGGATGACTTTCACCTGAAAGTAGAACAAATAGAATCTGAAATTGGAACAGTACAAATCAGAGAGCAGAACAACTTAAAATATCTTCTTCGTCTTCGAACGTTCCATATTGACCACTTGTTAAACCACTCTTTGTGATTTGTATGTGATCTGAGCCTAAGAGCGATTGTAAGTTGTGCCAGGTATGCGCCTACAAGTAGGCTAGCACATTCATTTCTGTGACATTTTTACTCACTAGGGTAGTTCTCTAGGCTTCTACCTCAGTCAACTTTACTACATATCTTGTAGGTCACAGTGTTACTATTGTCTGCTCCCCTTGTGAGCCTCGGCAACACACGGGCAAACTAAAATGTGAGAGTAGATAAACACAGATCCATATAAAACATGACACTACAATCACCATTGTTTTGTAAATACGCACATATTTCACTTATTGTGCAGAATTAACTACAAAATGTGTCACGCTCTGTGTGCACATCATCATGAAACCGTTCACCACCATCTCTTCATATGTCAAGCACTAGATGAAAACCAGGAAGATCCTCCTCCACCAAGGCGAGATAAATGAAACACATAATATGGAACAAAAGAACAACTTACAAACACATGCAGATACCACTACATAGAATTGGGCCGAAGGGCAACAGCTCAAGCACCGCTGGATCATTGAAGAAGAAAGAAACTTCATACAGTTATTTCTTGCATTATTCTGTACACAGTTATTTCACTTACATTATTTCTACTTGTCATTATCATGACAATTTTACTTGTACAGTTATTCATGTACACAGTTATTCACTTGTACAGTATTCATTACAGTATTCACTTTAATTTTCCTTTCCATTATTCACTTATTATTTCACTTGTACACAGTTATTCATGTACACAGTTATTTCTCACTTTAATTACAGTACACATTTTTTCCTACTTGTACACAGTTATTTCCTCACTTGTACACAGTTATTTCCTTTTCATTATTTCCCCACTTGTACACAGTTATTTCCTCACTTGTACCAGTTATTTCTCACTTGTACACAGTTATTTCAAGGGAAACAAAAACGAAAAATCATAACTACTTGTCAATAAATAAATATATATATATAATAATAATATAATAATAATTCCTCTCGTACCGTTATATGTTACATAGGGCTGCAAGTAATTTCTCCATACCGCTCTATCCTGGGCAACTCGCTCAATCTCCTCCATGGAACTGAGATCGATATTTCCTGCCCCTCTCAGCAAAGTTCGTTTCAGGGTTTCCTTGGGTCGTCCTCTCTTTCTTGAACCCTTTGCATCCCACTTCAATGCCTGCTTTGTATTCGTTGATAATTTCTCCTCAAGGTGTGCCCAACATATCTCCATCTTCTCTTTCTTATAACAGTTGTCACTAGTGGTTGACCAGACATGTCTCTGATTTCATCACTTCTCCTGAATTCGTTCCATTTTAAACAAAATAGTATATACTCACTTTAAGGAAACTGGACAACCTACTAGAATAACAAAGTTAAAAAGTAGTAGAAGTAAAAGAGTATAGAAGCATAAGGAGTAGTGAGTAAAAGTGGAGTGGAGAGGTAAAGAGTTTGTAAAGAAAAGTAGTAGATTGTAAAAAGTGAGAAACGTAAAAAGTAGTGAGAAGACAACAGAGAAGTCACCGTAGTAGGTAAAAGTAGTAGAAGTAAAACTAGAAAGACTTCTTATAAGGGAAGCAGCTCTAATGGCGCAGTGTACAGCGATTGGCGTTCAACGGAATTCCCCTGTGGCGCAGTGTGCTACGATTGGTGTGGAAAGAGTTTTTTTGTGTTTTTTCCAATCCAGAAGCACTTGAGCTTTTCAGCTCTTAGGTTCGGTGCCATGGACATCGCAACCCTTTGGTTCGGTGCCACGAACACCATAAATCTGGGGAATCTGGCTTTTTTCTGCCATCCCGCGGAATTGAACCCGCACACACAGAGGGATAGTCACCCGTAGTCCAACGCTACGAACACGCTGGGCAGACGGGCGTGGAAAGAGTTAAATGTCCACAACTAATTCATGTTTAAAATAAACAAAAAAAGTCAAATCATGAATACATATCACACCAAGAAATAATTAGATGTCAATCAAATACAATTTCAACTTTATGAAATAATACAGTTGACGACAAAGTTTTAAAAAAAAAGAAACCCTTTTTGTACCATGTGACATATTGGATAAAACTGGCTGATGCTACAAATAAGAAAGAGAAAATTGAAGTATTTTGGACATATAAAGAGACATGAAGGGCTGGAGAAGACCGTCATGGAAGGAGGCATACCGGCAAAGAGAAGAAGAGGAAGACTACGAAGAACATGGATTCAGGATGTAACTGATGGTTTGAACATGACGGCTGCAGAGGCGGGATGTCTGGCCTATGAGAGAGAGAAATTCCAGAGGACTGTTGGGGTGGCAAAGTTCTGCTCAGGACAAGATATTTGATGATGATGATGATATTGGGTAAGATGGTGTTAGGCTCGTATTTTTTATTGAACGTCAGTATACGATGAGTGATATGGTCAATGTCAGGCCGGCCACCGTTACTTCCCAGAGATTTTCCTGGTACCCAATTGAGGCTGGGTCAACCTGAGAGCCACTCGTCATCATCAGGTGCCGTCTCTACATCGAAGGTTGGCTGCAATGAATCCCCAGCATCCTCTGTCTTTCGCTTTGATGTTGCACACTGCCAGACTGTAACCTGTCCAGTTCTTAAAGTTTCCCTCCCACTTATCTCTCGGTCTTCCTCTTGCTCTTCCCCCTCAACTTTCCCTCTAGTAAAGATTTTATCATGGTGTCATGTCTTTTTATGTACCCAAAATACTTTATTTGTCTGAATTTTATTTCTCTTAATAATTGTTTCTTCATGCCTAGTTTTCCTAAAACTTGTTTATTTGTTGTTTTTCTGTCCATGAAACTCTGCCTATTCTTCTATATATCCACATCTCAAATGCATCAATTCTGTCTTCTAACTGCTTGTTCATTGTCCACGTTTCCGAGCCATACATTAATATAGGATATATATAGCATTTGATCAATCTCATTTTTAGCCTGTTTGTGATTTGTTTGGATGTCAGTAACTTTCTCATACTATTGAAATTATCTTTGGCCATTCCTATTCTCTTTTAATTTCTGTTATACATCTGCCATCATCTGTTATCATCTGACCAAGATATAAGACGCTTTTTACTTGATGTAGTAATTCTCCATGTATTTTTATATTCATTTTAGCCATTACGGTTGGGAAAATATTCCATACCCCCTGTGGAATTGAACCCAGACCCCTAGTCTAAGAAGCAAGTTAACTAACAACTACACTACTGCCACTCTCACAACAACTAAACTACTGCAACTCTCACAACAACTACACTACTGCCCACAACAACACCTCGCACTCTCACAACAACTACACTACTGCAACTCTCACAACAACTACACTACTGCAACTCTCACAACAACTACACTACTGCATAACAACTACACTGCACTCACAACATACTATGCACTACAACACACTCTGCCACTCTCACAACAACTACACTACGCACTCAACAACTACACTACGCAACTCACAACACTACTACTGCCATCACAACTCACGCCACTCACAACAACTCACTACTGCCACTCACAACAACTACACTACTGCCACTTCACAACAACTCACACTGCCACTCAACAACTACCTACTGCCACCTCACCATACACAGACTCTACACTACTGCCACCTCCAACTATGCTTGCCACTCACAAAACACACTACGCAACTCTCAGATAATAAAGTAATAACATTTATAGATAAATGAAAAGCTCTCTGCAGTGTCAACAGCGGAACAGACAGAGAAAGTCCTGCAAGACTGTTCTCTCCTGGGTAAGCTGAGAAGCAACATGTAACCACACCCAGTCGGCCTGAAAACTAAGCTTTGGGAAACCTGACAGACCTGAAGCTGACTGCCCAGTTTGTGGTCCACAGTAAATTATACGCATGACCAGAGATCGCTGAAGAAGGAAACCTGACAGTCCTGAAGCTGACTGCCCAGTTTGTGGTCCACAGTAAATTATACGCATGACCAGAGATCGCTGAAGAAGGAAACCTGACAGTCCTGAAGCTGACTGCCCAGTTTGTGGTCCACAGTAAATTATGCGCATGACCAGAGATCGCTGAAGAAGAAGAAGATATTTATAGATGCAACTATATGTTACATACCTCCACTCTTCCAATCCATAGACTTCCAGTTACCATGTGCTTTTGTTGTACCTGTAACAGACTTAAAGAAGCTGCTGCTTGATGGAATACCTGCGGCAAGGTTACTTGTAACAGCTTCAGTAACTAGTGCCCTGCCTGTGGATGAAGTCAATAACATAATTAATTGTTAAGAATTGTTTTTGAGGACCCACGCTGATGCTACGTAGTTTGTGCTCTGCCGCTGAGATCTTCATGTGTAAGAAAGAGATCAGATTACACATGGTTACTCACTGAAGTGCAATGATGATGGTCCTATCAACCAATCAAATGTTCAGAAAACTATTGTTCAATAAAATTAAAAAATTCAGTTCGACTTTAGTAACGTTGGACAAATATGCTAAGCCGTTAAGCTCCATATCGACCACTTGTTAACCACTCTTTGTGATTTGTATGTGATCTGAGCCTAAGAGCAATTAGTAATGCACCTACAAGTAGGCCAGCACATCCAATTTCTGCTGCACTTTTTATTTAATAGGGTAGCTTCCCTATGCCGATACCTCAGTCGCATCTTACGACATGCCTTGTAGGCCGCAGTGTTACTATTCTTTGCTCCCTTGCAAGCCCCAGCAGCACATGGGTGGTCTTACATTAACCCTTTCATCCCATAATGTTTTTTAACCCTCAGACGACTCTATACATTAAGATGTATACCGAATTAAACAGTATACTGTCTTTGCGTCATCTCACAAAATAGTGCAAACCAGTATGTCGGCTCGGAAGAGTGAATGGATTAAAATATGGATCATATTTTGTTAAAACATTCAACCACAGACAAATACTGGACAAAATACAGGTTTAGAACACATTGTAACAACAGGTGAAATCGAGGGGAGACGAGACAGAGAAAGACAGAGAGAGAACATTTTTGACAGCCTGACTTCATGTCACGGAAACGCATCAACGAGATTTGTGGAGATCCATGATCGACTACACCAGCCGGCATGACACCTGAGGATGATGATGATAGTGATTTTACAAAAACTTACCTTGCCCTAATGAAGGTAATGTAATGTGTTGTGATGCTTCCCTGCTGACATCTTTAATTGGGGACAATGCAGGCCGGATCGGAGGAAGAACTGGGACATTTGAAAAACTTGTCATGGACTCAGAGCTGCTCCTTCTAGACACATTTTGTACATCTCCGACGTATTCTTTCTCGCTTTCAGATCCATCGCCAGACCAGCTACTTCTATGTGATCCTTGGGAAGCATAGAAAGAAAGGAGGAATTGAAGAGGGAGAGGGTGTTGTCAAATAGAGTAAGTATTATTATTATTACTAGTAGCAGTACTAGTACAGTATTGGTAGGAATAGAAGCAATATCAGTAGTAGTAGTAGTAGTAGCAGTACTAGTACAGTATTGGTAGGAATAGAAGCAATATCAGTAGTAGTAGTAGTAGTAATGGTAGTGGTAGTAGTAGCAGTACTAGTACAGTATTGGTATAATAGCCGTCCATCGCAAGCGATGATGACAACAATCTCAGACGTGTACTGTTGCACCTCTCTGGTGTGTGCGGAGGTGACTGTAGAGTCCAATCCTAGAACAGAATCCCCTGACCACAGGTGGGGCATACATGATCAAGGTTAGACATGTGCGTGTTGTGTGCTCTGTCTTTTCGCGCTGCTCGTTTTCTCTGTGACTCAACAATACGATGATTCTAGTAGTAGCAGTACTAGTACAGTATTGGTAGGAATAGAAGCAATATCAGTAGTAGTAGTAGTAGTAATGGTAGTGGTAGTAGTAGCAGTACTAGTACAGTATTGGTAGGAATAGAAGCAATATCAGTAGTAGTAGTAGTAGTAATGGTAGTGGTAGTAGTAGTAGTTGTAGTAGTAGTAGTAATGGTAGTGGTAGTAGTAGTGTGTAGCAGTTGTTGTAGTAGAGTAGTAGTAGTGGTAGTAGTAGTAATGGTAGTAGTAGTAGTAATAGTGGTAGTAGTAGTAGTAGTAGTGGTAGTAGTAGTGGTAATAGTAGTAGCAGTAGTAGTAGAGGTAGTAGTGGTAGTAGAGTGGTAGTAGTAGTAGTAATAGTAGTAGTATTAGTAGTAGTATCAGCAGTATCAATTTTAGTAGTAGCAGTTGTAGTAGTATTAGTAGTAGTAGTAGTAGAAGCAGTGATAATAGCAGTGGTATAGTATCATTAGTAGTAGTAGCAGCAGTAGTAGTTGTAGTAGTTGTTGTTGTATCAGTAGTAGTAGTAGTAGTAGTAGTAACAGAAGTAGTAGTTTTAGTAGTAGAAGTACAAGTGCTAGTGGTAGTAGTAGTAACAGCAGTAGTAACATCAGTGTAGTAGAAGTAGTAGTGATAGAATCAGTAGTAGTAACAGTAGTAGTAACAGTAGTAGTAACAGTAGTAGTAACAGTAGTAGTAGTAACAGTAGTAGTAACAGTAGTAGTAACAGTAGTAGTAACAGTAGTAGTAACAGTAGTAGTAACAACAGTAGTAACAACAGTAGTAACAGTAGTAGTAGTAGAAGTAGTAACAGCAGTAGTAACAGCAGTAGTAGTAGAAGTAGTAACAGTAGTAGTAACAGTAGTAGTAGTAGTAACAGTAGTAGTAGTAGAAGTAGTAACAGCAGTAGTAACAGTAGAAGTAGTAACAGCAGTAGTAACAGTAGTAGTAGTAGAAGTAGTAGTAGAAGTAGTAGTAGTAAGTAGTATCAGTTATATTACTAATAGGAATAGTAGTAGTAGCGGTAATGGTGGTTGTGATGTTGCTGGTAGTAGTGGTGGTTGTGGTAGTAGAGATGCTTGTAGTCTTGATAGCGGCAGTGGTAGAAGCAAAAGAAGCAAAAAATGGTTACATAATAAACACTTTCATCTGTTGTCTTCAATCTCCACAGAAATTGGATCCTTCATCAACTCACAGACAACACAAATATGGATAACTTAAATAATACAGTCTATTTTTAAACGAAACAAATACCCTGCAAGAGTGTCCAACATATGATGAATATATAAAATACACATAGCTAACCCTCATGTTAGTCCAAGACAAGCTATATGAAGATGTACATGGACTCCAGCTGACCACTAACTACTTTAGAAGTATACAAATCGATGTTAGTCCAAGACAAGCTATATGAAGATGTACATGGACTCCAGCTGACCACTAACTACTTTAAAAGTATACAAATCGATGTTAGTCCAAGACAAGCTATATGAAGATGTACATGGACTCCAGTTGACCACTAACTACTTTAGAAGTATACAAATCGATGTTAGTCCAAGACAAGCTATATGAAGATGTATATGGACTCCAGCTGACCACTAACTACTAGAAGATACAAATCGATGTTAGTCAAGACAAGCTATGAAGATGAATGATCAGTGACCACTAACTACTTTAGGTATACACTCATGTTAGTCCAAGACAAGCTATATGAAGATGTACATGGACTCCAGCTGACCACTAACTACTTTAGAAGTATACAAATCGATGTTAGTCCAAGACAAGCTATATGAAGATGTACATGGACTCCAGCTGACCACTAACTACTTTAGAAGTATACAAATCGATGTCTAAAAACGATGTCAGTACACAATGAGCAAGTCTATAAGTGCTTCGATCTCATCCTCATTAGCTTGCGGCGATTGCAGTTGTACTTCTGTGTTGATTAAGTAAATACTGTCTACTCCTGGTTTTTTTCTTTTTTCTTCTCTCGAATCCTGTTTTGTCTCACCGCGTCAGGATAAGAAGAGATTGCTAGAACGAGCCCTTGTGTGCGCTTCATAAACAGTGTCTTTCGTCGCCTCTGTTATCTCTGAGGTCCACCTTTTGTGTGGCCGGCCTTTTGCTGGTGTGTGAAGATAAAGGATTGTCTTTATTACACTGGACATTCCACATATGGCCCGGTCCCTGTCAGTAGAAATGACAAGTCACCTGCCGATAGTATTGAACAATGCAGGAACTCCGTAGCTTCGTCGACAATCTTGGGGAACCACCAGAAAAACTGCATTTGTGAACAGAACGTTGCAGTCCGGATTCGTACCCACGAGCTTCAGAACACAAGGCAACAACTTAGCCTGCAGAAACATTCTTTCCCCGTCTTCTCATTTCAAGATTCTGAAGTGGGAACATCCAACGTAAAATCCAAGTCGTCGCCGGAATCTCCTATCCGACCTCTCTTCCTAATAGCGTACACACATCGCCTGCCTGTCCAGCGTTTTCGTAGGCGTTTGGTCGACGGGTCAGAAGCTCCCTGTGAGTGCAATTAAATTCCGCGGGCTGGTAGAAAAGCCACAACTTCTCCAGATTTACGGTGTTCGTGGCAACGAACCGAAGGGTTACAATGTCCATGGCACCGAGCCGAAGAGCTGAAAGCTCAAGTGCTTCTGGATCGAAGGAAAAAAAATGGCGTTCACATTATCATCCCTGCCCCTTGCTCTACAGCTTGCTACTGTATCCGTGCCTACCAGACAGTCTGGTCTGTTAGTTTCTCCTCCCTGACTCCTGCCACATATCCAGAGAGAAAATGAAGATGACCCTGGAGTCACGAAATCAAGACACAGACACCAGCCACTGTCTCCCCACATAACTCGCCAGGACCTACCATGACCATCATCATCACGACGTGTTAACCTGGTAGCAGTGATTTACTAACGCCATCAATTCTTGTGGACCTCAGAGATAACAGAGGCTGCGAAAAACACTATTTATGTAGCGCACACAAAAGCCCGTTCTAGAAATCTCTTCTTATCCTGACACTGTGAGACAAAACAAGACTAGAGAAACAAATAAGAAGAAAAGTAAGATCAATTCTTGTACCAACCTAAGAAAATAAAAAAAATCTAGAGGAGAGAAGGGACTATGACAATGGTGGGTATCACTGTACTAAAAGAGGCGCCGATAATGAAGTCAAAATACACGCTTCGCTAGTAACCCTGTGTCGTGCTAATTCCATAGTTTAAGCCCCAACTTAAGCCAACAAAATCTTCGATGTGGACAGGGTACACGGTTGAACTACAGGTTTCCTGATTCTTTACTTGAGGATGTAAATTACTAGTACCTCAGAAGTTTGAAAGGTGAAGGATGTTGATGATAAAGAAAGAAATACTTCACGCAAAAAATCTGTCAGAGATGCCATATTAGACGCGTTGACTAGGTTTGAATATATAGCGGGCGATCGAAAATTTAAAAAACAAACTTACCAATGCTTACAGACAGACCACGTATGGAGACTTACCTTGGTGTTTAGAAAAACGAGAGTACAAGGCTCCAGGTTTGAAGGCACCGCTTCTGTCTGCGTTCTGACTATGGTCCCCAATCCCTGAAAGGTTTGCACCGAGTGTAAGTCTTCCATGTTCAGAGTCAAGCAAAGACTGGATGAAAGAAAGAAAAGTATAAGAGATACGAATATATATATGCTAGCTTTAATTCTTCTTCTTCTTTGCGTTCGTTCTTTACGACCAATTTCAATCACTATTTGTGGTATGTTTGATCTTTGCCGAGAACGTGTATACGTTACTCATTTGTTTGGTAGGCCCCTAAACGCATAGACTTCTACACGTTTAGGACAAGTGCTTCCGATTTCAGCCAAACCTCCTTAGTCGCCTCTTACGACATGCGTTGCAGGTAACAGTGGTTCTATTCTTTACACCCCAAATTTGGGCCCCGGTAATCACTCGGGCGCTAGCTTTGATTGATTGATTGATTGATTGATAGAACCACTATCATTGCACTTCGGTGAGTAACCATGTGTGCCCCAATCTCTATCTTACACGAAAGATCTCAGCTGCAGTGAACGAACTCCGTAGCACCTGTTAGGGTCCCCAATGTAATTCTGAAGATGGTGAAGATATTTTTGTAAGAATTTTTATGTTTAATCTTTTCCAATGAATTTTGTTTGCCTGGGCAGAAGCTTTCCAGCCTGTTCTTCTCGATTTTGAATTGCTAAGTGTTTATTTACGTGCTCAAATTGAACACGGGACCTGTGGTTTATCGTCCGTCTCCGATATGACTATGAATTCGATCTCACCTACCATGAGATCAGGGATCTCTGGAAAAAGTCCAGATGGCTGCACGAAGGAGCGAACCTGGTACCTTTGGCACGAGAGACGAGCACGTAACTTCTACGTCACAGAGACTCCGTGTGCTAGCTCTATTACTCAGGTTCGCAGGAGACGTTCATGTGGAGATTTCTCTACGACCCTAACAGACGATTCTCAGGTCGATCCAGCTTCAACTGGTTACCACAGAAACACTGGGGAACATTTTTTCAGCATACGGAAGAATAACTAATGAAATTCAACATATGTGCAACAAATCAAATGATAGGACAAATGGCGCCAATTTTAAAATGCAAACATGTCACCATGAACACAAAAAGAGCAATGTTCAACACAATCTTTCTCCCCACATTATGCTACCAGTGCTAAACCTGGTCACTGACAACAAATTATAGAAGAAAACTAGTCACGACAAAGATGAAGTGTCTACGCAGAATGCTGGGTGTAACAAGAAGAGACTCGTTGAGAAATGAAGACATCAGGAAAAAGTGGGTACAACATCAGTACTGAACTTCATCAAGAAACAACAAATTAAATGGTTCGGTCACGTAAGCAGATTACCAACAGACAGTGCACCTCAAAGAGCAATACTGCTCCGATGCAATGGGTACAAAGCAAAAGGCCGGCCACGCAAAAGATGGACCTCCGAGATAATAGAGGCGACGAAAGCCCGTTTTAGAAATCTCTTATTGACCTGACGCTGTGAGGCAAACAGGATTCGAGAAAGAAAGAAAGAAAGAAGAAAACACTGGGAAGCAAAGGTAGACGGCATGAAGTTTACCACATTACTCAGCGTCAGCCTTAAGTTAACGAAAATACAGGCCTAACATTGTATTCACCAAAATATAATAATAATCAAAATTTCAGTGGCGGCTCGTGATCATTTCTGCTGGTGAGGCCAGACAAACATTTTGGAAAAATCATGGTTCTAGGTTAGGTTATATTTTAATTTATAAAATAATAAATACACGTTCATATTACTTTTGGTGGGGCCCGGACCCACATGCCTTTAATGACGAGCCGCCACTGATCAGAATACTAAGAGCATGAATATTTCCAGTGGCAACGTATGGGTGTGAAGCATGGACATTTAATAAAGCAGTGGGAAAACATCTATGTGCTTTTGAATATAAGTGTTACAGAAGAGTCCTTCGTGTTACAAGAGATCGTTGGTGGTGGTCGAGTACTACTGGTGGCCCTGGGGGTCTCTGTGGCTGAGTGGTTAAGCCCTTTGCCTTGCGAGTCGCAGGTCGTGGGTTCGAATCCGGACCGCGGCCTTCTGTTCACGAGTACAGTTTTTCCAGAGACCCCTAGGATTGTTGCTGGAGCTACGGAGTTCGTGCTTTGTGCAATACTCTCGGCAGGTGGCGTGCCATTTCTGCGGAGAGGACCGAGCCATATGGGGTAAAACCCGGTGCAATGAAGCCAATCCTTCGGCTTTAAAACCCTTTATACTAGTGACCTTTCATAGCATGATGGTTGATGGTATGAACATAGTGTGTTGTACAATAACACAAACTCTGTTCTATTGGCTTGATTCGTATTTATTGATGTTATTTGTAGTAGTTGTTTACAAACACGTCCACATACGTATATCTTGGACAGAGAAGAGAACAAATAGATATATCCAGAAAGAACTCAAAATCAAAGAAAACTGGCTGATGCTACAAATAAGAAAGAGAAAATTGAGATATTTTGGAGATATAAAAAGACATGAAGGGCTGGAGAAGACCATCATGGAAGGAGGCATACCGGCAAAGAGAAGAAGAGGAAGACCATGGAGAAGATGGATTCAGGATGTAACTGATGGTTTGAACATGACGGCTGCAGAGGCAGAACATCTGGCCTATGAGAGAGATAAATTCCGGAGGACTGTTGGGGTGGCAACGTTCTGCTGAGGACAAGCTATTTGATGATGATAATAATAATATTTCCCGAAGCCTTTTCAGACCTTAGGGTATGAAGTCACTTCACATTTCTAGACCCTAGTGTGCAGGAGGTGGGAGGGTCAATTCCTTTCCTCATGTGTGGAACGTCCGCGTGGGGGATTGAACCCACAACACACTTGTTTGTGAGTCGATAGAAAAACGCTCAGGCACTATGCCAATCCGTCCCTCATTCACCAATATAACAAAATAACTTTTGTTACTGCCTGTAGTGCCGTATTTTAGGGCGGTGTAGGACAGGTGGGACGAGAGCCTGATGAATTTAATGCCCGCATAGCTAGTGCAGTCGCCGCGAAGCTGTTCAGATTAGGATTTTTCATTTATGGCCACACAGAAAAAAATCCTTGGCCTTACCGTGATTTGAACAAGGGTCTCCAGCATCGGAGCCGCGCTCTAATCCATTCAGACGCTCCTCGGCCAGACGTACCAATATACCGCATGGTATGAAAATGGGTTCCTTTACAATTTTATTTATAAATTGAATATTCTATTATTCTTTACAGAGAAAAATGTGAAAGAAATTGATGTTTGCATAATATAAAAAAAAAGCGGAGAGATAAATTTGTCTCGGGTGTTTTGATAAGCACAGCAATTTTGATCCCGTTTTTAATTGATGTTCCTGTTCCCAAAGGTGCAACTATGTTTTGTCAAGTATGCACGATTGTATCTTTTCTTCTTTAGCCTGTTACGCCCTTGGCGTTTAGGCAACAACAAACGACACCATTCTTCCCTGTTCATGCCTTCCTCTGTATTGTGTTCCAGCTATGATTCATTTCCTTCAGTTCTTGCTCTATTGTTCTCCTCCAGGTCGTCTTGGGTCTTCCACGCTTTCGCCTACCCTCTGGAGTCCATCTCAGTGCAGTTTTCGTGTCGGAGCCAGTCTCCATGGCATCACATGTCAATCCATCTCCAGCGTCGTCTTCGGATGATAGTGCCCATATTCTCTTGTTGGCAACGATTGTATCTAGTTGACTGTTAATTGTATATGACGAAACACGTAAAAAAAACAAAGTACCGCAGTTTGACAAAATATATAAACAATAACGACACATAAACGTTTCAACCGAAATGCTTTTATCAAGCAAAGGAAACACCAGAGAAGTGAATTTCTTCATTTCTTACAAGGCACGCAACATATAGAGTCAGACAATACATTAGTAGCGGCCGTAAAATGAAAATATGTGACTAAAAACGAATAACGAAATAAATACAACAAAAGGGTAGAAGTGAGAAAAAGGAAAATAAACAATAAACCTCATATATACATTTAACATAATAATAATAATTCCTCTCGTACCGTTATACGTTACATAGGGCCTGCAAGTATTTTCTCCATACCGCTCTATCCTGGGCAACTCGCTCAATCTCCTCCATGGAACTGAGACCGATATTTCCTGCCTCTCTCAGCAAAGTTCGTTTCAGGGTCTCCTTAGGTCGACCTCTCTTTCTTGAACCCTTTGCATCCTACTTCAATGCCTGCTTTGATATTCGTTGATCATTTCTCCTCAAGGTGTGCCCAACATATCTCCATCTTCTCTTTCTTATAACAGTTGTCACTAGTGGTTGACCAGACATGTCTCTGATTTCATCACTTCTCCTGAATTCGTTCCATTTTATATTCATTATTTTTCGCAATCTATTTTCAAATGCATTCAACTTGCTTTCTATATCTTTAGTCATTTTCCAACTCTCGCTAGCATATGTTAGGATTGATACAACATTTGAATTGAAAATTCGTAATTTAGTTTTAATACTATATAACTTGCAGTTCCACATTTTATTTAAACTTTTAAAAGCTGATGTTGCTTTGCCAATTCGTATCATAATTTCTTTTTAACATTTCCTGTGCAATCAAAATTGCTTCCTAAATAGGTGAACTGCTCTGTTATTTTTTTCATTTTAGATTCCAGGGTGATATCTGCATTACTTGCCATAGGTGTCTTCATTATATTTGTTTTTCATAGCTTATCTGCAGTCCAACTTTTGATGCTATAGATGACAAGTCTGGGGAGCATTTTTTCAGCAAATGGAAGAATAACTAATGAAATTCAACACAGATGCAACAAAGCAAATCAAATGATAGGGCAAATGGCGCCAATTTTAAGATGCAAACACGTCACCATAAACACAAAAAGAGCAATGTTCAACACAATCTTTCTCCCACATTATGTTACCAGTGCCAAACCTGGACGCTGACAACAAACGATAGAAGAAAACTAGTCACAACAGAGATGAAGTGTCTACGCAGAATGCTGGGTGTAACAAGAAGAGACCGGTTGAGAAATGAAGACATCAGGAAAAAGTGGGTACAACATCAGTACTAGACTTCATCAAGAAACAACAAATTAAATGGTTCGGTCACGTAAGCAGATTACCATCAGACAGTGCACCCCAAAGAGCAATGCTACTCCGATACAATGGAGTACAAATGAATGAAAATCGCAGCAGCAATAATAATGGTTCCTCAGAGATAACTGAGGCGACAAAGATCTATTTTTTACGAATCAAAAGCATACTAGGGACTCCTGTTTTAGCAGAATCTCATTACTTGACCTGAGTGTCTTGCATTTTATTGTTTCGAAGCAGAAAGATGATAGATGACAAGTTGTCTGTTTTTCTTTGCATATCTTGGTTGTTTCTACTTAACAAGGCAATATCATCTGCAAAATCCAAATCTTCTAGTTACTATTTCTACCCAATCGATGCCAATTTAACATATACACATATAAAATATAGAGCATGAGAAAAGAAAGTACTAAGAAGAATAAAAATGTAGTGCGTGGAGTCCATGAGGTCGCAAGGTACTATATAAAGATGTAAACGATTTCTAGAGCAAATCGACTACGATCATCAGAGGAGCATGATTGGATGACAGTGACCAAGATATCGCGAGTTCCCAAATGGTCCGTTCCATTGAAATGAGTGTCTACATGGGTCACAGAACATTTCCGCATATCACGTAAGTGTTGGTCGAAACGGTCACTAAGTATTTTGCCAGTTTCGCCTATATATACCTTGTCACAACGTTTACAAGTGATGGCATAGATTATATTGCGAGACTCGCATGTAAAACCATCCTCAATAACACAAGTGGCTTTAGGGAAAGACACAGTACGGGTCTGTATCACATAAGCACATGAATGGCATCGGTTAATTGCCTTGCATGAATAAATCCTAGACCATCAATCATGCATGAATGAACACGAAGCAATAAATGCAGATAATCTTGGCTCAATGATAAAACACAAAGAAGATGTATTGAAATAGATTAATATAAGATCAAACATCGCCCTACACAGGGTTCAGCAATTGAAATCTTGATGGAGTGGAACGTACACATCAAATAAAATCAGAGTATACATACGGGTGTAAAACTGGGACATTTAGCAACATACGGATGTGAAACTGGGACATTTAGCAACATACGCAGGTGTGAAACTGGGACATTTAGCAACATATGGGTATGAAACTGGGACATTTAGCAACATACGGGCGTGGGATTGCGATATAAATGGACTGGCAGTCCAGTGAAGTTGCATGACCGTATGTAAATAATAGTCACCTTGATCAGGTATTGCAGTGAGTGACCCTCAGACAGCTACAGATCATGTATTGCAGTGAGTGACCCTCAGACAGCTACAGATCAGGTATTGCAGTGAGTGACCCTCAGACAGCTACAGATCATGTATTGCAGTGAGTGACCCTCAGACATGCTCCTACAGATCATGTATTGCAGTGAGTGACCCTCAGACAGCTACGATCATGTATTGCAGTGAGTGACCCTCAGACAACTACGATCATGTATTGCAGTGAGTGACCCCTCAGATCATGTCAGTAGCAGTGGTGACCCTCAGACAGCTACGATCATGTATTGCAGTGAGTGACCCTCAGACAGCTACAGATCAGGTATTGCAGTGAGTGACCCTCAGACAGCTACAGATCATGTATTGCAGTGAGTGACCCTCAGACAGCTACAGATCATGTATTGCAGTGAGTGACCCTCAGACAGCTACGATCATGTATTGCAGTGAGTGACCCTCAGACAGCTACAGATCATGTATAGCAGTGAGTGACCCTCAGACAGCTACAGATCATGTATTGCAGTGAGTGACCCTCAGACAGCTACGGATCAGAATTTCTTTTTTGGACCTCTATGACATTCTTCTGATATATAGCTTCCCAGTTGAAGTGACCCTCAGACAGCGCATGTATTGCAGTGAGTGACCCTCAGACAGCTACGATCATGTATTGCAGTGAGTGACCCTCAGACAGCTACGATCATGTATTGCAGTGAGTGACCCTCAGACAGCTACAGATCATGTATTGCAGTGAGTGACCCTCAGACAGCTACAGATCATGTATTGCAGTGAGTGACCCTCAGACAGCTACAGATCATGTATTGCAGTGAGTGACCCTCAGACAGCTACAGATCATGTATTGCAGTGAGTGACCCTCAGACAGCTACAGATCATGTATTACAGTGAGTGACCCTCAGACAGCTACGATCATATATTGCAGTGAGTGACCCTCAGACAGCTACGATCATGTATTGCAGTGAGTGACCCTCAGACAGCTACGATCAGGTATTGCAGTGAGTGACCCTCAGACAGATACGATCATGTATTGCAGTGAGTGACCCTCAGACAGCTACAGATCATGTATTGCAGTGAGTGACCCTCAGACAGCTACAGATCATGTATTGCAGTGAGTGACTCTCAGACAGTTACATATCATGTATTGCAGTGAGTGCCCCTCAGACAGCTACAGATCATGTATTGCAGTGAGTGACCCTCAGACAGCTACAGATCATGTATTGCAGTGAGTGACCCTCAGACAGCTACAGATCATGTATAGCAGTGAGTGACCCTCAGACAGCTACAGATCATGTATAGCAGTGAGTGACCCTCAGACAGCTACAGATCATGTATTGCAGTGAGTGACCCTCAGACAGCTACGGATACAGAGATTTTTCTTCTTCTTTTGGATCCTTCTTCTCGGCCATTTTGATCATTCTTGTTGTGATATATAAACAGCCTTTGCCAAAAAACGTTGGAACGTTGCGCCCCCGTTAAGCCCCTACAGTTGTAGGACAAGCGCATCCGGTGCGTTTCTGCATTTTCGGCCTATGGATACAGAGATTTTTTTTTTTCGATCCAGAAGCACTTGAGCTGAAAGCTCTTCGGCTCGGTGTCATGAACATCGTAACCCTTCGGCTCGGTGCCACGAACACCGTAAATCTGGGGGAAACCCGTAGCTTTTCTGCCAGCCCGCGGAGTTGAACCCGCACTTACAGAGGACTAGTCACCCGTAGTCAACGCGCTACGAACACGCTGGGAAGACGGGCAACTACAAGATATTAAAGAAACCATGAACATGACCATCGACGAAGTGGGTGAACTGGCAAGAGACAGAGTGAATTTCAGATGTGTGCAAGAGAGCAACGTCCTATAAAGGATACGCACCTTGATGATGATGATGAAATTTTAAATTCTTCTTCTTTCTACTTTGCGATCACCGCTTAGACTGACATACCAGGGCTTTCCCATAAATCTTATTCATGTAGAAGTGTGATTCATGCAGCCTTTAGCATGGGTGTGTTTTACGTCACATCTTTAGCACCATTTGGAGCTCTGGTGCTTATCCTTCGACGATGCCCGTCTGCCCAGCGTGTTGGTAGCGTGTTGGACTACGGGTGACTATCCCTTTGTGTGTGCGGGTTCATTTCCGCGGGATGGCAGAAAAGCCACAGATTCCCCAGATTTACGGTGTTCGTGGCACCGAACCGAAGGGTTGCGATGTCCATGGCACCGAGCCGAAGAGCTGAAGCTCAAGTGCTTCTGGATCGAAAAAAAAAATCCTTCGACGATGTGTCCGGTTTTAGCCAGCGTTTGGTCACCCGAATGGTTACCGGAGCCCAAATTTGGGGTGTAAGGAATAGAACCACTGTTACCTGCCACGCATGTCGTAAGAGGCGACTAAGGAGGTTTGGCTGAAATCGGATGCACATGTCCTAAACCTGTAAAAGTCAATGTGTTTAGGGCCTACCAAACCAATGTGCAACGTATACACGTTCTTGGCAAAGATCAAACATATTACAAGCAGTGATTAAAATTGGTCGTAAAGAACGAACGTAAAGAAGAAGAAAAGCCAGCGTTTACTGGGTTCGCTCTCCGTTAGCCTTTGGCTGTCCCAGCCTACCTGCAAGCACGACCTACTATATTTATAGAGTAAGGTCGTGCTGGAAGGCACGAGTTACATTTAAAATTGATAGTTTCCTTAAGAAAAGTTGTTACAATGTTCTTATTATGTTAAACAACAGAGTTCTATTTCGCATATCAAATGCGCAGGTTTGAAAGCAATATTTTTTTTTAAAAATACTTTCTATATTCTACAACAACAATTATTCATTAAAATAACCAAATGAAAGTATGAGTATTTTTTTAAAAAAAACACATTTTCACTCGTGAACAGGCTTGATGGAAAATTAGTCTTGTATGAAGGGTTTTTAAGGTGGTTTAATGCCCGCATGCCCAGCGTGTTCGTAGCGCGTTGGACTGCGGGTGACTAGCCCTCTGTATGTGCGGGTTCAATTCCGCGGGCTATCAGAAAAGCCACAGGTTCCCCAGATTCTCGGTGTTCGTCGCACCGAACCGAAGGGTTACGATGTCTATGGCACCGAGCCGAAGAGCTGAAAGCTCAAGTGCTTCTGGATCGGAAAAAGGTGGTTTGAAGTACTCTAAGAGATAATGTGGTACCTACTGGTGACATCAGATGCAGATCAGAAATAAAGACCAGAATAGGGCAGGTCAAAGCAACGTTCCAGAAAATGAGAAGCATATATGATAAAAGTCATTGACAATTGAGATGAGAATGAGAGTTATTAAGTGTGCTACATGGAACCAATACTGACGTACGGATGCGAGTCATGGACACTAAACAAACAGATCGAAAAATCTCTGAGGGCCACAGAGATGTGGTTTAACAGAAGAATGATGAGAATCCAATTGACTGCTAAAATGACTAATGTTGAGGTGTTGAATGAGATCAAGACACAGAGAAAGCTTATTATAAATATAAGAAAGAGACAGTTATCATTTTTCGGACATGTGATGAGAAAGGGAGGTTTGGAACACATTGTAACAACTGATAAAATCAAGGGGAAACTAGACAGAGGAAGACAGAGAGAGAAATTTTGGATAGCCTGACTTCATGGCACAGTAGAGCGTCAACATCTGAGTTGATAGCAAACTCCAACGATTGAGATTTGTGGAGATCCATGATCACCTTCGCCAGCCGTCACGGCACCTGATGATGATGATGATGACAGTAAATAACGTAAATAAAAAGCTGTGTGTGATACAAATTCTGGTATCATAAAAAATAAAAGATTAAAAAAACTCGGTAATATTAACGGTATGCAAAGAGTTAAGATAACACTAGCAACCAATTAAAGATTGTATCCCTACCAGAAAACTAGTCAAAATGGCGCTGTCTAGAGACAATCTTGTTCCATGGAACAACAATCCAGATCCGAGTCTACGTTGATGGAGAATATCTTCCTTCTTTCTCGACCTCTGACGACAGTATCGAAGCTTACGAAGACACTTCTCTGAGATCCACACCGCTTTAGGAATTATCACTTCAGGACATCGCAGAGTTGTATAAGTCTGTGAACTCTCAGTCCATTCCTTCAAGACCGGCTTCAGAATCACAGGTAGCACAGTTAAAGTCATAGTCTCTGGCTGGTTGTGACAACCGTACAGGTTTAAGTACCAGGTTAAATTATAAACACATTCGTATCCAGCGGTTCAGTTCTCCGTAACACTTTATACGAACAAACGTCTATACAGACGATGTTATTATTTATTTACCAGCTGAGACATATCTAGCGTACAGCGACGTATCTAGAGTTTCACTGTAAGATATAAATATACATGTTGTAGGCAGGTTTTAATAAATGCGGGACACGACGACGATCGTTCATGAAACAAGTCGAAGACTAACTATACACTGTGATAGAAATCAGGGAAACTCAGTTATTGAAGAACTCATAGACGTCCTGTTGAGAAAGAAATGTAAATAGGTGATAGACGGAAGAACGGTTCGGATATTGCCGGTAGCGGTTAGCGAACTGCGAGGGATCACAAATTAGAGACATGCTCAAAATAGAGTAATTATTATATATGGTATAATAACTTAGTTTTGGACTTGTCATGAGGACTCAGTGATTAGCCAGGGTGGTATTCAGCGCCGAAACACACAATAAATGATTAGGACAGGTACAATAGTGGCACAATGGCAACAGGACTTCACGGTACGTTAACAAGAGTCCCTCGTTACTTTTCAGCACACTCTGTCACAAGGTGGACGGCAATTCTCAAAGCTTGTTCAAGACTACTTTGCCGACTGCTTATACGATTCGAACGACACTCTACTGCCATACATATATATATATATATATATATATTATCATAGTAAATATTCTTAGGGCTAGTCTCAGACCGCACGGTCTTTGGGCAGATACTGGACAGCTATGAATAGATTCGTAGTATGTGAATAGATAATGAATAGCTATAAATAGATTGAATGTATGAATACAGAAAAACAGAGCCAACAAAATAAAAAAGAACAAAAATTCAGAACATGAGAACATGTAGACAAGTACCAAAAAAAAGAAGAAAATGCAACTTTGATATTGATTGACTGATTGATTGATTGACTGATGATAGGACAATCATCATTGCACTTTGGTGAGTAACCATGTGTGCTTCGATCTCTTTTTACCTAGAAAGATCTCAGCTGCAGTGCACGAACTCCGTAGCACCTGCGAGGGTCCCGATGTAATTTTGAAGATGGTGAAGATATTTTTGCAGGAATTTTAATTTGAACCTTTTCTGATGAATTTGCCAGGGCAGGACTTTTTAGCCTGCTTTTTCTCGATTCTGAACTGCCATTGGTTTTTCACGTGCTCAACTGAACCTACGTTTTATCGTCCGTCTCCGATATGACTAGAAACTCGATCTCACCTACACTTGTATCAGGGATCTCTGGAAAAATATCCAAATAGCTCCACGGTGGAGCGAATCAGACAGCTTTGGCACGAGAAATGAGTGCCTAACCTCTACGCCACAAATACGCCTGAGGGGAAAATGTATGTAACTTTGATATGTATATAACTTTGATATGTATGTAACTTTGATATGTATGTAACTTAGATATGTATGTAACTTAGATATGTATGTAACTTAGATATGTATGTAACTTATGATATGTTATGTAACTTTGATATGTATGTAACTTTGATATGTATGTAACTTTGATATGTATATAACTTTGATATGTATATAACTTTGATATGTATGTAACTTTGATATGTATGTAACTTTGATATGTATGTAACTTTGATATGTATGTAACTTTGATATGTATGTAACTTTGATATGTATGTAACTTTGATATGTATGTAACTTTGATATGTATGTAACTTTGATATGTATGTAACTTTGATATGTATGTAACTTTGATATGTATGTAGATATATTTCGTTAATATGTCTTCACATTTTTTATTTAACTATAATCGTAGATGCCTTCTATACAAGGTTACTTGGTAGATTCGCTAAAGTTACATACATACCTCGTCACACAGAGAGAGAGAGAGAAGAGAAAGAGAAAGAAGAGAGAGAGAGAGAAGTATAGAAGGAAAAGAGAAAAGAAGAGATAAGAGAGATAAAGAGAGAAAGAGAGAGAAGAGAGAGAGAGAGAAGAGAGAGAAGAGAGAGAAGAGAGAGAAGAAGAGAGAGAAAGAGGAGAAGAGAGAGAGAGAGAGAGAGAGAAAGAAGGAAGAGAGAGGAGAGGAGAGAGAGAGAGAAAAGAAAGAAAAAAGAGAAAGAAGGAAAAGAGAGGAAGAAAGATAAATCGAGATACCTGAAAGTTAATACATGACACAGAGAGAGAGAGAGAGAGAGAGAGAGAGAGAGAGAGAGAAGAGAAGAGAGAGAGAGAGAGAAGAAAGAGAAAGAGATGAGATAGAAGGAAGAGAGAAATAGAGAGAAAAGATAAGAGATACAAGAGAAGAGAATAGAGAGAGAGAAGCGAGAAGAGAGAGAAAAGAGAGAAGAGAGAGGAGAGAGGGAGGAGAGAGGAGAAACATTTGGTAATAGTTCATAGTTCATAAGTACGGTTCCAACTTCACTGCAACGGTCACCCCATAATTGCTCCGTTCCTGTGCCAATGAAAATCACACGAAATACTAACAACTGTGAAATGTTTCCTGTGTGAACTAGTTCCAGAATGAAACAGCCGCGTACCGCCACAAAAAGCAACCTGCACCGTATAAATGCATATGGCTGTACTAAGTAGCAACACAAAACTGTTCATCACTTGAATTGCAATTCATGTCGAAGGGAACATCAATCATGACAAAATCCAGCTTTCTGCACTCGCAATATAACTGCAAAAAGAAGAATGAGTTTGTTCGTCATAACAGCTGTCCGCCATTTTCTGAATACACACAACAAACGCACGGTTGACACAGCAATAATGTCTCAGAAACAATGGAGGACAAGAATTAACAGTTGACGTTTTCCCCCTTTTTTTCTTACTTTTTTTTTCCTTTACACCTTCAACGACACCTGTCACACCTGTAGTTACAAGACTTAACGATCGGTTTCCGTAACCTTAAATGAAGGTTCTAGTGACCTTGACTAAAGGTAAGTTACTCTTGATTATTGAGCTATGAAAGATGAGGTTGTTCATTTCACATTTCTCTCTTCACGATCAGGACTTACTTTCTTCCAAAAATAGCTGAAACCAGTGGCGGCTCGTCATTAAGGGCCAGTGTGGCCGAGCCCCACCAAAAATAATGTATAACTTGTATTTATTATTATATAAGTTAAAATGTAGCAACCCAAAACCATTATTTATCCGGAAACAAGTTTCTGGCCCCACAAACAAAAATGATCACGAGCCGCCACTGATTGAAACAATCAAGCTTAATGATAGCCGCCACTGGTTGAAACAATCAAGCATAATGATAGCCGCCACTGGTTGAAACAATCAAGCATAATGATAGCCGCCACTGATTGAAACAATCAAGCTTAATGATAGCCGCCACTGATTGAAACAATCGCTGATACGCCACTGATTGAAACAATCAAGCATAATGATAGCCGCCACTGGTTGAAACAATCAAGCTTAATGATAGCCGCCACTGGTTGAAACAATCAAGCTTAATGATAATGATTTCTCAAATAGAATTCCGTGCCGATATTTAGATATTTGGTTATCTTCGTGGTGGGTTCTGTATCTGGCTCTGTATTCAGCAGAGTTGTGATCTGCTAGCCTTTCTTAGTTAGTTAGTTTGTTCCTTTCGTGCCCAAGGCGGCACATAGGGCCAGAGGTTTTAGATCTCTATATGATGCAGGGTTCGTTGCTAGCAGTTGGAGATCTCGTATGGTTTTACATCCCAATAGTTTACTTTCTTGTTGGATTGTTCTTCGAAGAGTGGTCTTTGGTCTTCCACGTTTTCTTTTCCCAACTGGTGACCACATAAGGACTTGTCGATTTAGTCTCTTTTCGTCTGATCTAAGAACATGACTTAAATATTTCCACCTTCGTTTCCTTATAATATTTGATACGGGTTGTTGGTGTGTTCTATCTCTCACTGTGTTGTTAGAAACGAAATCACTCCATTTTACTTTTAATAATTTTCGGAGACATCTATTTGACTTTTTGAAGTAGGGCGAAAAATGAAAATTAGTAGCCTGTTGATGACCCGTCGAACACACAAGTCAACCCCAGCTCTCAGTTGTGTAGAACAACAAATGTTGAGCGCGAGGTCAAATGTTAACAGGGCTTAGGATCGCATAGAGGGATGGATCTCCCTAGATAGGAATGATTCGTTTTTGTTCTACATAGGAAGGCGAACCCGAATGTAAAAAGCATGCACAGAATGGATATGCTAACCTACAGGTCTGTAGGTGCTTAACTGGCACATCAAACGTGGTCTTTAACCCTTTCACTGCTACATACTTTCTGAAGGCTGAGCTAAAAATAGCTACTCTTTGTTTCTAGGTCACAAATGAGAATGTACGCCTATAGCAGTGACAGTAGCAATGTGTAACGTGTTAACACGTCTTTAGCCCAAAGAGGGGAGATAATAACAGACGTGTTAATGCGTCTTTAGAAGTGAATGGGGAAACGTATATATACGTCCTAGCAGCTAAGACGTGCATGATCTTGTGAGAGTGAAACAAAACAATCCAAGACTATGAGGGTCTTCAAGACTGGCATGATCATGCGACAGTGAATCAATGCAGTCCAAGACTAGGGAGGGCTTTCAAGACTAGCAAGTCATATGAGAGTGAATCAATGCAGTCCAAGACTAGGGAAGGCCTTCAAGACTAGCAAGTCATATGAGAGTGAATCAATGCAGTCCAAGACCAGGGAGGACCTTCAAGACTAGCAAGTCATATGAGAGTGAATCAATGCAGTCCAAGACTATGCAGGCCACGTGAAAGTCTGCCACATCTTTATACAAATTACTGTGACACATTACCAGTTATAACAGAGTGAAATTCTTTAAGCGCCAGAAAATTAAATAGTTCGTACATTGATCCCCTCGTCAGATAGTCTTTTCAACACTCGTCGGCCAAACAAATAATCTGAACGCAAACTTATACATCTCTAGTAATAAATCCACATTTTTTTCCTATTCAACAGACTTTAGATCGTCTGGAAGTTTTGGACAAAATTACGTCTTCCTTTGATAACTCCAGATAATGAGCATAGAAATGTTGAATTGTCAAATCTAGTTGCCGTGAAATGTGATTACACAGTTCGAGTCGCTCTATACAAATTTACGAGAAACAAATCTGCTAAATTAAACACGTCTTCATTTGGCTGGTCGTAGAAAAATAAAAAAAAAGTAATATTCCAATCTGGCAAGTGATCTATGATCTGGTAAATACAACTTTCTTTACGTCTGCTGAAATCACAGACAACACAAAACGTGTTTAATATTTGCTGGAGGTGTTCAAGTTTACATTAAATAACTAGTTCGACTTTTGTTCTTATTACACGCTGATGTGTTATTTACTTACGTTGGCGGAGATACGGTGACTAGATGTGACATTTTTAAATATGTGGCCTAGGGGTTAGTGACTCGGTATATTAACCCCGATGTTCTGAGTTCGAATCATGCTGCGGACAGTTTGGTTGCAAATTGTTTCCGTTGATTTTAACAAAGGACGATGACACCACCCGTTCAGAAAGCAATGACAAACTACTGAACGTATAAGTGGTGCCTAGAAAATCAACGACTCGTTTACTGTGGTTGATGGCTACGTACTTTAGGATATGCCACGATTTTCATTTTCAGGTAACCTTGGCGGATGAAACCCATGGACCCACATTTATAACGTTCCAGTAGTCAGCAGCCTGAGTAGACCCAACCCATGGATCACATTTATAAAAGGTAAGCAGCAATCTGAGTAGATCCAACCCATGGATCACATTGTTACAGGGCCAACGACAATAACTGTAGTGTGCCAAAGCTATGGATTACATTTATCAAGGATCATTGTCTGTTGGTTATGTTATGTTACGCGATCGACATCATGGTACATTGGACATTCCCATGAGTGCTCTATCCTCCGACTGCAGACAGCCATCCTAAAGTCCATTTGCTCACCGTACCCATGAGAAGTTGATTACTATATCTTCTCTCTCTACCACGAAGACAACACTGTCTGGCATGTCCACACTTAACGCCTAATTCTCGAACTCGTTCCAGTGTCTGAGACTCGCCCATATCACATAAATGAAACGTACCATTGATTTTATCGGCTCTGTTCATAATCTTGCCAGCTTGAGTCAGGGCATTGTTGCAAGAAAGTCAGCACGCTTGTTACCCTGCACTCCAGCATGTCCAGGTGTGTACAGCCAAGTCACTTTCTTGAGATATGATCTCCAAATGCTGTCCATCCATTCCACGGAAGACTTCCAGGTTCAATCATTTGAAGCATATTCAACGAATCTGATATCATAATCGTATGGGTTACCTGTTGCTTAGCCACCCATGACAGAGCACTGGAGGCAGCAGTGATCTCCATAGTCATGCTGATGTGTTGTCTTGACAGCGCTGCTGTCCTCATGAAGTGTGCTATCGTTTCGTTGTTCTAAATACGCCCATGATCTGGTTCCGCGTCTGACAGAACTATCTGGGTAAATAATGAAATCACCTGGATAGGAGTGCTGATCCACGAGTGCCACAATCTCTGCATTGCCACATTCCCTACAGCAGCGTCTAAGTGTACCGACAACCCTGGTGTAATCAATCATATCATCTGATACATGCATTCATTCTTCCCCATACTTCAGCCCGTCTAGTGTAAAGAAATGTTTAATAACATCCTTGCGTTGGCCGTCTAGCATTGACCTCTCTTCAAGCGCCTGCCTTTGTTTTCATTTATGGCATTATGCAGAGGATGCATTATGTTTGTTGGTAATCTGCTTATGTAGCCGAACTATTTAATTTGTTTTTTCTTGATGAAGTTCAGTACTGATGTTGTATCCACTTTTTCCTTATATCTTTTTGTATTGATATGGAAGATCGTTGTCCAACACACAGCTCTCTTCTTCTCAAACAGATGATGACGTAGTACACATATTGTATATCTATTGTTACCACAAAGAAACACGATATAAGGAATAGAAATATCCAGGTCATATCGTTATTTACACAGATGGCTCTGTCAGGCATGGAACCAGATCATCATCATCAAATAGCTTGTCCTGAGCAGAATTTTGCCACCCCAACAGTCCTCCGGAACTTCTCTCTCTCATAGGCCAGATGTCCTGCCTCTGCAGCCGTCATGTTCAAGCCATCAGTTACATCCTGAATCCATCTTCTACGTGGTCTTCCTTTTCTTCTCTTTGCCGGTATGCCTCCTTCATGATGGTCTTCTCCAGCCCTTCATGTCTTTTTTATGTCCAAAATATCTCAATTTTCTTTTTCTTATTTTTAGCATCAGCCATTCTCTTTGAATTTGAGTTCTTTCCGGATAGATCTATTTGTTCTCTTCTCTGTCCAAGGAGCCAAGTCAATGTGGACTTATTCAGCATAACGAAACGGAAGCACACTTCATGAGGACTGTGGCGACTTTGAGACAACAACATCGAGCATAACTATAGCGATGACTGCTGTGCCTCCAGGGCTCTCTCGTGGGTGACTGAACAACAGGTTACCCATACGATTATCTTATTAGATTCGTTGAAAATGCTTCAAATGATTGAATCTGGAAAGTCTGCTGAAATTGGTGGACAGCATTCAGAGAACACATCTCAGAAACACTAACTTGGCTGTACACACCTGGACATGTAGAGTGCAGGCAAACAAACCTTCTGACTTTCTTGCAAACAATGACCCAACTCAAGCAGGCAGAAAGTATGGACAAGCCATATCATCAATGAGTACCTCTCATTTATGTGATATAGGAAGTCTCAACACTGGAACGTTTGAAGAATTATGAGTTAGTTTGACATGCCAGTCAATGTCGTCTTCGTGGTAGAGCAGACGGTATCCAATCAATTTTCATTGTAACGTTGAGCCAGTGGACGTTGGTATGGTTGCTGCAGGGGAGAACAGAGGGCGCATGGGAATGTCCAATGTGCCATGACGTCGATCGAATAACCTAACATAAAGAATAGAAAGAAAGACAATAAGAAAAGAAATCTTGTTTTTCAAGAGCCACGATTTCTATAACGTAGCCTTTGTTCCCTCTAAAACTCACCCAAGACAGCTTCAGCCGTTTCAGAACTCTTTTCTTTGTCCTTCTTTTAGAACCACTCAACGAATTATGAGAAATGTCAAATTCTTTTGGCAGACTTGACCCTAAGACCTTGACCTTTCAACATCAAGTCATGTTGTTCAACCACCACAAAGTACCAATAAACTTGGTCAACATCGTACTGGTCCATTGGTTTCATAATTGTGACATCAGTTTTCTCTTAAATTTACTAGGTTACGTCAATCATGACATTATGTGTAATCTAATGTTATATATGACATTTTGTGTAATATAATGTTCTATATGGACATTCTGGGTAATCTAATGTTCTATATGATATTATGTGTAATCTAATGTTCTATATGACACTCTGAGTTACCTAATGTTCTATATGGCATTCTGTGTAATCCAATGTTTTGTATGACAATCTGAGTTACCTAATGTTCTAAATGATATTATGAGTTACCTAATGTTCTAAATGATATTCTGAGTTACCTAATGTTCTATGATATTTTGAGTTACCTAATGTTCTATGATATTTTGAGTTACCTAATGTTCTATGATATTTTGAGTTACCTACTGTTCTAAATGATATTCTGAGTTACCTAATGTTCTATATGATATTCTGAGTTACCTAATGTTCTTTATGATATTCTGAGTTACCTAATGTTCTATATGGCATTCTGTGTAATCCAATGTTTTATATGACAATCTGAGTTACCTAATGTTCTAAATGACACACTGAGTTACCTAATGTTCTATATGATATTCTGAGTTACCTAATGTTCTTTATGATATTCTGAGTTATCTAATGTTCTATATGATATTCTGAGTTACCTAATGTTCTATATGGCATTCTGTGTAATCCAATGTTCTATATGACACTCTGAGTTACCTAATGTTCTAAATGACACTCTGAGTTACCTAATGTTCTATATGATATTCTGAGTTACCTAATGTTCTTTATGATATTCTGAGTTATCTAATGTTCTATATGACAATCTGAGTTATCTAATGTTCTAAATGACACTCTGAGTTACCTAATGTAAAAAAATATAATTACAATTTTTGAATAGAACAATGGAAATATATCTTGTGATAGCTTCCAAATTGTCACCAAATCCGACATTTAAAATATCGTGCTCACGTCACTAAATGTGCTAAACGTCACTAAATGTGCTAAACGTCACTAAATGTGCTAAACGTCATTAAATGTGCTAAACGTCACTACATTCAAACGTCAAAAAGTTATCTAGGTCACACCACCCTAGCAACGTTTAAACACAAAACGACCAGTAGAAGAAATATATAGCAATTTTAGTCCACATGTATAAGGTAACATTGTAACTGTAAACCTGGTCTCGTTGTCTGCACAGAATACATGAACAAGGCAAGATAAATAACTGAAGATCTTCACTCTATTAGTGTCCCGTGACGTTGCAATAGAAAAAACAAAAGCTGAAGCCGTAAGCTGATTAGTAATTATTGATTCGCTATTGTCTCTTTAACTTGTGTACCCCACCCCCTTTCTTCCTCGTGAACTCTGTGAATTCTCCTACACCCCCACTCCAAATGTGTCTATTGTCATTGTTAGCCGGTACTGAGCTACTGTAAAACTACTAATGTCTGTTGGCCCAAGTTATTTTATTTTGGTCACATAAAATGACACGAAACGGTCTATAACTCTATAGGCTATATGATTTGATAGAGGATATATTCAATGATATGTTCGGAAAGGGGTGGAGGGGTGTGGTTTATGTGACGTGTAGGGTAAGGTATCCCGCTTTAAAAGTGCTCGGTTTGTTCCTCGCGTGGAGAAATTTTAGATATTTTTTCAAAATTCACTGATCTCGCTCTAGATGAGATCGAATTTCAAGTCCTATCGGAGATGGACGATAAAACATATTTCTCGTGTTTACGTTGAGCTCATAAGAGAACCATCCGTTGAAAATCGACGATAGTAGGCTGTAAAGCAGCTGCCTATGTAAAATTCAATTTAAAAAAGAGTAAAATAAAATTATTACGAAAACTTACACATCAGGGACTTCAATGGCAAAGAGAAATATAAATAGCAACGACAGATGTAAATAGCAACGACAGATGTAAATAGCAACGATGTGTGTAAATAGCAACGATGTGTGTAAATAGCAACGATGTGTGTAAATATCAACGACAGATGTAAATAGCAACAATGTGTGTAAATATCAACGACAGATGTAAATATCAACGACAGATGTAAATAGCAACAATGTGTGTAAATAGCAACGATGTGTGTAAATATCAACGACAGATGTAAATAACAACAATGTGTGTAAATAGCAACGACAGATATAAATAGCACAATGTGTAAATACACGACATATAAATAGCAACAATGTGTGAATATCAAGACAATTAAATCAACGACAGATGTAAATAGCAACAATGTGTGTAAATATCAACGACAGATGTAAATAGCAACGACAGATGTAAATAGCAACAATGTGTGTAAATATCAACGACAGATGTAAATAGCAACGACAGATGTAAATAGCAACAATGTGTGTAAATATCAACGACAGATGTAAATAGCAACGACAGATATAAATAGCAACAATGTGTGTAAATATCAACGACAGATGTAAATAGCAACGACAGATGTAAATAGCAACAATGTGTGTAAATATCAACGACGATTAAATAGCAACGACAGATGTAAATAGCAACAATTGTGTAAATAGCAAGATCAGTAATAGCAATATAGCAACAATGTATGTAAATATCAACGATAGTTGTAAATAGCAACGACAGATGTAAATAGCAACAATGTGTGTAAATAGCAACGACAGATGTAAATAGCAACGACAGATGTAAATAGCAACAATGTGTGTAAATAGCAACGACAGATGTAAATATCAACGACAGATGTAAATAGCAATGACAGATGTAAATAGCAATGACAGATGTAAATAGCAACGACAGATGTAATCGCTCCTGCCGAGGAGGGATATCTGGCTGGTGAAAGAGGAAATTCCAAGGAGGGGCTGTTGGGTGGCAAACAGGACAAGCAACTAGATGATGATACTACAAAGAATTCTACGCAAATAGCATCAGATGGATCATGAGATTGATTTTTTAAATTAAACGTTTTGACACATGAAGTAACTTGTGGAAAAACTGGCACTGCCTGAATGGTTTGTTAGGAGGGATTGTCGTATATTGAGAGTTAATGTGGATGTCTAAAAGCGAATGAAGATGGAGACATATTCAGAGTTCACTGCAATATTCAGAGTTCACTGCAATATTCAAAGTTCACTGCAATATTCAGAGTTCACTGTAATATTCAGAGCACTGCAATATTCAGAGTTCACTGCAATATTCAGAGTTCACTGTAATATTCAGAGCGCTGCAATATTCAGAGTTCACTGCAATATTCAGAGTTCACTGTAATATTCAGAGCACTCAATATTCAGAATTCACTGCAATATTCAGAGTTCATGCAATAAGAGATTCAACTTAAATATTCAGCCTGCAATATAGAAATTCATACAACAATTATGTTAATCAGATACAACACAATTAAATTTCATCAAGAAACAACAAATTAAATAGTTCAGCCACATAAGAAGATTAGCAACAGACAGTGAGCCTCAAAAAGCAATATTGATACGATACAAAGCAAAAAGCCGGCCACGCAAAATGTGGACCTAAGATATTTTTTTTTCTTTTCGATCCAGAAGCACTTGAGCTGAAAGCTCTTCGGCTCGGTGTCATGGACATCGTAACCCTTCGGTTCGGTGCCACGAACACCGTAAATCTGGGGAATCTGTGGCTTTTCTGCCAGTCCGCGGAGTTGAACCCGCACTCACAAAGGACTTATCACCGCAATCCAACGCGCTACGAACACGCTGGGCAGGACCTTAGATATAACAGAGGCGCCGAAAGACAGTGTTTATAAAGCGAACATAAACGCTGGTTCTAGAAATCCCTTCTTATCCTGACGCTGTAAGGCAAAACAGGATTGGATAAAAGAAAAATAAAGACTGAAATATGTTCGATTATTAATTAAATGTTTTACGGTACACATAAGTAGCCTAGCCTCACTGTGCCATTGACAGGAAGTAAATCTGGCATTGGGTCAGACAGTCATTGCCATCATCATGATCAGGTGCCGTGCCGGCTGACGAAGGCGATCATGGATCCCGCACAAACTTCTGTCCCTGGTATTTGCTATCATCTCTTCTGTGTCATGTAGTCTATTCAAAATGTTCTCTCTCTCTGTCTTCCTCTGTCTGGTCTCCCGTCGATTTTACCGGTTGTCACAAGGTGTTCTTCTTCGGACCAATTGCTAAACCACTCTTTGTGATTTGTATGTGATCTGAACCTAAGAGCGATTGTATGTTGTGTCAGTTATGCACCTACAAGCACGCCTTATTTCTGCAACGCTTTTTATTTACTAGGGTAGCTTCCCAGGCCCCTACTATAGACCCCTCTTACGACATGCTTTGTAGGTCGCAGTGTTACTATTCCTTGCTCCCCTTGAGAGCGCCGGCAACACATGGGAGACAATGTGTTCTAAACCTCCCCTTCTCATCACATGTCCGACAAATGATGACTGCCTCTTTCTTATATTGACAATAAGTTTTTCTCTGTGTCTTGGCTTCATCCAACATCTCCACATTCGTCATTTCAGTCATTGCAGGCTGGCAAAACTCTTCACGAAGTAGTCATGTGTGTTTCCGTTACTTTATAGTATTGGTAATGACTCGTAACGTTTGAACCAAATACTCGTTATTTGTAGTTGTTTGCTTCTAGCAAGTTAGTTTAGTTTGTTCCTTTCGTGCCAAAGGCGGCACATAGGGCAAAGGTTTTAGATCTTCATGTGATGCGGTTCTTTGCTAGTAGCTGGAGATCTTGTATGGTTTTACATCTCAATAGTTTACTTTCTTGTTGGATGGTTCTTCGAAGAGTGGTCTTTGGTCTTCCACGTTTTCTTTTCCCAACTGGTGACCACATAAGTACCGACTTGTAAATGGGCGAGAAGTTTATACAAGTAACTATCTACAAAGTCAGCTAAAGTAATCAAATGATGAATCACTGATTGATTTTTATGATCATCATCATAGCACTTCGGTGAGTAACCATGTGTGCTCCGATCTATTTCTTACGCAGGAAGATCTCAACGGAAGTGCACAAAGTCCGTAGCATAAGCGAGGGTTCATTATGTAACTTAGAAGATATTTAAAATATTTCAGTCAGTCTGTACACTTGTCTGTACACCTGTCTGTACACTTGTCTGTGCACTTGTCTGTGCACTTGTCTGCACCCTTTTCTTTACACTTGTCTGTACACTTGTCTGTACACTTGTCTGTACACTTATCTGTACAACTTTCTTTACTTCAATCAGTCTGTACACTTTTCTGTACACTTGTCTGTACAATTGTATGTACACTTGTCTGTACACTTGTCTGCACACTTGTCTGTACACTTGGCTGTACACTTGGCTGCAAATCTTTCTTAACTTTAATGTGCTTTTGCACATTGAGAAAAACAAATCGTTTGGCCATGTACAATTACCATCCAACAGTACAACACAACCAACACTACTATTCAGGTACATTGGTTTTAAGGCCAAAGGTCGTCCACGCAAACAAAGGTTCATATAAATATCAGAGGCAGTAGAATACAAGATGCAATCACAGGAACTTGCCAGAACTTTTTGCGTACCCCAAACATTGCAAGGCACAACAGGAATAAATGATTGATTGATAGAACCATCATCATTGCACTTCGGTGATGAACCATGTACTCTCCTATCTCTTTCTTACACAAGAAGATCTCAGCTGTAGTGCACAAACTCGTAGCAACAACAAGGGTTCCTGGTGTAATTTTTTTTAAATATGTGAAGATATTTTTGAAGGAATTTATTTTTAAAACCATTCCTAATAAATGTTTATTTATTTATTTTTATTTCTAAGCGGCTTTTCAGCTTGCGCTTCTTGATTTTCAACTGACAAGGTTTTTTATCATGCTCAAATTAAACAAGTGGCCTACGTTTTATCGTCCGTCTTCAATAGGACTGGGAACTCAATCTCACCTACACTGAGATCAGGGATCTAGGAAATAAATATCCAGATGGCTCCACGAGAGAGCGAACCTGGTACTTGTGGCATGCGAGATAGAGCACCTAACCTGTGTGCCACAGAGAGCCTAGGAATAAATGAAAGAAGAAGAAGATTATTGAAGCCTAGAGACTTACCTGTACAGCTACCTTCATATCAAACAGACACTTACCTGTACAGCTACCTTCATATCAAACAGACACTTACCTGTACAGCTACCTTCATATCGAACAGACACTTACCTGTACAGCTACCTTCATATCGAACAGACACTTACCTGTACAGCTACCTTCATATCAAACAGACACTTACCTGTACAGCTACCTTCATATCGAACTCTTGAATGGATGAGATGAAACCTTGCTCCTCATCCACCTCCTCATCATTCTCCCCATACTCTTCCCCACTTATTTCTCTGTCGACCATATCCTTATAGACTTCCTGAAAACAATAAATTGATTCTGATAATAAATCATAAAATGATATCTATAAATCGATTTATTTCTTACATTTCACAGATATTTGCATTAGTTATTCATCTGTTGATGATAAACCAACATGAAAATCAACAACACTAAAACAGAAATAATGAATATGGGAAAACATAATAATCTAGACATCCATGTCAATGGCACTAAAATAAACCAAGTGAAAGAATTCAAATACTTAGGAAGCATATTCACAGAAGACGGAAAACTGGATAGAGAGATAGAGGCTTGAGTGCAAAAAGCAAATGCTGTAACCTACCAGCTAGCCCCATTGTTAAGGCACCCAAAATTTCACAGGCAGCTAAGCAACAGATGATCAACAGCATTTTTATACCTACTTTGTGTTACCAGAGCCAAACATGGACATTGAGCAAAGCGCAGTCACAAAAATAACTACATGTGAAATGTGTTGCCTGCGAAAAGTTACCAATAACACAAGAAAAGACAGAATCATCAACATCAGCATAAGAAAGAAAGTTGGCACAAAACCGTGCTTGAATTACATAGAGAAACAAAGACTGAAGTGGTTTGGCTACTTAATAAGAATGCATCCAAACTCCACAGTATACAGAGTCTTCTACAACAGAACATCGGGAAAGAAGGCAAGAGGAAGACCACGGAAAAGATGGTTAGATGGCGTAGCAGAATCATGTGAAAGAGCAAAGATAACAATCACACAAGCCACCAGAACAGCGCAAGACAAAAACAGAAAACCACGATACTGGGCAACAACCCGGTAGCAGTGTGACGACACAAGAAGAAGAACAATGATAAACCTCAACTGAGATAGAGAGCAAGTGATAGCGATCGCCGGAGTGGTTACCGGGGCCCAAATTGGGGTGTAAAGAATAGAACCACTGTTACCTGCCATGCATGTCGTAAGAGGCGTCTAATGAGGTTTGGCATGGGGCTAACTACCCCAACCTGTAAAAAACACTAGATGACTACAGAAACCACAATCAGGGAAATTCATAGCTCACCACCAGAAGAAGAAGAAGAAGAAGGACTACACAAGGAGGGACTCATGAAGCGAATCGGTGAAATTCGCCAGGGAAAATGGGGAGAGAGTGGACAGATCTGGAAAGGATGGCCTTGGATAGGCGAGCTTGGAAGGCCTTGGTTGCGGACCTATGCTTCCCTAGGGGCGTAGGGTGAAGACGAAGTGAGAGCGATAGAGTAGGGAATGAAAGAGATAGAGTGGAGAGTGATAAAGGTAGAGTGGGGAGTGATTGAGGTATAGTTGGGAGAGATAGACATAGGGTGGGAGTGAGAGGGATAGAGTGGGAGTGAGAGAGATAGAGTGGGAAGTAAGAGAAACAGAATGGGAATGAGAGAGAAGTGAAAGATGAGAGAGAAGAAAGAACAGGATTGAGAGAAAGAGGGAGAGAGACAATGACAAAGCAAGAAGGAATGGAAGCCAGAGAGAGAGAGAGAAAGACAGATAAAAAAAATACATCGACAAACATTCTAGCGTACTCTCTTGTGTTTTTAGAGCATAGTGTACGGCACTTTTAACCAGTAAATCTGTGATGACCTCTTTCTGAGACAGGCGGTCAAGTTCAGAGTAGACCACTTCTTTCTGTACGCTTCCACTGGTTTTAATGACTCGGATGTTATGTAGCCTGTCAGATTTATCATTTGAAACATTCTGCTGTGCCTGGTCGTCTCCTGCATCATCTGTAACAACAAATATGTGATTTAAATTTCTTTCTATTTGATTCTTCTGTCATAATGATAGCTATCAATCGCAAGTGATGATGACAACAGTCTCAGACATGTGTTGCTGCACCTCTCTGGTGGTGTGTGGAGGTGACTGTAGAGTCCAATCCTAGAGTACAGTTCCCTACCACAAGTGAGGCATAATGCTCAAGGTTAGACATGTGGGTGTTGTGTGTTCTGTTTTTTCGTGGCTTGCTTCTCTGTGCCTCAGCGGCACAATGATTCTCAGTTATGAGCACCTTTTGTGTTGTTACAGCGGCACATTTGGCGATCTTGCCTAAGGGATTCCTAGCACATGGTGTCTATATCGAAGCATTTTAGAGACACTTGTTGTTGTGTGTAGTTGTCTGAAACTGTAGCTTGCGCTGTATTTGAATTAAAGTGAGGAAAAGTTGCGCTATTCGGTCAACCTCCTCTCTCGTCCAGGACTCTATCTTCTGTCAGAGTCACTCTGGTAGTCAATCTCACTCTCTCGTCCAGGACTATCTTCTGTCAGAGAGTCACTCTGGTAGTCAATCTCACTCTCTCGTCCAGGACTCTATCTTCTGTCAGAGAGTCACTCTGGTAGTCAACCTCACTCTCTCGTCCAGGACTCTATCTTCTGTCATAGAGTCACTCTGGTAGTCAATCTCACTCTCTCGTCCAGGACTCTATCTTCTGTCATAGAGTCACTCTGGTAGTCAATCTCACTCTCTCGTCCAGGACTCTATCTTCTGTCAGAGAGTCACTCTGGTAGTCAATCTCACTCTCTCGTCCAGGGCTCTATCTTCTGTCAGAGAGTCACTCTGGTAGTCAACTGACTTCTCGTCCAGGACTCTATCTTCTGTCAAGAGTCACTCTGGTAGTCAATCTCACTCTCTCGTCCAGGACTCTATCTTCTGTCAGAGAGTCACTCTGGTATCAATTCTTCATCTTTTCAGGCTCTTTTCTTCAAATAGGAGAATACTCTTCGTCAGCTCTACTTCTGTCAAGACTTGATTTTCTTAGACTTACTTTCAGAAGTTGTTCAATTCGTCCAGGACATTTGTCAGAGTCACCATCAACACCTCTCGTCCAGACTCTATCTCTGCAGAGAGTCACTGGATCAACCCCACTTCGTGTCTCTCTGTCAGAGTCACTCTGGAGTAACCCACCTGCAGACTCTATCTCTTCAGAAGTCACCTGGTAGTCAATCTCCCTCGTCAGATATCTTCTGCAGAGTACCTGAGTCAATCTCACTGTCCAGACTCTATCCTGTCAGAGAGTCATCTCTACCTTTCTTCTCTTATTCTTTTTCGGATTTTTGATTCAAACGTAGTCAGGACGCCTTGTATGACGCTTCTGACTGACTTTTGCATGGAGACCTGCTTTCCTTATCAGTGTCCTCCGCCATATCGATGTGCCTGATTTTTGTAGTAAAAGATATTGTTTTTATAAGCATGAAGTATTTTGGGGAACACAGTGTTAGACCTGTATTTTGGATTTTTTCTGTTGTGGGCATAAATGAAAAATCCTAGCCTGAACAGCTTCGCTGCGACTGCACTAGCCATGCGGCCATTAAATTTCCCAGGCTCTCATCCCACCTGTCCTAAAAAGTAAAGAAAAGTAAAGGAACCCTTTCATACCTCGTGGTATATAGGCAATACAGTGTTAGGCCTGTATTTTTCATTGACCATCGGCACACGATGGGTGATGTGTCCGCATCACACCGCCGCCTTTACTTTCCCAAAGCATGTCTGGTACCCAGTTGAGGCTGGGTCGACCTGAGAGCCGTCGCGGTCAGGAAAATTCGCGCGCACTGCGGAGTTGAACCCAGACCACCAGCCTTGAGAAGCGAGTTCACTAACAACTACGCTACTGCGGCTCTCCCACCTGTCCTACACCAACCTAAAAAGCGGTACTACAAGCAGTAACGTCAGTTTCATCGCCACATGATGATAGATAAAGAAGTACATATCACGCTGGCTGCCTTTAATCTCCAGTTCTTTTCTGGTAACTTCTTGTAAGTTCTTTGAGGCTGGGTCGATCTGAGAGCCGCTATGGCTGGAACAAATTCCACTTCTCCTGTGGAATTGAATGAGTCACTATGGGCAGCGGCATAATAATTACATTACAAATGTATGTACATTTATTTTTTTTAATGTAATCACAGTGCCTTGAGAAAATAATTTTGGAGGGAATGGTGCCTGGAAGAAGAAAGAGAGGAAGGCCTAGAAGATGATGGGTGCAAGATGTCTTTGATGATCTGAGAATGACTACTGCTGACGCCGGCCAACTTGCACAGAACAGATAGTTTTTTAGGACTGCTGTCGTAGGAGACAAGTTCCGGAGCGGATAAGCTACTTGATGATGATGATGATGAACCACTGTGTGTTCTGTCTCAAAAAAATGTCCGTAAATATTTTATTTTACTTCTGAAGTCAGAGTAAGGCTTGCATGAATGGCGTGGGACACTGGTGATAGGAAAGCAATCCTTCACGCAAAAATCAGTAAGAGGTGCCATATTAGATGCCATAATAATGTCTGAATTTATAGCGAGTGAACCAGAAAATAAAAAGATGAGAGGATGGTTAGATGGCAAAACATAACAGAATTCTTTCAAAAAGCAAAAATATTTATCACCCAAGCCACTAGAACAGAACAAGGCAAAAACAGAAAATTATGACACTGGGCACGAAACTGGTAACAGTGTGACAACAAAAGAAAAAGAAGAAGAAAAAACTACTAAAATAACTACTGTTGAGCCTGTTCTCTCACTCCCTCACCAAATTCCTGACTGGGTGTGCTGTAGAAGGTGTACCCTGACAAACTTCCAGGCATCATCAACATGTTTCTCATCAATTTGTAAGGCTCCGGCATACGAGACAGATCCTCATAAACCAGCCTTCGTCTAAAGTTTGGAGCTGACAGTTTGAACTGGTACATTGATTGTTCTGCTATATAACCTTGATGGGAGACAAGACAAAATAATTTATATAGATGAGAGCATGAATAACTGTAATAAAAATAATAATTCCTCTCGTACCATTATACGTTACATAGGGCCTGCAAGTAATTTCTCCATACCACTCTATCCTGGGCAACTTGCTCAATCTCCTCCATGGAACTGAGACCGATATTTCCTACCTCTCTCAGCAAAGTTCGTTTCAGGGTCTCTTTAGGTCGACCTCTCTTTCTTGAACCCTTTGCATCCCACTTCAATGCCTGCTTTGATATTCGTTGATCATTTCTTCTCAAGGTGTGCCCAACATATCTCCATCTTCTCTTTCTTATAACAGTTGTCACTAGTGGTTGACCAGACATGTCTCTGATTTCATCACTTCTTCTGAATTCGTTCCATTTTATATTCATTATTTTTCGCAGACATCTATTTTCAAATGCATTCAACTTGCTTTCTATATCTTTAGTCATTTTCCAACTCTCGCTGGCATATGTTAGGATTGATACAACATTTGAATTGAAAATTCGTAATTTAGTTTTAATACTATATAATCTGCAGTTCCATATTTTATTTAGACTTTTAAAAGCTGATGTTGCTTTGCCAATTCGTATCATAATTTCTTTTTAACATTTCCTGTGCAATCAAAATTGCTACCTAAATAGGTGAACTGCTTTGTTATTTTTATCATTTTAGATTCCAGTGCAATATCTGCATTACTTGCCATAGGTGTTTTCAATATATTTGTTTTTTCATAGCTTATCTGCAGTCCAACTTTTGATGCTAATTGATAAATTAATGATAGAATAAAACTAATCACAAGAGAGATGAGGTGTATACGCAAAATGCTGGGGGTAGCAAGAAGAGACCAGTTGTGAAGTGAAGACATCAGGAAAAAGTGGGTTCAACATCAGTACTGAACTTCATCAAGAAACAACAAATTGAATGGTTCGGGCACATAAGTAGATTACCAACAGAGAGTGCACCTCAAAGCAATGGATACAAAGCAAAAAACTGGCCACATAAAAGGTGGACATCAGAAATAACAGATGCGGCGAAAGACACTATATATGAAGCGCACACAACGGTTCGTTCTAGAAATCTCTTCCTATCCTGACGCTGTGAGGCAAAACATGACTGGAGAAAAGAAAGAACAAAGATGACAAATTGTCTGTTTTTCTTCGCATATCTTGGTTGTTTTTACTTATCGAAAAAGGGTGGAGACTGCAGTAAAACTTGGAAAAATAGCGAAACACGTACAAACAAAGTACTATAGTTTTACAAAATACAGAAACAGTGACGATAAACAGCAACGTTGCGACCAAAAGGCCTTTATCAAGGAAACAATACAACAAGAATGACGAATTTCGAGGAACACTACAAATGGACGATTACATGTAGAAACATTCAAACCTATCTAATGAAAATCTGGGAATAAAAACGAATAAAGAAATGAGTGCAACACATATGTGTATTTGCTCCATATATATAAGTTATTTATCCACTATATTGTTTATTGTTTCTCTTCTTTTCCACTTCCGGTTTTGTGTTGCACTCATTTCGTTATTCGTTTTTATTCCCAGATTTTCATTAGATAGGTTTGAATGTTTCTACATGTAATCGTCCATTTGTAGTGTTCCTCAAAATTCGTCATTCTTGTTGTATCGTTTGCTTGATAAAGGCCTTTTGGTCGAAACGTTGCTGTTTATCGTCACTGTTTCTGTATTTTGTAAAACTATAGTACTTTGTTTTTACATGTTTAGCTAGTTTTTACTTAACAAGGCAATTTCATCTACAAAATCCAAATCTTCTAGTTGACTATTTTCAATGTATATCTAATTTATTCTCTAACTTTCAATTTATCTTCTACTTCCACACAATAAACTCACCATTTTTGATAATGTTATCATAGACAGAGTCATCCCATGTTCTAGTCCATGTAGACAGGTAACGTTTGGCCGAGAATCCTGGACGAAACTGGCGTTCAAATGTTCCACAGTGAGCACGAGCAAACTTCAGATAAAAATTATCATTAACGTGACCCTGTGGTTAAAGGTAGAAAATATTCAATAAAAACAATAATGAGATATAATTATAACATTAATTATTTAGAATAAATTGTAACATTAATTATTGAGATAAAATTATAGCATTAATTATTGAGATAAAATTATAGCATTAATTATTGAGATAAAATTATATAATTAATTATTTAGATTAAATTTATAGAATTATTATATTCATCATCATCAGCATCATCAAATACTTTGCCCTGAGCAGAGTTTCGACACTCTAACGGTCCTTCTGAATTTCTGAAGGAAGGAAGGAAGGATTATTGGTTAATTATGTGTGTGTAACAGTAAGCAAATATTAATTAAGTCAATACATGTTACCTGTGATCCATATTTGAGAATTGAATTGGCCAGGTCTTCTACTGTCCTTAAGTACACCTGGTTCAAGATAATCAGTTTTAGGAGAATTAGATAACTTTTTATACAACTGGTAATACAGAGAAATAGATAAGAAAGAGAGGAATATGGAGAGAGAGAGAGAGAGAGAGGAATATGTAGAGAGAGAGAGGAATATGGAGAGAGAGAGAGAGAGAGGAATATGGAGAGAGAGAGGAATATGGAGAGAGAGAGAGAGGAATATGTAGAGAGAGAGAGGAATATGGAGAGAGAGAGAGAGAGAGGAATATGTAGAGAAAGAGAGAAACTGTGCGAAAAAGAGGGAGAGAAAGGCAACACATATTAAAGTAAATTAAATAGACCAGCATTGGCCACAGAAATCAGAAATAAAATAAATGAGGTAAATATAAAGTGAAAGAAGAGTTGAATGATAAATAAATAAAAGAAAAATAGGAAAGAGGAGAAAAAATAGGAAAAAGTAGAAAAATAGGAAAAAGTAGAAAAATAGGAAAAAAATAGGAAAGAGGAGAAAAAATAGGAAAAAGAAATAAAAGAAAAATAGAAAAAAGTTGAAATAAAAGAAAAATAGAAAAAAGTTGAAATAAAAGAAAAATAGAAAAAAGTTGAAATAAAAGAAAAATAGAAAAAAGTTGAAATAAAAGAAAAATAGAAAAAAGTAGATAAGAAGGAGAAAGAGTGCAAAAACATTAATCCAGAAAAAGAAAACAGAAAAAAAAGCAAGAAGATAAAGGAAATATTTTTAAAAAGAGCAACAACAACACAAAAAAAGAAGAAGAAAAAACGATGACAGATAATGAGGAGAAAAAAATAGGATGAAAAGGAAGCACAATAAAAGTAAGATAAAATAAAGAAGTTTAACAAAGAATGTTTATGAAGATGAACAATATAAACAAGAGCACGATAATGAAGTAGAGCATAGGTTCCTAACCTTTTCCAAACCACCGCCCACTTTGCAAGACCTAAATTGTGTAACGCGACGCCTTCCCTTCCCATTATAACAGTATTCCGCGTTCAAGCAGTTTGATATATTCTCGACGTAAATATCAACTAATGATACATTACTGCTTATGCCGTTAAATTATTGAAAAAGTAGTGGTCATATATGTGCTTCCTCGTGAATACAGTTATTCAATCGCAAAATTTCAAAAATAATTTATTTTAAAATATATATTATTAATTTCTTCTATAAGGAACCACCAACTCCTAAATAGCCTGAACACTTCCCACATGCTTCTGAACCCACTATCCCCCTAGAAGACTTCAGCGCCTACTGGGTGGCAGTACCACCCACTTTGGGAACCTATGACGTAGAACAATAAAATTCAGCTGAAGATGATGAAATATGAATAATATAAAGAAGAAAAAGATAAAAATAAGTGGAATGATAGCATCTTCTTCTGCGATCAACTTTTGCTATGTGACTACTCCGGTATGTATCATAAACAGGGAGTGCGCTTGAGGTCTTTCACCGGTTCCCCATAGCTTGTCTTGTAGTGTTGTTTCTGTTGGCCAGATCTCCATTCTCTCACTACTCAGACTAGGGCAGTCTTGCAGGATGTGCTCTGGGGACTGCTTTGGTGCTCCACAGGTGCAGGTTGCCGAGTCCCTGAGACCCATTCTGTGGAGGTGTGCTCTGAGACTGCAGTGTCCCATTCTAAGTCTGAAGACTGTGGTCTGTGCTTTTCTGTTTAGTGTATTTATACTGTCATGCTCTGGGTTGTATCCTCCATTTGTTTTTTTCCAGATCATTTTCCTGGATTGTTTCAGGAGAGTCTTTGCTTCTGTAAAACTTTGTGTTGGGTGGTGTTGTGTTAGGCTCCCCAGCCTTTGCGAGTTTGTCAGCCTTTTCATTTCCTGGTATGCCACAGTGAGCTGGTATCCACTGTAGGAATGATAGCAAGAAGAATACAAACAAACAGCAACAGCAGAAAAGTTAGTGAGGGATATCAAAATGAAAGCGAGTCTCCGTGTGGTGTAGAGGTTAGCTGTTCAACTCTCATTTCAAAGGTACTCGGTTCGCTCCCTTGTGGAGCCATCTAGATATTTTTTAAAAGATCTCTGATCTCAGTGTAGGTGAGATCGTGTACCTAGTCCTATCAGAGACAGATGATAAATGTAGGACCTGTGTTCACGTTGAGCGTGTAAAAGAAACCTTGACAGTTAAAACTCGAGAAAAGCAGGCTGGAAAGATGTGCCCGGATTAACATTTATTAAAAAGATTTTAAAAGTAAAATTCCTACAAAAATATTTTTACCAACTTCAAAATTACATCAGAGACCCTCATCAGTGCTACAGAGTTCATGCACTGTCGCTGAGATCTTCCTGTGTAAGAAAGAGATCTCAGCACACATGGTTACTCATCACAGTGCAATGATGATGGTCATGTCAATCAATCAAAATTAAAAAGTAACACAAGGAAACAAAAATGCTTCTAATTTCTATCAATTGGGATAGAATGTCAGCGATCAAGTGAAATACCACTACATTCAAAACTACATGGCACCAGAGACGAGCTCCAGACAACAGGCGACTTCATCATAAGAACACTTCTAACGGTATAATCATCAAAATAGCAATCGCAAAGAAGAAGAAGTGAAATACTTACTTTATGTTTGTTTGTGACCGTCTCCGAAGCTTCAAGGTCAGCAACTGCATGATTCTGAGCCAGATCTTCCGAGAACAATAACAGAGCCCCTTTTCTTGTACTATATGTTTTGGGAACTCTTAATTCTTGAAACTCTCTTGAATAGCCAGTAGTAAGGTTGTCAGTGATGGTTGATGGGTATTTGGATTCAGCAGTTGGCAGATGCATTCCTTCAGAAGGAGTGGAGAAGTTGAGGTAGTCCTGCAGATAAAAATTTTTGCTTATGATTTCTTCTTCTTCGAACACTCCTTATCGACCACTTGTTAACCCCTCTTTGTGAGTTGTATGTGATCCAAGCCTAAGAGCAATTGTACGTTGTGCAAGTTATGCGCCTACAAGTAGGCCATCACATCCGATTTCTGTTACGCTTTTTATTTACTAGGGCAGCTTCCCTACACTTCTACATCAGTTGCCTCTTACCACATGTCTTGTAGGTAGCAGTGTTAATATTCTTTGCAACCCTTGAGGGCCCCGATAAAACACAGGCATTTACGTATGACAAATAATGCAGACAAAAATATTTGTGAATGATAAAATCTGAACCCTTTCACTCTGCAATTTTGTTGAGCCTCCAAGCGCCATTTTTATTGCAATGTATAATGAATTGAAGTGGGATGCAAAGGGTTCAAGAAAGAGAGGATGACCTAGGGAGACCCTAAACAAACTTTGATGAGAGAGGCAAGAAATATCAGTCTCTGTTCCATGGAGGAGATTGAGCGAGTTGCCCAAAGATTGACAATGTCAACAACGGCTTCAAAAGCGGTAGCTAGAACAGCCTGGTATCGGGCTCAGGGCACACCAGAGATTATTATGGTTAAGTGGCCAGAACCAATCAGAAAGCAATGGCAAACTACTAATTGTATGTTGCCAAGAACTTGATGCAAAAGAAAGAACACTGATGTCCTGAAAGAACTAAATGTTAAAGAGAATTGGCTGATAAACAATATACTATACAGAAAAATTACATACTTTGGTCACATCAAGCGTCACGATGGCCTGGAAAGAACAATACTAAAGGGTAGGGTCCCAGGACGCAGAGGCATACCAAGAAGAAGATGACTACAAGAAATTAAAGAAACCATGAATATGACCATCGACGAAGTGAATGAACTGGCTAGAGACAGAGTGAATTTCAGATGTGCTGTAAAGAGAGCAACATCCAATAAAGGATACGCACCTTGATGATGATTAGTTATTGAGCTGACATCATAGCACCCTGGGCAGACCCATAATTGCTAGGTCTCCCACAACAGATATTGAAGAGTATGCATACTGATGGTTCATGTGGCTCGCTGGGTAAACACTTTTCTCTCTCTGCCCATCAGGCATCCAGCTCTACTTGTACAAGTAATTCCAAACTCCTTAAATTGCTGGATTGTTTCAACATCTATTTTAGTGTGCTCATCCAACATGAGAGAGCCGCTGTAGCGTAGTTGTTAGTGAACTCGCTTCTCAAGGCTGGTGGTCTGGGTTCAGCTCCGCAATGCGCATGGAATTTTTCCAGACCGCGGCGACTCTCAGGTCGACTCAGCCTCAACTGGGTACCAGACATGCTCTGGGAAAGTAAAGGCGGCCGGCGTGATGCTGACCACATCACCCATCGTGTGCAGACGGTCAATGAAAAATACAGGCCTAACACTATATTGACCTATATACCACGAGGTATGAAAGGGTTCCTTTACTTTTTTACATCCAACATGAAGTCACCAAGAGACCACAGAACATCCTCCTTATCCATCTTTAACTCCCCAACAGTCAAAGCTATTGATGCAAGCCTGTCTGCTCTCTCACTGCCGTGAACACCCGCATGCCCAGGACAGTTGATCCACATAATACAAAATGTAGACTTTTAAGAGCATGTGATTTTCCATGGCAACATATGGCTGTGAAGGATGGACTGCTGATAAAACAGTTTAAAAATCAGTTCATGTCTTTGAATGCAAGTGCTACAGAAAAGTATTCAGAATATAATGAACAGAAAAAAAGATCAAATATGTCCATTTTGCAACAGCTTAAATTGAAGAAAAGTGATTGCTAAAGAACAGAAAAATTATATGTTTTGGACGTATAAAATGACACAGCTTTCTGGAGAAGATCATTCTGGATGGCATGATACCAGGCTGATGAGGCAGATGAAGATCAAGGATAGGATGGGTACAAGATGGCATAGACCACTTCAGCATAACTGCAGCAGAAGCTGGAACCTCACATAAGACAAGGAGGCATTTAGAGCTGCTGTCATGATGATTCTTGTGTTACTAATTTGTAACATTATTTTCATATGAAACTTTTATTTAAAATGACATCACAAATATTATCTGAGTGTTACCTCTGGTTCAAAGTACACGTCTATCTTCTCATGTCCATTTGTATGCACCTCTCCAACACCTCGACTGAGAAGGGACAAGTTGAGAGTTCCGCCAGACATTCTGGAAGAAGATTACAAATATTTATTGCTAATATTTTCTATCTATATTCTCTTCAAGTCTATTTTGACGTATAAACCTTTCACTAGAGATTTCTATTCTTGCCATTTTGTTGCCTGTCTGCTAATTATTTTCTATGTCAGGCCACAATCTTTCAACTCTCTTACCACAGTTCTTCTTCACATTTCCTTTGGGCATCAAGGCCTTATTTTCCCATCTGTTGCCCATTGGAGAGTTGTCCTAGCCTATACTTATATTATATGGCCCTTTTCATCTTTACAGACGGTCAATAGGCAAGTTCTCTCTTTGTGCCTAGCCTGGGCAGCTGATATGGAGAATGTGCCTTGCCCATTTTGCACAAACCCCTCTCTACCCTACTGTTTTTCCAAAGGAAAGACAAAGTCTATACGTTTGGAATCCAGCAGGGTTTGCAGGAGATGCCAGAAGATGGCAAGGAATACACACTTAACCATCAACTGCCTTAGGGTCCCTCCTCCGGATTTTTGGTCAAGGTTTACTCCTCTAGCCCTCTGCATTACCGTGCTGACCCACAAGGCAGTGGGGATTTTTGATCAGGGTTTACTCCCTAGTCTTTGGCTCTCCCGAAGCCACACCTACTGGCATTTGATGTACATGCCCAGTCCACCAACAAAAAGTCACTATTGTATGATAACACTCCCAGGACACTTATATATATTTCAAGTTTTGTTTTACGATGTAATCCTTTGGCTTTCCAGATTTTGTTAAGATTAGCGAAAGTTTTACTTGCTTTCATAATGTTTCCAATGATATCCTTTCCGAATCACCGTCCTGTGGTATTGTACTTCAAAAATGTCAAAATCCTGAACTTCCTCTAGAATTTCATGTTGCTTAATTTGTTATCTTTTTTTGTTTTGTGTATTAATTAGCATTATTTTAGTTTTTGCAACATTAATTTTAAGTCCCATTGTTTGAGCTATTCTGAAAGTATTTCTTTTCTTCTGACTATCCTCGTATCGGCTGACCAAAAAAGACTAATAAATAGTAATTAGTAATATCCGATATGGCACGCATGTTAATACGTTCACTAGATATTACTTTTAGTTATAGCTGCAAAATATGGAGTCCTATTTCTCAGATTTATCAATCTTAAATCGAAGCTGCAAAATGCAATAAACTACTGAATAATTAACATCGTGTTTATTATTAACCAAACTGGATTCCAAACCATTTGGTTTGGACCACATTTCTCTTTATTTCTTCTAATAAAAAATGATATAAGGAAAAGGATTGCCTTCGTTGCAACGGGTTTTCCCATATGGTTCCGTCTCTATCGACAAACGACACGTCATCTGCCAACTCAAGAGTTTTGCACAAAGCACGAACTCCGTACTAAAGTAGCCCCATCAGCAACAACATCCTATAATTCTTCAACCATTTCTCTGCTATTTCGTATCAGTCGCTATGTTATAATTGTGCAACTTAAAACTATATAAGATGTTAGTATGTTAAACAATCATATTTGAAAATCCATTATCCTTACCTGTGTACAAATGTGAAGGCAAACAGCTATTAACTTTGATATGATTTGAGTTTGTCAATATTTATTTAAGAGATATCTGCCGCCATGATGTTTATACTATTGATCAGTGCCTAGTTACACGGTCGTACATTAGTGATTTCGTTATTTAATGTAAACAATTAAACTTTAATTGGATTTTATGCAGTTTGAAATTACATATTGTACATGCTGGACTGACTGCCTGGGGAGCAGAGTGGAGAATGTGATTAGCTTGTTTGTTATCTATGGGACTTGAGCCGAGGTACGCTTCGTTCAGCCTAAGGACGAACCTTGTTTTAGTTATATCAGAGCGTGTAGGCCAACAAACATGAAAAATAAGTATTAACTCTTTTCGGAGAATCCAAAATGCAAACAAAGTGTAGGTGAGATCGAATTCCTAGTCCTATCTGAGACGGACAATATAAAGTAGGTCCCGTATTCAAGTTGAACACATAAAAGAACCATTGGCAGCTCAAAATCGAGGAGAACAGCTGGAAAGCCGCTACCCTGGCAAAATTAATTTTAAAAAATTTCTACAGAATATTTTTATCATCCTCTAAATTACATCGGGGACCTAGCCGATGCTACGGAGTTTGTGCACTGCCGTTGAGATCTTCCTGTGTAAGCAATAGATCGGAGTACACATGGTTACTCGCCGAAGTGCAATGATGATGGTCCTATCAATCAATCAATCAATCAATTCTTTCGTTTTGAAATCCTCCCCCCGATCCAGAAGCACTTGAGCTTTCAGCTCTTCGGCTCGGTGGCATGGATATCGAAACCCTTCGGTTCGGTGCCACGAACACTGTAAATCTGGAGAACCTGGGGCTTTTCTGCCAACCCACGGAATTGAACCCGCACTCACAGGGGCTTTTTGCTTGAAATAGTGACTATCATTTCTACCTGACCAACGTGGAGGAAAAGTGGGTGAGACCATGAGACCTTGGAGTGTTGTTTCTTTACTTTATTTTCATGTTTTGACTTGGAGGACTCGGTTTCATCTGCCAGCTAATGAGTTAAGTATTTGGTGCAGCAATGGGCGCTAAGAATTTCATTTTGAATCCTTTTCGTTTATTTCCACAGTGCCCGTGCTGTCAACTACATATTCCAAAAATTACAAACAACTAGTCGCCAATGAACAAACTGCTGCTTTATGCAGTAATGCTTGTGGGGGCTGCTGTGATTGTTGTGACTGCTGCTTTATGCAGTAATGCTTGTGGGGGCTGCTGTGATTGTTGTGACTGCTGTTTTATGCAGTAATGCTTGTGGGGGCTGCTGTGATTGTTGTGACTGCTGCTTTATGCAGTAATGCTTGTGGGGGCTGCTGTGATTGTTGTGACTGCTGCTTTATGCAGTAATGCTTGTGAGGGCTGCTGGGATTGTTGTGACTGCTGTTTTCTTAGACGAAAATTGCAAATCCAAGTGGCAGACGGTTGGTGATGACACTCTGGTGCTTGCCTTATGCATTTACTGATTGTGCAAACTGCCTGTTTACGTCAGAACACACGAATTCACATGAGACAATGATGAGCATTTTTTGTGGCTTTCGTGGGGACACAGGAACGGAACAATTATTAGGCAACCTGTTACCTTGAGGGTTGGAAGAGTAACTAACTAATTACATTAGAAAGCCAAAAAACATCGATGTTCAATTGCAAATCATGTATCGTTACACACGCACACACACACACAACTCTACTCCAGCGTGCTCATGGGCGAAAATGAAGGAGATTTCTCCTATCGTCTATAATAATAATCAAACACGATGGAAGACCACGAAAAAGATGGTTAGATGGCATAGCAGAATCATATCAAAGAGCACAAAAAAACAGCAAAAATAACAATCACCCAACCCACCAGAACAGCTCGAGACAAAAACAGAAAACCAGTACACTGGGCAACAACCCGGTAACAGTGTGACGACACTGGGCAACAACCCGGTAACAGTGTGACGACACTGGGCAACAACCTGGTAACAGTGTGACGACAAAAGAAGAAGAAACACGAATTTTGCAAACATTTATCTAACCAAATAACAATTTTATTTTCACAATAACTTCATTTATCTTCCAACTTCCTGATTTCGTTTCGTGTCAAATCGTGACAATAATTCCGAATATTGTTTCGCCACAATTATTTAATATTCAGATTTGATCAAAGCAAATGTCTGCTTGAATAGTTATTCCGTGTTTTTAGAAGCTGATTGTAATCGATCATTTTATTTGTATAACCCCATTCAAATACACATCAAAGTCTGATAATAAAATACTGACATGTTCTGTACTGCAACATCACATTTGTCTATGGGTAACTTTTTCTTCTTCTTCTTCTCGAGTGATATGTGGTCAGCACTTAGTTTACTGTGGACCACAAACTGGGTAGTCAGCTTCAGGTCTGTCAGGTTTCCCCAAAGCTAAGTTTTTAAGTCGACTGGGTGTAGCCACATGTTGCTTCTCAGCTCACCTAGGAGAGGACAGTCTTGCAGGACATGCTCCGGTGTCTATTCAGCTTGTCCACACTGGTAAAGAGCCTAATGACTTACTCCCAGTCTACGTAAGTGTCTAACTAACATTTTATATATAACCTACGTTTTATCGTCCGTCTCCGATAGACTAGGAACTTCATCTCACCTACACTGATATCAAGAATCGCTTGAAAAATATCCAGATCACTCACGCCGGAGCGAGCCGAGTACCTTTGCTCTAAACCACAGAGACCTCCGAAAAGGAAAGTGCTTTGACCATATAAAACGTCATATAAAACGTCATATAAAACGTCACATAAAACGTCATATAAAATGTCACATAAAATGTCATATGAAAAAAATAATATATAGAACGTGTCATATAAAAACGTCACATTAAACGTCATATAAAACTTCATTAAACGTCACATTAAACGTCACATTAAACGTCACAGAAAACGTCATATAAAACGTCATATAAAACGTCATTTAAAACGTCATTTAAACGTCATATAAAACGTCATATAAAACTTGTGGGCAAATGTCATGAAAGAGTCATATTTTCCTGGAAAGAGAAATGGGACGCGGTCCGGGAGAAGATTGGTACATGACGCAACAGATTAATTGAAGATAGATGAATTGGATGCGGGGGCCTCTTGCATACGATAGTAAACTGTTTAAGAAAGCTGTCATGGGAGCGAAATTTCGTAAAGGGCATGCTATTAGTTGATGGGATGTCTGTGTTTTTTTTTGTTGATAGCTTACCATCGATCAAGCTGGGAATATGTGTGCTTGTCTCCCCCCGAGTTATGGAAGGGAAAAGTTATCAATACATTTTCGGCTAATCGTGTTATCAAATTTTACAAATAGCAAAACACGTAATAACAAAGTACTGTAGTTTTACAAAATACAAAAACAATGACAATACACAGCAACGTATCGACCAAAAGATACATCAAGCAGAATTTTACAGGGGGAAGAATTTCACAGCACACTACATATAGACTACGACAGAGATGATTTCCAACGGGCAGAAAATGAAAATCTGTGATTAAAAACAAATAAAGAAATAAATGCAGAAAAACTAGAAGTGGGAAAAGAAGAGAAGCAATAAACAAAATCAAGTAAATATATAACTTATATACATTGAACATATACACATAAAATATAGAGCATGAGAAGAGAAAGTACTAAGAAGCATAGGAATGTAGAGCGTAAGTATAATCTATAGAAGAATGCTGAAAATTCCATGGACAGCAAAGAAAACAAATGGGGATGTTGTAAACGAGGCCTGCACACAAAGAACCCTCTTATCAAAAGAATAAGAATCAGACAATCAAGGTTCTTCGGGCATATAATGTGAAGAGAAGGTTTAGAACATTTGGTGACAACAGGTAAAATTCAGGGAAGGAGAGATCCTGGAAGACAGAGGGCTAGGGAGATGTTGGATATTTTGTCGACAAAAGATCGAGGTCAGAACTGATTAACTGCACCAAGGAGTGAGAAATGTGGAGAGACATGATCGCCTAAACCAGTAGGCATTGCATTTGATTGATAATCTAATTGTTCCCACATGTATCAACAGTTTATTCCGTTTTATGTCAGTCATTTACTCCATTTCATTTGAACATGACTGCTTCAGCCATTTGCAATCTGATTATCTAACCTTTTACCTTTGAACCCATACAGTTATTAATATAGGATGGATCCATAGCTTGCTCTCGTCAGAACTCACGGGAGAGACACACAAACCAGTGAAAATACGGACGTACTTTACTAAACAATTAACACGATATGCAGAGTTAAAGAAGAGTTCAAACTCTGAAACCAAACAAGAACACACTCTCAAATCTACACATGTTCATTTGTGACACAGTGTTACATGGAATATATTTAAGTGTTTGTGGTAAACACATTTCCTGACAAAATAAAAATGCGCCAATAGATGATATATTGTGTTTTCGATCGTTTATGGAAATATTATGTCGAATGTTACCTGTGTCATTGTGTCCACGTTTATTACTGCTCCTGGTGATATCACTATTATTATTATTTTTCTCATTATTATTGCAAAAAATTATTTTTATTATTTATTATTGTTTCAATATTATTATATTATTATTATTATTACATTATTATTTTATTGTTATTTTATTATTATTATTATCTTAGTATAATTATTATTTTAAAAATTATTATTAATATTATTTAATATTACTGTGTTATTATATTTTTATTATTTTTACTATTACTGTATTATTATTTGTTTATTTGTTATTACTGTTATTATTGTTATTTATGTTATTATAATTTGAAACATGATTACTAGAATATATTTTAAATAATTATTTCGACATGTTTTTGTTAGCTTGTTGGATAATTAAATATTCTTTTACTGTAAGGCTTACAACCTGTGTAAATCTCTTCATATATAAACGAGTCTGATATTTCTTGTCTCTCTCAGTAAAGTGCGTTTCCTGGTTTCCCTAGAGGGTCCTTTCTTTCTTGAACTTTTGGCTTCCCACTTCAATGCCTGCTTTGTAATTCCTTGGTCATTTCTTCCCAGAGTATGCCCAACAAATCTACATTTTCTCCTTCTTATAACAGTTGTTACTAGTGGCTGACCAGACATTTATTCTCAGAGTACGCCCAACATATCTCCATCTTCTCTTTCTTAAAACAGTTGTCACTAGTGGTTCACCAGACATTTCTCTGATTTCATCACTTCTCCTGATTTCGTCCTATTTTATATTCATTATTTTTCGCAGACATCTATTTTCAAATGCATTCAACTTGTTTTCTATATCTTTAGTCATTTTCCAACTCTCGCTGCATATGTTAGGATTGATACAACAATGCTAATGAAGCTTTGTAATTTAGTTTTAAAACTTTCAAACTTTTAACTTGACTTCCATATTTTATTTAGACTGTTAAAAGCGGATGTTCTATAGCTAATGATAATATGGTGTTGTATGGTACGGTGCTTCGTATCATAGTGCAGTACAGCAAATGGCAGTACAGTAAGATGTGTGTTGTGTGATGGGGTATTGTGTTGGGTGTTGTTTGTTGTGGTGTGGTGTAATGTGGTGTGATATGGTTTTGTGTGGTGATGCGGTGTTGTGTTGTGTGTAGTGTGTTGTTGTGTTGTGTGTAGTGTGTTGTTGTGTTGTGTGTAGTGTGTTGTTGTGTTGTGTGTAGTGTGTTGTTGTGTTGTGGTGTCGTAAATATACTCCGAATTTTACATGTATTCATTTTTTGATAACAGAAATGGAATAACACCTGCATGCTTCAGTAACGATTTACCTGTTTCAGTAACAGACCTACCTGCTTAGTAACAACCTACCTGCTTCAGTAACAGACCTACCTGCTTCAGTAACAGACCTACCTGCTTCAAGTATAACAACCTCCTGCTTCAGTAACAGACCACTGCTTCAGTAACAACCTGCCTGCTTCAGTAACAGACCTACCTGCTTCAGTAACAGACCTACCTGCTTCAGTAACAGACCTACCTGCTTCAGTAACAGACCTACCTGCTTCAGTAACAGACCTACTTCTCAGTACCTGCCAGTAACATACCTGCCTGCTTCAGTAACAGACCTACATGCTTCAGTAACGACTACCTGCTTCATAACAGACCTACCTGCTTCAGTAACAGACCTACCTGCTTCAGTAACAGACCTACCTGCTTCAGTAACAGACTTACCTGCTTCAGTAACAGACCTACCTGCTTCAGTAACAGACCTACCTGCTTCAGTACCCGTTCTACCTGCTTCAGTAACGACCTACCTGCTTCATTACCGACTACCTGCTTCAGTAACAGACCTCCTGCTTCAGTAACAACCTACCTGCTTCAGTAACGACCTACCTGCTTCAGTAACGACCTACCTGCTTCAGTACGACCTACCTGCTTCAGTAACCGACTCCTCTTCATAACGACCTACCTGCTTCAGTAACGACCTACCTGCTTCAGTAACGACCTACCTGCTTCATAACGACCTACCTGCTTCAGTACAACCTCCTGCTTCAGTAACAGACCACTCTCTGTCATAACAGACCTACCTGCTTCAGTAACAGACTCCCTGCTTCAGTACAGACCTACCTCTTCAGTAACAGACCACCTGCTCAGTAACAGACCTACCTGCTTCAGAACAGACCTACCTGCTTCATGACCTACTGCTTCATAACGACACCTGCTTCATAACAACCACCTGCTCAGTACGACCTACCTGCTTGTAACAGACCACCTGCTTATAACATACCTGCCTGCTTCAGTAACGACACTGTTCAGTAACAGACCTACCTGCTTCAGTAACAGACCTACCTGCTCAACGACACCTGCTTCTAACAGACCTCCTGCTTAGTAACAGACCTACCTTTCAGTACCGTTCTACCTGCTTCAGTAAGCGACCTAACTGCTTCATTACCGACCTACCTCTTCAGTAACCGATCTCCTTCTTCATTAAACGACCTACCTGCTTCAGAACGACCTGTGTGCATCGAAACGACTTTTTGAAATCGTCCTGTTCCATTGCACACCTTTGCCTACTGAGTATCACGTGAGCACATCACAATGTCTGAAAACAATATGAGAAGAGAATCCTTGTTACCAACACCAACACTAAAACGACGAAGACGAAGACGATCGATAATTAGTGTATCATCTCATGGAGGATTTGACGAGTACGTAGATGAGTCTTGTTGCTTAGCAACTCGTGTAATCAAATGTTCAGTATCTGTTTTTGTTCAAATTGTTGCAATTTATTCTCGTACCTAAAACCTTTCACATCTTTTCCTCTCATTTATTTCTCTCTCGCATGCTAATATTTTCTTTCTAATAATTTTCATTATTGTCATTATCTGAAGTGAAATGAAACAAAGTACTGCATTTTAAAGATAAAAACAAAGTACTGCAGTTTTACAAAGCATAAAACAATATACAACGACGTTTAAAGAAACTCTAACTAGGGGCTTTATCAATCAAACAAAGGAAAATAGGCAAACAAAGAAGTCAATAAATTTAGATTTCTTAGACGGCATACATAACTTATACAATATCACAATGAATATCTAACGTCCCTAAAATCATCAAAACATGTGACCTAAAATATGTGACCTAAAATTAAAATATGTGACCTAAAATCAAAATATGTGACCTAAAATATGTGACCTAAAATATGACCAAAATAAAATATGACCTAAAATATGTGACCTAAAATATGTGACCTAAATTCAAAATATGTGACCTAATATTAAAATATGTGACCTAAATCAAAATATGTGACCTAATATCAAAATATGTGACCTAAAATATGTGACCTAAAATATGTGACCTAAAATATGTGACCTAATATCAAAATATGTGACCTAATATCAAAATATGTGACCTAATATCAAAATATGTGACCTAATAATATGTGACCTAAAATATGTGACCTAAAATCAAAATATGTGACCTAAAATCAAAATGTAACATGTACATCCCATAATTTTATTTTAGTGTCTTTAGGAATTTATTGTCTGACTGTATATTCAGGCTATTGAAGAACATAAAATCAAGGAACAATTAAATATTTCAGTAACATCAAACGATATGAGTGTCTATAGAAGATAATTTTGGAGGGAATGATGCCTGGAAGAAGAATGAGAGGAAGATCTAGAAGACTATGGGTGCAGGATCTCATTGACGATCTGAGAGTGACTGCTGCTGACGTCGGTCAACTTACACAGAACAGAGAGTTTTTCAGGACTGCTGTCATGGGAGACAAGTTCCGGAAGAGACAAGCTACTTGATGATGATGATGATATGTTACGTCTGCCGTCCAAGAAGTCTACATTCTTTCGCTTCTGTTGTATACTTTCCTTGATAAAAGCCCATTGGTCGAAACGTCGCTAGGTAATGTTTTTGTACTTTGTAACGTCCTTGTGTTTGTAACGTCCTTGTGTTTGTAACGTCCTTGTGTTGACAGGGCCTCAAGGGAGCAAAGAATAGTAACATTGCGATCTCCAAGGCATGTCGTAAGAGGCGACGGAGGTAGGGGCCTTAGTGAAGCTACCCTAGTAAACACAAAGCGTTGCAGAAATCGGATGTGCTGGCCTACTTGTAGGTTCATAACTGGCACAACGTACAATCGCTCTTAGGCTCGGATCCCATACAAATCACAAAGAGTGGGTAACAAATGGTCGATATGGAGCGTTCAAAGAAGAAGAATTTCTTTGTAAAACTACAGTAATTTGTTTTTATTAGTTTCGCTATTTTACATTGTTTTATTGCAGTCTTATCTTATTTGAAGTAACATCATCTACAGTCGTTACAAGTATCATCATACATTTCACAGAGAGGAAGATTCGATGATGAGAATGTTTGAAAGTGATGAGATCGGAGAAGACTTTGAAATAAACAACAATGCAGATAATGACAGCGTTTCCCCGTCTAGAGGTCACAGAAGAAGAAGGAGTCGAGGGGTGGAAAGGAAAGCTAACGAGGCGATGTTATCACAGAAGATAAACTCGTGTAAGGAACTCATTGATAACTTGAGAAACAAGGTAGAATGTCTTTATTTTGTTAAGTATATGTTCATTCAGTTGCCATCATTATCATCATCATCATCGGCATCATCATCATCGGCATCATCATCATGATCATCATCGCCATCATCATCCTCATCATCGGCGTCATTATCATCATCATCATCATGGGACGAATTAACGTAATGCGTAATAGTTCGTCTATTGACTCAGACACATGAGAATTGTGGACTCAAACCCGCACTCCATGTTTCACACATGAAGAAAGTAGTTGGCCCATCTTGGGGTCGCTTTGGCTCAGTTGGTTTTTTTGGGGGTTTTAAAAATTTTTACTTTTTTTTTTTTTAAACCGACCCAGAAGCACTTGAGCTGAAAGCTCTTCGGCTCGGTGAAATGGACATCGTAATTCTTCGGTTCGGTGCCATGGACATCGTAATTCTTCGGTTCGGTGCCACGAACACCGCGAATCTGGTGAACCTGTGGCTTTTCTGCCAGCCCGCGGAATTGAACCCGCACTCACAGGGAGCTTGTCACCCGTCCAACGTGCAACGAACACGCTGGGCAGACGGGCTAGCTCAGTGGTTAAACCCTTTGCCTTGTGAGTCGAAGGTCGTGGGTTCCAATCCGGACCGCACCGTTCTGTTCACGAGTGCAGTTTCTTTCCAGAGACCCCTAGGATTGTTGCTGGAGCTATGGAGTTCGTGATTTGTGCAATACTCTCGGAAGATGGCGTGCCATTTCTGCAGAGCGGGACCTAACCATATGGGGTAAAACCCGGTGCAATGAAGTCAATCCTTCGGCTTTAAAGCCCCTTTTTTCCGATCCAGAAACTCTTGAGCTTTTCAGCTCTTCGGCTCGGTGCCATGGACATCGTAACCCTTCGGTTCGGTGCCACGAACACCGTAAATCTGGGGAATCTTTGGCTTTTTCTGCCATCCCGTGGAATTGAACCCGCACACACAGAGGGATAGTCACCCGTAGTCCAACGCGCTACGAACACGCTGGGCAGACGGGCATAAACCCCTGCACAATTATGGCTAGAAATATTATGTGAAGTGACGTCATACCCTAAGGTCTGAAAATGTTATGGGCATTTTTTGTTAGCCTCATCATCATCATCATCATCATTATCATCATTATCATCATCATCATCATTATCATCATCATCATCATTATCATCATTATCATCATCATCATCATCATCATCATTATCATCATTATCATCACCATCATCATTATCATCATCATCAACATTATCATCATTATCATCACCATCACCATCATCATCAAAGGCTTTTCCGACTGGTGTAGGCGATCATCTATCTCCCCAAACGTCTGTTTCAAGTACTAATTAATATTTATATTCTTCATCAAATAGGTTGTCCTAAGCAGAACTTTGAGACACTCACATTCATTTTGAATTTCTCTCTCTCTCTCTCTCATAGGCCAGATGTCACACCTCTGCAGCCGTCATGTTCAAATCATCATATCTTGATTCATCTTCTACGTGGTCTTTCTTTTCTCCTCTTTGTCTGGATGACTCCTTTCATAATGATCTCTTAATTGGATGACCATTACTTTTATACAGGGTTTTCAAAATAATTGCAGTCCCATTGACAATTCGAAACTTGCCAGGTACACATTGAGTTGTGTTTATTTACTATTTAAACCGGTTCTGACTAGCTTGTCCTACGTCACATTTGTTCATCGCCCCTTCCAGCACTGCAATTACACACCGTCACACAACCTTGACCTATACTACGTCATAACTGAACCTTCATTTCCATACATACATGCCAGATTAGCTCCATTCACGGGCTGCTTTTAAGTTGAACACCCTGTATTACTGATATTATTTGCTTCTTCTTCGAGCGCTCCATATCGAGCACTTGTTAACCACTCTGTGTGATTTGTATGTGATCTGAGACTAAGAGCGATTGTACGTTGTGCCAGCTTGGCGCATACAAGTAGGCCAGCACATCTGATCTCTGCGACTCTTTTTATTTACTAGGGTAGCTTCCCTAGGCCCCTACCCTAGCCGCCTCTTACGACATGCCTTGTAGGTCGCAGTGTTACTGTTCTTTGCTCCCTTGAGGGCGACGGCAACACACGGGTGTTATTTTCGTCGATGTTATCAAATGCTCACAGATCGCTGAAGAAGAGGAAGAATGATGGTCAGTAAAATTACATATTCTCTATTTCACCATCATGAAATAGCTGGTCCTGAGCAGAACTTTCCCACCCCAACAGTCCTCCGGAATTTCTCTCTCTCATAGCCAGATGTCCTGCCTCTGCACGTTCAAACATCAGTTACATCCTGAATCCATTTTTCTGTGGTTTTCCTCTTCTTCTCTTTCAGGTATCCTCTTTCCATGATGGTCTTCTCAGCCCTTCATGTGTTTTTATATGTCCAAAATATCTCAATTTTCTCTTTCGTATTTGTAGAATCAGCCAGTTTTCTTTGATTTTGAGTTCTTTCTGACTAGATCTATTTGTTCTCTTCTCTGTCTAAGATATACGAAGGACTCTTCTGTAACACTTATATTCAAAAGCACACATATGTTTTTCCACTGCTTTATTAAATGTCCATGCTTCACACCCATACGTTGCTACTGGGAATATGCATGCTCTTATTATTCCGATTTCTCTATTTCAGGATTGGAAAATGTCAAAGAAGCTGTTGATGCACAAGAAGGCTAACGATTTCGTGGAAAGCATGAAGGCAAACTATCTCGTAGAAAAAATTATCTGCGTCATGGTCAACAGGTAACTATTACAGATGTCTTCATTTGTTAAGCAGAGTGGTTGTCGCCATTGCTTTTATGTTGCCAGTAATTTCACGAAAACGCGAAACTTTTGTTTTTGTTGTTGTCAGTTTTTCTTGCTCTTCTTCATCTCTCAACTCCCAACGGAGCATAGGTCTTCAACAATGTTCTTCCAGCCCTTCCTCTCTCTTGCCATCCCTTTCAGTTCTTTCCACGTCTTAATAATAATAATAATTCATCTCGTACCGTTATATGTTACATAAGGCCTGCAAGTAATTTCACCATACCGCTCTATCCTGGGCAACTCGCTCAATCTCCTCCATGGAACTGAAACCGATATTTCTTGCCTCTCTCAGCAAAGTTCGTTTCAGGGTCTCCTTAGGTCGACCTCTCTTTCTTGAACCCTTTGCATCCCACTTCAATGCCTGCTTTGATATTCTTTGATCATTTCTCAAGGTGTGCCCAACATATCTCCATCTTCTCTTTCTTATAACAGTTGTCACTAGTTTCCACGTCTTGCCTATCCTTTTTTCCCGATCCAGAAGCACTAGAGCTTTCAGCTCTTCGGCTCGGTGCCAATGACATCGTAACCCTTCCCGAACTCACAGAGGGCTAGTCACCCGCAGTTCAACGCTCTACGAACACGCTGGGCAGGCGGGCAACCTATCCTTTTAAGATCTGGCTCCAGCTTTCTTCTCCAGGTATGTCTAGACCTTTTCTTACTTATCTTTCCTGCCGGTTTGAAAACATTGCTTATCTTACATTGCTTCCGGACAGTCTTCTCAATGTAGGTCTTATCCGTTGCCAGCGCCTCTTCCTTTGCTCTTTTTCCATGGTATTTGCTTAGTTCTTTCAGTCTTTCAGTCAAAGAAATATTGCTTGTTCACCCACCAAAAATTGTTATTTAGTTATACAGTGTGTTCAACTTAAAAGCAGCCCGTGAATGGAGCTAATCTGGCATATATGTATGGAAATGAGAAGGTTTAGTTCTGACGTATTATCGGTCAAGGTTGTGTGACGGTGTGTAATTGTAGTGCGGGAAGGGGCGATGAACAAATGTGACGTAGGACAAGCTAGTCAGAACCGGGCAAGTTTTGAATTGTCAATGGGGCTGCAATTATCTTGAACACCCTGTATTAGCTTGTTAGCCCTATGGCTTACATCAGTTTTAGTTATGAAAGAGTTGCATCTGTTGTCATGTCTTAGCCAAGGCATCGTAGTCGTTACATCGACATATTTCGTTTTGTTCGCCCGCTGGTAAATCAGGCATAGTTATTGCGCTTAATATGGAGTCTCTGATTTTTGCGTGAAAGTTTGCTTACCTTATAATCAGTGTCCCCCGCCATTCAGACTGAATAGTGTGAGAGTATGAACGTACAAAGGTATGAAGGTACGAATTTGGGAAGATATGAATGTATATAGGTAGAATGTTATGTAAGTAGAAAGTTATGTAAGTAGAAAGTTATGTAAGTAGAAAGTTATGTAAGTAGAAAGTTATGTAAGTAGAAAGTTATGTAAGTAGAAAGTTATGTAAGTAGAAAGTTATGTAAGTAGAATGTTATGTAAGTAGAAGTTATGAAGTAGAATGTTATGTAGATAGAAAATCATTAAGGGCCAGTGGGGCCTGACCCCACCAATAATCGAAAGGGGAAACTTCCCGGAATAGACAAATAATAGTAAAATACTCCAAAAACTATGATTTTCCCCAAAATGTGTGTCTGGCCCCACCAAGAAAAATGACTACGAGCCGCCCCTGGTGAAAATTAATATTTATTGTATATTTTCATTTGACATTGTCCAGAAATCTGATTTCTATTTCTTGTGTGACAAGTATGTCTATATCTTTCAGCTTCTCAAACAAATGTTGAGATCTTGGACTAACTGGAAGACAAGTTTGGTGCCTTGGGAAATGCATATCAAGAGAATAGAAAGTAAGTAGAATACAAGCCACGGATGCAGGTGGTGGGTGGGGTGTGAGAGCAGCCATTGATTATTGTTATTTATGGCGCCCGAGTGGTTACCGGGGCCCAAATTTGGGGTGTAAAGAATAGAACCACTGTTACCTGCCCGCATGTCGTAAGAGGCGACTAAAGAGGTTTGGTTGAAATCGGATGCATGTGTCTTAAACGTGTAGAAGTTTATGCGTTTAGGGGCCTACCAAACAAATGTGCAACGTATACACGTTCGTGGCAAAGATCAAACATATCACAAAGAGTGATTAGAATTGGTCATAAAGAACGAACGCAAAGAAGAAGAAGAGAAGAAGCTGGTTATGGTCTCCACTCTTGGATGGCTGGCAGATGATCTCAGCTGTAGAGACAATGGCTGCATTCACCGATTAGCATAGTTGCTGAACAGAAGGAAACGCAATGGCAAACTATGTGCCCAGAAGGAAAGCAATGGCAAACTATGTGCCCAGAAGGAAAGCAATGGCAAACTATGTGCCCAGAAGGAAAGCAATGGCAAACTATGTGCAGAGAAGGAAAACAATGGTAAACTATCTCTGCCAAGAAACCCATGACAAACATGATGTCTGAAACAGGACTGCCAAGTTCCTGAAGTGACAAGCTACATGATGATGATGATGATGATGATGATAATAGATGAGAATACAAAACCAGTAGTTGCATGATATATACAGGTATATTACAGTATTACCTGAGCAAGGAAAAATAAATTATGAAAAATGATAACACGCGACGTTTCGACTGTATGCCTTTATCAAGAAAACATCCGAACATATTAAATTAAACAATAAATTCAATGATTCTGTCATATAAGCAGATTACCAACAGACAGTGCGCCTTAAAGAGCAATGTTACTCCGATGCAGTGAATACAAAGGAAAAGACTGACCACGCAAACGGTGGATCTCAGAGATAACAGAAGCGACGAAAAACAGTGTTCTTCTTCTTCTTCGTTGAACGCTCCATATCAACCACTTGTTAACCACTCTGTGTGATTTCTATGTGATCGGAGCCTAAGAGCGATTGTACGTTGTGCTGGTTATGCGCATACAAGTAGGTCAGCACATCCGATTTCTGCGACGCTTTTTATTTACTTGGGTACCTTCCCTAGGCCCCTACATCAGACGCAAACATCAGAAAAAACATCACAACGTTCACCATGAAATATCTTTCTCTTTTGACAGGTCACTTTGGGTCAGTGGTAGCTTCATACTTTGTGTTCTTGAGATGGTTGCTGTGGATAAGTCTATGGTTGGCTGTGTTGCCTCTGTGTTTCATCGTAATACCAGAGGTACTATCTCATAATACATCATATTACTGTAACTTTGTCATATGTCCAGGGGCGGCTCGTCATTAAGGGCCAGTGGGGCCTGGCTCCACCAATAATCGAAAGGGGAAAACTTCCCGGAATAGACAAATAATAGTAAATACTCCAAAACCATGATTTTCTCAACAATTTGTGTCTGGCCCCACAAAGAAAAATTACTAGGAGCCGCCGCTGCATATGTCATTGATAAAAAGGGTTTTAAAGCCGAAGGATTGACTTCATTGCACCGGGTTTTATCCCATATGGCTACCCGCCTGCCCAGCGGGTTCGTAGCGCGTTGGACTGCGTGTGACAAGCCCTCTGTGAGTGCGGGTTTAATTCCGCGGGCTGACAGAAAAAGCCGCAGATTCCCCAGATATACGGTATTCGTGGCACCGAACCGAAGGGTTACGATGTACATGGTACCGAGCCGAAGAGCTGAAAGCTCAAGTGCTTCTGGATCGGAAAAAACAACCCATACGGCTCGGTCCCTCCGCAGAAATGGCACACCGTCTGCCGAGAGTATTGCACAAAGCACGAACTCCGTAGTTCCAGCAGCAATCCTAGGGGTATCTGAAAAAAACTGCACTCGAGAACAGAATGGTGCGGTCCGGACTCGAACCCACGACCTACGACCCACAAGGCAAAGGGTTTAACCAAAGAAACCACCCAATATGTCATTGATGTTATGATACGTTTTGTGTTGAATATTTGTGGCTCGAGGAGACGCTTATCGAATAGATAGGTGCTCGGGGTCAAAGTTGGGAAACCAGGGTTATATTCCCCGGTACTGCCAGGATCTGTGGCTAAGTGGTTAAGCTCTTTGCCTTGTGAGGGGTCTCTGTGGTTAAGTGGTTAAGCTCTTTGCCTTGTGAGGGGTCTCTGTGGCTAAGTGGTTAAGCTCTTTGCCTTGTGAGGGGTCTCTGTGGCTAAGTGGTTAAGCTCTTTGCCTTGTGAGGGGTCTCTGTGGCTAAGTGGTTAAGCTCTTTGCCTTGTGAGGGGTCTCTGTGGCTAAGTGGTTAAGCTCTTTGCCTTATGAGGGGTCTCTGTGGCTAAGTGGTTAAGCTCTTTGCCTTATGAGGGGTCTCTGTGGCTAAGTGGTTAAGCTCTTTGCCTTGTGAGGGGTCTCTGTGGCTAAGTGGTTAAGCTCTTTGCCTTGTGAGGGGTCTCTGTGGCTAAGTGGTTAAGCTCTTTGCCTTGTGAGGGGTCTCTGTGGCTAAGTGGTTAAGCTCTTTGCCTTGTGAGGGGTCTCTGTGGCTAAGTGGTTAAGCTCTTTGCCTTGTGAGGGTCCTGTGGCTAAGTGGTTAAGCTCTTTGCCTTGTGAGGGTCTCTGTGGCTAAGTGGTTAAGCTCTTTGCCTTGTGAGGGGTCTCTGTGGTTAAGTGGTTAAGCTCTTTGCCTTGTGAGGGGTCTCTGTGGTTAAGTGGTTAAGCTCTTTGCCTTGTGAGGGGTCTCTGTGGCTAAGTGGTTAAGCTCTTTGCCTTGTGAGGGGTCTCTGTGGCTAAGTGGTTAAGCTCTTTGCCTTGTGAGGGGTCTCTGTGGCTAAGTGGTTAAGCTCTTTGCCTTGTGAGGGGTCTCTGTGGCTAAGTGGTTAAGCTCTTTGCCTTGTGAGGGGTCTCTGTGGCTAAGTGGTTAAGCTCTTTGCCTTGTGAGGGTCCTGTGGCTAAGTGGTTAAGCTCTTTGCCTTGTGAGGGTCTCTGTGGCTAAGTGGTTAAGCTCTTTGCCTTGTGAGGGTCCTGTGGCTAAGTGGTTAGCTCTTTGCCTTGTGAGGGTCTCTGTGGTTAAGTGGTTAAGCTCTTTGCCTTGTGAGGGGTCTCTGTGGCTAAGTGGTTAAGCTCTTTGCCTTGTGAGGGGTCTCTGTGGCTAAGTGGTTAAGCTCTTTGCCTTGTGAGGGTCTCGTGGCTAAGTGGTTAAGCTCTTGCCTTGTGAGGCCTGTGGCAAGGTTAACTCTGCTGTAGTCGAATGTGTGTTTCGAATCCAGACCGCGCAGTTCTGTTCACGAGTGTAATTTTTTCCAGAGACGCCTAGGATTGTTGGTGGAGCTACGGAGTTCGTACTTTGTGCAATACTCTCGGCAGGTGGCGTACCATTGCTGCGGAGAGGGATCGAGCCATATGGGGTAAAACCCGGTGCAATGAAGTCAATCCTTCGGCTTTAAAACGCTTTTATAAAGACAACGTGAGCGTCTGTAGCTCAAGCGGTAGTAAGCTCGATCACGAACCCAAGTGTACCTGGTTCAAACACCACGGTGGGCAAGTTTGGAAACAAATTCGTTTCCGTGGGATTTTACAAAAGGTAAAAATAGATTTAACCGTTCAGAAAGTAATTTCAAACTACTGAACGTATAAGTGGTGCCTAGAAAATAACGACTCGTTTACTGTGGTTGATGGCTACGTCCTGTAAAGGATATGCCACGATTTTCATTTCATAAATAAATCATCACATCATAAGCAGTTTCGTGACGACTGTACTATCCATCTCTCTTTCTCTCTCTTTAGCCTGTTACGCCCTTGGCGTTTAGGGCAGCAACAAACATATACCATTCTTCCCTCTTCATGGCCTTCCTCTGTATTGTGTTCCAGCTATGATTCATTTCCTTCAGTTCTTGCTCTATCGTTCTCCTCCAGGTCGTCTTGGGTCTTCCACGCTTTCGCCTACCCTCTGGAGACTGTACTAGCCATGCTGCCATTAAATCCCTCAGGCTCATGCCCCTATGTCCTACACCGTTCTAAAAAGCGGTAACACAGGCAGTAAAGACTGTTCTCTCCAAACCACCCACCGTGGCGTTTAACATGACCGAAATACTTCATTTCCCGGGACATGATATTGTTTGTGAACCAATGCTTCACGAAATTAGCAAACATCCCAAATACGCGAAAAGATTAACATCGAACGGGCGTGTTAGACCGCTGGGCGTTGCTGGATTTGTTGATGCGGGGATCTGAGCACTTACAGACAAGCCCGGAGAGCTATGATGATAGTCTTCATATAACTGGTTCACCCGAGTGGTTACCGGGGCCCAAATTTGGGATGTAAATAATATAAACACTGTTACCGGCCCCGCATGTCGTAAGAGGCGACTATGAAGGTTTGGCTGAAATCAGATGCGCGTTCCTAACCGTGTAGAAGTCTATGCGTTTAGGTGCATACCAAACCAATATGCAACGTATACACGTTCTTGGCAAAGGTCAAACATATCATAAAGAGTGATTAAAATTGGTTGTAAAGAACGAACGCAAAGAAGAATAAGAAATTCTCATTATCTTTGTCTTTCCCTTATAACACTTTCTTTATGTTCATTTACTGGAGCAGTTGTTGTATCTGACTCTCAGTCGACGCTTCACAAGATCCAGAAGGGCAGGTTTCGGTATGAGTGGATTTCGTCTATAGAAGTTTCTAACTTCCAGCGGCTTACGTGGATATACTGTCCTGGGCATACGGGTGTTTACGGTAATGATAGAGCGGACAGGCTTGCATCAACAGCATCGATTGTTGGGGAGTTGAAGATGGATAAGGGGATATTCTTTGGTCTCTTCGAGACTCTCTGTTGGATGAGGACACTAAAATCGATGTTGAATCGATCAAGCGATTTAAGCAGTTTGGAGTTACCCGTTGTTCAAGTCGAACTGGATGCCTGAGAGGCAGAGTGAGAGGTGTGTTTAATCAGCGAGCCACAGGAACCATCAGTATGCATACTCTTCGATATCTGTTGGGGAGACTGAGCACCTATGGGTCTGCCCGAGTGCAATGACGTCAGTTTAGTAACCAATAACCAATAACTTTATGTTCAACGTAAAGTCATGTAATTTCTCTTTCTTTTTCGTGATTTCTGCTCCCCATGTTTTCTTTCTTCTAGTTCCGCCTATGTACCGTTCTAATCATTCTTACAGCTCTTGTTAGGTTCCGCCTATGTACAGTTCTAATCATTCTTACAGCTCTTGTTAGGTTCCGCCTATGTACCGTTCTAATCATTCTTACAGCTCTTGTTAGGTTCCGCCTATGTACCGTTCTAATCATTCTTACAGCTCTTGTTAGGTTCCGCCTATGTACCGTTCTAATCATTCTTACAGCTCTTGTTAGGTTCCGCCTATGTACCGTTCTAATCATTCTTACAGCTCTTGTTAGGTTCCGCCTATGTACCGTTCTAATCATTCTTACAGCTCTTGTTAGGTTCCGCCTATGTACCGTTCTAATCATTCTTACAGCTCTTGTTAGGTTCCGCCTATGTACCGTTCTAATCATTCTTACAGCTCTTGTTAGGTTCCGCCTATGTACCGTTCTAATCATTCTTACAGCTCTTGTTAGGTTCCGCCTATGTACCGTTCTAATCATTCTTACAGCTCTTGTTAGGTTCCGCCTATGTACCGTTCTAATCATTCTTACAGCTCTTGTTAGGTTCCGCCTATGTACCGTTCTAATCATTCTTACAGCTCTTGTTAGGTTCCGCCTATGTACCGTTCTAATCATTCTTACAGCTCTTGTTAGGTTCCGCCTATGTACCGTTCTAATCATTCTTACAGCTCTTGTTAGGTTCCGCCTATGTACCGTTCTAATCATTCTTACAGCTCTTGTTAGGTTCCGCCTATGTACCGTTCTAATCATTCTTACAGCTCTTGTTAGGTTCCGCCTATGTACCGTTCTAATCATTCTTACAGCTCTTGTTAGGTTCCGCCTATGGATCAAGTGTTAGGAAAAAAATTCCATCCGATGAGGTAGCTACAGCTTACGATCTGAAGACAATATGGAATGCAGAAGTGAGTATAATACCATCTGAAGACAATATGGAATGCAGAAGTGAGTTTGTTTAATACAATCTGGACACGTGTGTATGTGTGTACCTCTTTCTGTGTGCGAGCACGTACATGTGCCTGTTTGTTTATTTGTCAGTTCGTGAAAGCAAGTATCTTTCTTTCTTTTCTCGAACCATGTTTGCCTCACAGCGTCAGGTCAAGAAGAGATTTCTGGCCCTTGCATGCACTTCGTAGTGTCTTTCGTCGCCTCTGTTATCTCTGAGGTCCATCTTTTACGTGGCCGGCCTTTTTGCTTTGTACCCATTACATCGGAGCAGCATTGCTCTTTGAGGTGCACTGTCTGTTGGTAATCTGCTTACGTGGCGAAATCATTTAATTTGTTGTTTCTTGATGAAGTCTTCTCCTTCTTTGCGTTCGTTCTTTACGACCAATTTTAATCACTCTTTGTGATATGTTTTATCTTTGCCAAGAACGTGTATACGTTGCACATTGGTTTAGTAGGCCCCTAAACGCATAGACTTCTACACGTTTAGGACATGTGCATCCGTTTTAAGCCAAACCTCCTTAGTCGCCTCTTACGACATGCGTGGCAGGTAACAGTGGTTCTATTCTTTACACCCCAAATGTGGGCCCCGGTAACCACACGGGTGATTGATGAAGTATAGTACTGATGTTGTACCCACCTTTTTCCTGATGTCTTCATTTCTCAATCGGTCTCTCAAGTATGTACGTATGTTTGTTTGTGAGCTCGAGAATATATATATATATCAGGGGCCTCTATAACATTGAGGTTAGGTGATCGCCTCTCGTGCTGAAGGTACCCAGTTCGCTCACTCGTGGAGCCATCGAGGTATTTTTACAGAGATCCCAGATCTCAGTGTAGGTGAGATCGACTTCCTAGTCCTATCAGAGACGGACGATAAAACGTAAATCCCCGTTAAGTTGATAAATAAACTAACCATTGACAGTTCAAAATTGAGAAGAGCAGGCTGGAAAGCCGCTGCCCGGGCAAAATTTATTACAAAGATTAAAAATAAAATTCCTACAACTGGTTTTCCCATGTTAAAATGACATCGATGACTTTCGCCGGTGCTACAGTGTTATATTCAGTGGCGGTTCGTGGTCATTTTTGTTGGTGGGGCCAGACATTTTTTCCAGATAAATCATGGATTTTGGTTGCTATATTTTAATTTATAAAATAATAAATACCCCTTATACATTATTTTTGGTGGGGCCCGGCCCCACTGGCCCTTAATGACGAGCCGCCACTGGTTATATTCATGTTCCTGAAATATTCCTGTTTAAGAAAGAGATCTGAGCACACATGGTTACTCACCAAAGTGTAATGATGATGAATCGTTTGTGAGGTTCACGGACTAAAACGATAGCACAAAGTATTTGATTCATTGATTGATTGATTTATAAATCAATCGATCAATCAATCGAATACTATGTGCCATTTAACAATTAACTTTGCATTACTCCATTAGTTGATTGACTGATTGATTCATCGATTGATCGATCACAAGTGTCGACAACATGATCACGTGGACCTTTGATAACATCTACTGCCAGGTATCAGCGACACTGAACTTGCTGTCAATGTCATTATGCTTGTAAAGTGATTGACGTGATCTAGTTGTAATACGGTTAAACCATACCTGGTCGATTTGGTTTTGAGATTGTGTTCTTTCTCTCTGTCTGTACTTCTCTCTGTCTGTCTCGGTCTCTTTCTCTCCCTCTCTGTGTCTGTCTCCATGTGTCTGCCTCTCTCTATCTCTCTCTCTGTATGTCTCTCTCTGTCTGTCTCTTTCTCTGTGTATATATCTCTCTGTTTATCTGTCTTTCTCTGTCTCTCTCTCTCTGTATATATATATATATATATATCTTTTTGTCTGTATGTTTGTCTCTCCCTCTGTTTATATATCTATCTCTTTTGTCTGTCTGTCTCTCTCTCTCTCTGCGTGTCTGCCTCGACGTGTCTGTTTGTCTCTCTTTCTCTCTCTCTTGGCTCCTCTTCTTGGTCCTATCTCTTTCTCTCTCTTGACTCCTCTCTTGGTTCCTCTCTTTCTTGGTTCTTCTCTTTCTCTCTCTTCTTCCTCTCTTGGTTCATTCTCTCTCTCCTGGACTTTTCTTCTCTGGTTCTCTCTTCTCTTCTTGACTCCTCTCTCTTGTCTCTTCTCTCTTTCTTGGCTCTCTCTCTTGGTTCTATCTCTTTCTCTCTCTTGGCTCCTCTTCTTGGTTCTTCTCTTTCTCTCTTTGACTCTCTCTCTTCTCCTCTTGCTCTCTTTCTTGGTTCCTCTCTCTTGGTTCCATCTCTTTCTCTCCTTGACTCCTCTTTCTTGGTTCCTCTCTTTCTTGGTTCCTCTCTCTTTCTCTCTCTTTCTTTTCCCCTCTTGGTTCCTCTCTCTCCTGGTTCTCATCTCTGGTTCTCTCTCTTCCTCTCTCTCTTTCCTCTCTTCTCTTCTTGGTTCCTCTCTCTTCTCTTGGTTCCTCTTCTTTCTCTCTCTTGGTCCTCTTTCTTGGTTCCTCTCTTGGTTCCTCTATCTTTCTCTCTCTTGGCTCCTCTTTCTTGGTTCTCTCCTCTCTTGGTTCCTCTCTCTTTCTCTCTCTTGGCTCCTCTTTCTTGGTTCCTCTCTCTTTTGGTCCTCTCTCTTTCTCTCTCTTGGTCTCTCTTCTCTCTTGGTTCCTCCTTCTCTCTTGGTTCCTCTCTCTTTCTCTCTCTTGGTTCCTCTCTTTTTCTCTCTCTTGGTTCTCTCTTCTCTCTCTTGTTCCTCTCTTCTCTCTCTTGGTTCCCTCTTTTCTCTTTTTGGTTCCTCTCTTTTCTCTCTCTTGGTTCCTCTCTTCTTTCTCTCTCTTGGTTCCTCTCTCTTTCTCTCTCTTGGTTCCTCTCTCTTTCTTCTCTCTTGGTTCCTCTCTTTTTTCTCTCTTGGTTCCTCTCTTTCTCTCTCTTTGGCTCCTCTTTCTTGGTTCCTCTTTCTTGGTTCTCTCTTCTCTCTTGTTCCTCTCTTTCTCTCTCTTGGTTCCTCTCTTTCTCTCTCTTGGTTCTCTCTCTTTTCTTCTCTCTCTTGGTTCCTTCTTTCTCTCTTGGTTCCTCTTCTTTCTTTCTTTCTCTCTGGTTCTCTCTCTTGGTCTCCTCTCTTCTCTTCTTGGTTCCTCTCTTTCTCTCTCTTGGTTCCTCTCTCTTTCTCTCTCTTGGTTCCTCTCTCTCTTCTCTTCTTTTCTCTCTCTTGGTTCCTCTCTCTTTCTCTCTCTTGGTTCCTCTCTCTTGTTCCCCTCTCTTGGTTCCTCTTCTTTCTCTCTCTTGGTTCCTCTTCTCTTGGTTCCTCTCTTTCTCTCTCTTGGTTCCTCTCTCTTTCTCTCTCTTGGTTCCTCTCTCTTTTCTCTCTTGGTTCCTCTCTTTCTCTTTGGTTCCTCTCTCTTTTCTCTCTTGGTTCCTCTTTCTTGGTTCTCTCTCTTGGTTCCTCTCTCTTTCTCTCTCTTGGTTCCTCTCTTTCTCTCTCTTGGTTCCTCTCTCTTTCTCTCTCTTGGTTCCTCTCTTTTTCTCTCTCTTGGTTCCTCTCTCTTTCTCTCTCTTGGTTCTCTCTCTTCTCTCTCTTGGTTCCTCTCTTCTCTCTCTTGGTTCCTCTCTTTCTCTCTCTTGGTTCTCTCTCTTTTCTCTCTTGGTTCCTCTCTCTTCTCTCCTTGGTTCCTTCTTTTCTCTCTTGGTTCCTCTCTTTTCTCTCTCTTGGCTCCCCTTTCTTGGTTCCTCTCTTTTCCTCTCTCTCTCTCTCTTGGTTCCTCTTCTTGGTTCTCTCTTTTCTCCTCTCTTTTTCTCTCTCTTGGTTCTCTCTTTCTCTTCTCTCTTGGTTCTCTTCTTCTCTTCTTGGTTCCTTCTTTTCTCTCTCTTGGTTCCTCTTCTTTCTCTCTCTGTCCTCTTTTCTCTTGGTTCCTCTCTTTCTCTTCTCTTCTTGTCTTCTCTTTCTTCTCTCTCTTGGTTCTCTCTTTCTCTCTCTTGGTTCCTCTCTTTCTCTCTCTTGTTCCTCTTTCTCTCTCTTGGTTCCTCTCTCTTCTTGTCTCCTCTTTCTTCGGTGTCCTCTCTTTCTCGTTCTCTGGTTCCTCTCACTTTCTTCTCTTGGTTCCCTTGACTTTCTCTCTTGGTTCTCTTTCTCTTTGGGTTTATTTCTCTCTTGGTTCCTCTTTTCTCTGCCTCTTGGTTCCTCACTTTTGACTTCTTCTTGGCCTCTTTCTCGTGGATTTTCTCTTGGTTTTTATTTCTCTCTCTTGGTTTGTTGTTGGTGTTATCTGGTTCTTGTGTGGTGTTTATAATGTTTTGGTGTGGATATCTCTTTATTGATATATGTGGTTGTATTCTTTTTATATGATGGTTTTCATGGTTTGTATGATTATTTGTTGGTGTTGTTTGTTCGTTGTGTCTTCTTGGTTGTTTGGTTGTCTCTGGTTGTTTGCTGTCTGTCTTTGGTTCTGCTCTGTGGTTGATTCTTGGTTTTTTTGGTTCGTTGTCTGTTGGTTTTCTTGGTTGTTTTGTTCTGCTTGGTTTTTCTTCTGTTGGTTGTTCTTTGTCTTTCTTGGTTCTTGGTCTTTCTTCTGTTGGTTCCTCTTTTCTCTTTGGTTCTGCTTTTTCTGTTGGTTCCTTCTTTCTTCTCTTGGTTCTTCTTCTGGTTCTCTCTTTCCTCTCTTGGTTCCTTCTCTTTCTCTCTCTTGGTCCTCTTCTTGGTCTCTCTCTTGGTTCCTCTCTCTTTCTCTCTCTTGGTTCCTCTCTCTTCTTCTCTTGGTTCCTCTCTTTTTCTCTGGTTCTCTCTTCTCTCTTTCTCTTTCTCTTTCCTCTCTTGGTTCCTTTCTCTTTCTCTCTTTGGTTCCCTCTTTCTTGGTTCCTCTTTCTTCTCTTGTTCCTCCTCTTTCTTCTCTCTTTCCTTCTCTTTCTTCTCTGTTTTTTCGTCTCTTGGTCACCTCTCTTTTCTCTGTCCTCTCTTCCTCTCTTGGTTCACTCTCTTCTTCTCTCTTGTTCTCTCTTGGTTCCTTCTCTGGGTTCCTCTCTTTGGTTCCCTCTCTTGCTCTCTTCTTTCCATATTGGCCTCTTCTCCTGTGTTCTCTCTCTCCTGGTTGACCTCTTTCTCCTCTTGGTTGCTCTGTCTCTCTCTTATATTGCTCTGTTTGTGTCTGGTTGCCCATCTCATTATTGCACTTCCCCTTGGTGCCGACTCCCCTTTGTTCCTCTTTTAATGTCCTTTTCTCAGTATGTATGCTCTTACAACAAGCATTAAACATATCCAAGATGGTTTAAAAGTTTGCGAGACGATGTTTGACGCCTTTCTGGGTGTCATAAATATGTTTGTAGATATGAACAGTACAATATATGAGATGTTGGTATGAATGATTGTATCGTGCATGAGATCGGTTAAAATAAGATTGGATGGATTGGATGCTTGTATGTATAGATGGATGTATGGATGGATATGGGTGGTGATGGATGGATGTATGGATCGATGGATGGAGGTCGTGGATGGATGGATGGATTTATGATGATTGTGTGAGTGAATGGATGATGGGCTCGTGAATTGATGTGGATGAGTGGTGGATGGGTGAGTGGGTGGATGGATTGGATTGTGGTGAGTATTTTTGACTGGATTTGAATGAATGTATATAGATGGGTGGATGTTGGAGTTATGGATGAATGGGTAGATGGATGGATGGATTGACGATGAATGGATAGATGGATGGTTGGTTGGTTGGCTGGTTGGTTGGTTGACTGGTTGGTTGGTTGGTTGGCTGGTTGGTAGGTTGATTGCTTGGTTTGTTGGTTGGTTGTCTGGTTGGTTGATTGGTTGGTTGGTTGGTTGGTTTGTTGGTTGGTTGGCTGGCTGGTTGGTTGGTTGGTTGGCTGGTTGGTTGATTGGTTGGTTGGTTGGTTGGTTGGTTGGTTGGTTGGTTGGTTGGTTGGTTGGTTGGTTGGCTGGCTGGTTGGTTGGTTGGTTGGCTGGTTGGTTGATTGGTTGGTTGGTTGGTTGGTTGGCTGGTTGGTTGGTTGGTTGGTAGATTGAACGGACGTACGGATGGATGAATGAAAACACGTACAGACAGATGTACACATATTCCTTGATACCAGTAAGCTAAATACCCACATAACAAAGGAAGCATGTACACGGACGATGTGCATGCCTACATAATGTTCTGTATACTTACTTATATGTGCTAGTTTATGTATATGATATGTGTGCTATTGTCAAGTATATGTGTGCTATTGTCAAGTATATGTGTGCTATTGTCAAGTATATGTGTGCTATTGTCAAGTATATGTGTGCTATTGTCAAGTATATGTGTGCTATTGTCAAGTATATGTGTGCTATTGTCAAGTATATGTGTGCTATTGTCAAGTATGTGTGTGCTATTGTCAAGTATATGTGTTCTGGTTTTTCAGAATGGCCAGAAATTCCAGACAAAATCGAATGTCCGGTAAGGATGAGGAGTTTAGTTTCTCATGGAAGCTATTTACAGAGTGGGACTACATGATCGGAAGTCAGGAGACGGCCATAACTAAACATGCGTCCATAGTTACAACGTTCAAGGTGAGAATACAGGGTCAAGGGGATGGAATGGTAGTGGTGATGATTGAGAGATTTTAGAGAGTAGAGATTTGCGAGTGTTGGTGGAGTTGAGTTGGTGGGGGTGGAGTTACGTGGGTGGTGGGGGAGTTACGTGCGTGGTGGTAAAGAAAAGGGAGTGAGGGATGGTGTACATGAGTGAGGGATGGTGTACATGAGTGAGGGATGGTGTACATGAGTGAGGGATGGTGTACATGAGTGAGGGATGGTGTACATGAGTGAGTGATGGTGTACATGAGTGAGGGATGGTGTACATGAGTGAGTGATGGTGTACATGAATGAGTGATGGTGTACATGAGTGAGTGGTGGTGTACATGAGTGAGCAATGGTGTACATGAGTGAGTGATGGTGTACATGAGTGAGTGATGGTGTACATGAGTGAATGATGGTGTACATGAGTGAGTGATGGTAAGTAAATCGTGTATATCAATAAAGAATCATGTAGATGAGTTATTTTACCATCCCCACTCTCCACACATTTCGTTTTCATGTTATTGATGTGAATTCTGTTATATATTACTCCATCAAAGTGTAGACCACACACTCACACCCTCACACCCTCACAATCTAACCTCATATCTCTATTGCTATCCTTCCGGCTATTACATTTTCCCATTTATCTGTCTATCTCCATATTTCTTCCCATCTTTCCCTCATACCCCATATCCCTCTATTTCGCTTGAACTACATTAAAAACATGAAAACAAGTCATTAACTAAAAACATTCATTTTGAAAACATGCATATTTATTTTCCATTAGACAAGGCAGAAACACAATAATGGAATTTAATTATGGTTTCATTGTCGTAAAAGTTGACCCATGTTGACTTTGTCGTAATCGTGTCCTGTTTTCACTGCTTTAGATCAGCGTTTCCAAAACTGGGGTTCTTTGACCACCGGGAGTCTGCGAGGTAATCACAGGGGGTGATCAAGCGCTTGAAAAAATATTATGACCTTTGACATTTCAAAATAAAATTAATTAAAATATGTTTAAAAACAGTGGTAAATTAGTTCCGTTGCGAAATGAAAGGACTCGGACCAGACCGGAGTCTAAATGTCTGACAGGATAATATGAAAGATCATTTGAAGTTTCCCTCAGTCTGAGAAATTGGAGCCGACTTGACTGTTGGTGTGGTGTAATAATAACTCCATCGCTAGAAGAATGAAATTTAAGTAATTGGCTGAAACGATCTTGGGAAAGATAGGATAAATAACGTTGGCATGCATTAGATTTTGCTACAATACATTTTGACTGAGCTTCAGGATAGATCGCCGACTGAAATTGAAACTCAAATATACTGATGATGCTAATGATGGCGCGTCTTGTTCAAGGCTTCAGGATAGATCGCTGACTGAAATTGAAACTCAAATATACTGATGATGCTAATGATTGCGCGTCTTGTTCAAGGCTTCAGGATAGATCGCTGACTGAAATTGAAACTCAAATATACTGATGATGATAATGATTGCGCGTCTTGTTCAAGACAAAAGGAAACCTCGTCATGTTTATTAAAATGTTAAATTGCAGACATTGTTTACTATGGTAACACACAGATAATTTATTCCTGTACATTTTCATATATAGAAACTTTTAGGGGGGGTCTGTAGCAGCAAAATGTATCTTAAAGGGGGTTCGTGTTAATGCAAAGTTTGGGAACCGCTGTTTTATATCATGTGATGTTGTTACTCTTCAGGGTTTTCCCACACAATACGTCAATCATGGGATTTGAATAGTGCAATCCATCAATGTGTTGCTGGTGCTTGCAAGGGGAGCAAAGAATACTAACATTGAAACCTATAAGGAATGTCGTAAGAGGCGACTGAGGTAGGGACATAGGAAGCGACCTAGTAAATAAAAAAGCGTCGCAGAAATCGGATTTATGTCCTACTGGTAGGCGAATAACTTGCGCAACGTACAATCGCTTTTAGGCTCAGATAACGTACAAATAATAAAGATTAGTTTAACAAGTGATCGATAAAAAACGTTTGAAGAAGAAGCAGAAGAACAAGAATGGTAAAATCAATCAAGTGCCATGTCGCCTGGCGTAGACGATCATGACTTTCTACAACTCTCTCTCTCCCCATGCTGTAGTTAATTAATCATTTCTGATGTCGATCTTTTGTCGAACCACGATGTCAGATCATCCAACATCTTCTCACTCTGTCTTCCACGATCTCTCCTTTCATGAATGTTACCTGTTGTCACCAAATATATTAAACCTTCTCTCCGTATTATATGTCCGAAAACTTTGATGCCTGATTATTATTCTTTTCATAAGTTTCTTTGTATGCTGCCTCCTTTAAACATCATTATTTTTGTTTTGTTATGTACATGTGATTTTTCACACTTGAAACCAGATGATGTGCTATAGATCTTGATGCATTGTACGATTGTTTCATACAATAAGTATGGTGAAACAAGTAATCACAAAGTACTGTAGTTTTATAAAATATAAAAACATGGTAAAACAAATAATCACAAGTACTGTAACTTTACAAAATATAAAAACAATGACAATACACAGCAACGTTTCGACCAAAATGCCTTTATCAAGCAAACGATACAACAGGAGTGACGAATTTCACAGCACACACTACATATAGATTTTGACAGAGATATTACAACGATCAAAAAATGAATCACATTTTTGAAGTGTTTCACCATTCTACTTAGTTTTACTGCAGTCTCCATCTATATATACATACAATAAGTAATGGTTTAATATATTCTAGAGTACGTATTATTATGTTACTGCTAGGGTTATCTTGATCTTCTTGGAAGTAGTCTGTCATTGCTTTCTCTTACCTGGTCCATGACGTAACCATGCCTATTACAAGATCCTGTCTACCTTCTAGCTGACCATCTGGTCCATGACCGTAACCATTGTCTATACAGAATCATCTGTCTACCTTCCCGGCAGTGACCATACTGGTCCATGACGCATTCTATTACAGATCATCTGTCTACCTTCCTGGCAGTGACCATACTGGTCCATGACCTTAACCATTGTCTCTATTACAGAGATCTCTGTCTACCTTCTAGAGATCATTGGTCCCTGAGCCATTGTCTCTTTACAGAGATCATCTGTCTACCTTCTGCATGACCATACTGTCCATGACCGTAACCAGTGTTCTTACAGATATCTTCTGTTTACGTGCGATTTGAGCATAACCATAACACTCTGTCGACTGTCTCTCATCCACCAACTGCTCTATGGCTTTATGTTACCTTTCCTGGAGGTGGGGGAAGTTAAACGGACAATCCACCTTGCCCAAGGGTTCCCGTAAACTAACGAAAGAATGAGGCGCCTTATATTTCATTTGGTAGAGGTTTACCTCTGTCCCATTAACCGTTGATGTCACAATTAGACATCGTACAAGTATTAGGGTCTTCCGGAAAAAATAAATTACCCAACACAGGATTGGAACCACATATCCTTATATCTTACAGCCCTCATTGCCTAGCCCAACAATCATCATCATCATCAGGTGCCGTCTCCACATCGAAGGTTGGCTGCAATGAATCTCCAGCATCCTCTGTCTTTCGCCTTGGTGTTGCACACTGCCAGACTGTAACCTGTCCATTTCTTAAAGTTTCCCTCCCATTTATCTCTCGGTCTTCCTTTTGCTCTTCCCCCCTCAACTTTCCCTCTAGTAAATGTTTTATCATGGTGTCATGTCTTTTTATGTGCCCAAAATACTTTACTTGTCTGAATTTTATTTCTCTTAATAATTGTTTCTTCATGCCTAGTTTTCCTAAAACTTGTCTATTTGTCTGTTTTTCTGTCCATGAAACTCTGCATATTCTTCTATATATCCACATCTCAAATGCATCAATTCTGTCTTCTAACTGCTTGTTCATTGTCCATGTTTCATACATTAATATAGGATATATATAGCACATATAGCCCAACAATAAAAGCGTTTTAAGAACAGAATCCGCGAGTTATTTTAAAAAATAGCTTTGCTGAGGAGTGTTTTTCATAAACGCTTCGTTTTGCTAGACACAGAATAATCAGGTAGGTTCGATCGAACTGTGTTTTGTGTTCTCCAGGAAACCATCGTGGAAGAGGAAGTAAAGGTGAAAGATGGGAAAAGATGGTTGACTGTCTCACTTCGTGTTCTATCCAATGTTATCATTCTCATTCTATTAGGTAAGTTATGTTATGTTATGTTATGTTATGTTATGTTATTTTTATGTTATGTTATGTTATGTTATGTTATGTTATGTTATGTTATGTTATGTTATGTTATGTTTTGTTATTTTATGTTATGTTATTTTATGTTATGTTATGTTTATTTATTTTTATGTTATGTTATGTTATTTTATGTTATGTTATGTTATGTTATGTTTTGTTATGTTATGTTTTGTTATGTTATGTTATGTTATTCATTGACATTATGGCACATTGGCATTTCATGTGTGTTTTATCATCACTGCAGCTGTCATTCAAAGTTCATTTGCTCACGTACCCATGAAATTGATTAGTACCTTCGCTCTCTACCACAAAGACGACACTGTCTGGTATGTCCAAGCTTGACTCCTAATTCTTGCAATCGTTTCAGTGTCTGGTATCTCCAAGCTTGACTCCTAATTCTTGCAATCGTTTCAGTGTCTGAGACATGTCCATATCACATTCCCCCGATCCAGAAGCACTTGAGCTGAAAGCTCTTCGGCTCGGGCTATGAACATCGTAATCCTTCGGTTCGGTGCCACGAACACCGTAAATCTGGAGAACCTGTGGTTTTTCTGCCAGTCCGCGGAATTGAACCCGCACTCACAGAGGACTTGTCACCCGTAGTCCAACGCGCTACGAAAACGCTGGGCAGGCGGGCGTATATCACATAAATGAGCGTACATCACAATGATGACATCTACATATATATATATATTAAGAGAGAGAGATCAGATGTGATCAGATGTTTCATCTGCTACCGTATGATAGTAGATGGTACCATCTGCAACTGCTAAACCTACTTTCCTGTGGAGAACTGAGTAGGGGAAGGAAGGGCAAAAGGCTAGGGGAGCATAAAAGGCTAGGGGAGCCCAATGCCTTGTGGATCAGCACGGTTATACAGAAGACTAGAGCAGTAAACCTTGACCGTAAATCTGGAGGGAGACATCCTAAGACAGTTGATGGTTATATGTGTGTTTCATTCCATAGTCTGGCATCTATGCAACACCCTGCTTGATCGCAAACGTATTGTCTTTCTTTTGAATGAAACAGTAGGGTAGGTAAGGGGTTTGTGCATAATGGACAAGACACACTCCACATATCAGCTGTCCAGGTTATGCATAAATGGTGAGGACTTACGGATGAGCTGGAAGGCACGAGAAACAAACGCAAATTCAGAAGTTGTTACAGTAAAACACTTGCCAACTGACTGTCTGTTAAAACGAAAAGGCCTGATATATATATAAAGATATAAAGATATAGAAAGCAAGTGGAATGCATTTGAAAATAGATGTCTGCAAAAATAATGAATATAAAATGGAATGAATTCAGGAGAAGTGATGAAATCAGATATATGTTTGGTCAACCACTAGTGAAACTGTTATAAGAAAGAGAAGATGGAGATATGTTGGGCACACCTTGAGGAGAAATGATCAACGAATATCAAAGCAGGCATTGAAGTGGGATGCAATGGGTTCAAGAAAGAGAGGTCGACCTAAGGAGACCCTGAAACGAACTTTGCTGAGAGAGACAGGAAATATCGGTCTCAGTTCCATGGAGGAGATTGAGGAGTTGCCCAGGATAGAGCTGTATGGAGAAATTACTTGCAGGCCCTATGTAACGTATAACGGTACGAGAGAAATTTATTATATATATATATATATATATATATATATATAAAATCAGCATTTGTCATTCGGAAGAACATATGGAGCTCAAGAATGATCTGGAATAAAACTAAGATAATGATATTTAACTCAAATGTCAAGGTTGTTCTTCTATATGGAACGGAGACATGGAGAATAATTAAGTGGAACACCAAAACGTTGCAGAAATTCATCAATAGATGCCTGCGCAGGATACTCCATCTGCGATGGTATGACAGGACGGTAAACAGGGAACTCTGGGAAAGAGCGGGCAAAGGCAGGGGAACAAGATATCAGGGGCAGAAGGTGGCGATGGATAGGACACACACTGATGAAACACCCTAACAACATCTCGAGACAGGTTATCCGATGGAACCACCAAGGCAATAAGGGTAAGGGAAGACACAGGAACACCTGGAGACGGGAACTAGAGATGGAATGCAAGAAAATGGGAAGAGAGTGGAAAGATCTGGAAAAGATTACAAGATTGCCTTGGATAGGTGAACTTGGAAGGTATAGACTGCGGACCTATGCTTCCCTAGGGGCGAAGGGAGAAGAAGAAGAAGGAATGAAAATCGTAGCATATCCTATACATTAGGTAAAGGAGTCGTTGATTTTCTAGACACCACTTATACGTACAGTAGTTTGCCATTGCTTTCTGAACGATGACGTCTAATTTTACCTTTTCTGTAAAAATCCCAAATTTGCTTCCAAATTTGCCCACCGTGGGGTTTGAACCAGGTACGCTTGGGTTTGTGATCGAGTTCACTACCGCTTGAGTTATAGACGCTCACATAAGAACATATATATATATATATAGGAGAACCGCTGTAGCGTAGTTGTTAGTGAACTCGCTTCTCAAGGCTGGTGGTCTGGGTTCAGCTCCCGCAATGCGCGTGGAATTTTTCCCCGACGGTTCTCAGGTCGACCCAGCCTCGAACTGGGTACCAGACATGCTCTGGGAAAGTAAAGGCGACCGGGGATGCTGACCACATCACCCATCGTGTGCCGACGGTCAATGAAAAAAACAGGCCTAACACTGTATTGACCTATATACCACGAGTATGAAAGGGTTCCTTTACTTATTTATTTATATATATATATATATATATAGAGAGAGAGAGAGAGGAGAGAGAGAGAGAGAGTTGTATAAAGACTGAAGACTAACTGTATGCCTTGGATAAACAGCAACAAAACGAGAATAGAAAGTAGGAAAAATACAACAACAAAAGAAAATAAATCAATGTTCTGATCAAAGAACATCAATCAAACGTAGGTTGACATAAACACATTTTACTGGCAGCCTCCAAGGAACTATATTGTCCACATCTACACAACATTGTGTGTGCTCCAGGTTTCTCAATACTTTTGTCATGTCACTGAACTTTGCTGATTCGTGTATGATAAAGCCTTTTTTGTCTTAAACGTCAAGTTCGTCTGTTTAAAAAAACAAAAGTTTATTGAACGAATTGTATCGCTACCTATGTTTCAATCAATCAAGCGCCATGCCTGCTGGCGTAGGCGATCATGTATCTCCACAACTCTCTTTGCTTGGTGCATGTAATCAGTTCTGATGTCGATCTTTTGTCGAACCATGATGTCAGGCCATCCAACATCTTCTACCTCTGTCTTCCACGATCTCTCCTTCCTGAATTTTACCTGTAGTCACCAAATGTTCTAAACCTTCTCTTCGCATTATGTGCCCGAAGAACCTTGATTGTCTGATTCTTATTCTTTTGATAAGGTTTCTTGTGTGCAGGCCTGATTTAAAACCTCCAGATTTGTGTTCTTAGTTGTCCATAGAATTTTGAGCACTCTTCTGTAAAACCACATCTCTGTGGCTTCCAATGTCGTATTGATCGCTTGTTCATTGTCCATGATTTGCTGCCATACATAAGTATTGGTTCAATATAGCATTGGAGTATTTGTTTCCACAGTGTCATTGGTAGTGAGTTCACGTGTAGTGTTTTCTTCATTTTCATAAAAGCTGCTTTCGCTTGAGCTATTCTATGTTTAAATGTCATTAATCTCATTGGCTCTAATCATGTATTGGCTCACAACGTCAGGATAAGAAGAGATTTTTAGAATGGATGTTTTTGTGCGTTTCATAAACTGGTTTTTTGGCAGCATCTGTTATCTCTGTGATCCACATTTTGCGTGGACTGCCTTTTGCTTTGTATCCACTGTATCGGAGTAACATTGCTCTTTGAGGTGCACTGCCTGCGATGGTAATCTGCTTACGTGGCCGGACTATTTAATTTGTTGTTTCTTGATGAAGCTCAGTACTGATGTTGTACCTACTTTTCTCCTGATGTCTTCATGTTTTAAACCGGTCTCTTCTTAATGCTCCCAGCCTTATACCACGTCAAAACATCCAACATCTTCTCTCTCTATCTTCCACGATGTCTCCATCCCTGAATTGTACCTGTTGTCACCAAATGTTTTAAACCTTCTCTTCGCATTATATGTCCGAAGAATCTTGAGATCTTTCTGGATATATCTATTTGTTCTCTTCTCTGTCCAAGATACACTTAGAACTTTTCTTAACACTTTTATTCATTTATATTCAAATCTTATATTTTATTTTACTGACATCGGCCAATCAGCGTTAAGTGCCTACGTCATACAGCTATTTGTGGAAAGATCACGAATTCTGGAACTTAAGAAAAGAGACAATCCAGACTACCAGGCTGGATTTTGGGAAGAGAACGAGGTAAGTATGGAGGGGAGTGGGTAAATAGTAGCATGGAAGTGGCAGTGGAGAGTGTGAGCTAGCAGAGTGGGCAGGGAAGTGTAAACTAGTGGGATTGGCGTAATAGTAGAGAGTGGAAGTTAGTGGAGTGGACATAACAGTGAAGTGGACTTGACAGTGGAGTGTTCGAAAAACAGCGAATGAAAGAACGAATTCATAACTGCGAAGCGTGGTATATTACGCCTTGACGTAAAAGTGCCGCATAGTGGAGTGTACCTGTAAGCGTGGAGTGGGTGTTTAAGCGTGGAGTGTGCGAGGAAATGTAAACTATGTAGCAGGACAGGAAACAGCTAGATAAAGGACGACTTGTCAAGAGTTAGTTGCTCGGGTCTATGCCCCAATCTGGGTTGAAGAGGTATAAGAGAGATCAGTACTATAAACTTTCAGTTCTTATTTTGTCCACTTTCAATTCCCAACGGAGCACAGGTCTTCAACTAACTTCTTCCAACATTTCCTCTCTCTTGCCATCCCTTCCAGTTCTTTCCACGTCTTGACTATCTTTTTAATATTATCCCATAGTTCTTCATCTCTGTTGCTAACTTTGCTATTTTATCCTGCTCTACCAACGTTCTCACGTTCCAGCAACAAATTCTGACAGTTTTTAGACAGAAGATAAAGGTTAATCGGCATCACCGGATCCTTTAGGCTTTCCCAGCGATACTTCATTTGTCCCCTCTCCTTTTTTGGGGAACCTTTTCCTGGTTCGGATGGTTTGAGTTAGTTTTTTGTTTCATTTGGTTGTGCTTTTCATGTTTGTTCATTTTTTTTTTTAATGTATCTACGAGGTGAGGTACTCACGCCCATACTTTTAGTTACAAAGACTTGACATCCTAGAGAGAATTTTTTTTAGCAAACTAGCGAAATTAAACATAGGTGCAATTAAGCAAATTAAATCATAGGATAACTGTGGTGCTAGTTTTGAAATGCAAACATATTACTATGATCGTTAAAAGAGAATTGTTCAACACAATCTTTCTCCTAACATTAAGCTAACAGTGCCAAACCTAGACACTGAAATCGAATAATAGAAGAACACTAGTCACGACAGAGATCAAGTGTCTACGCAGAATGCTGGGAGTATCCTCCAGAGTGGTTACCTGGGCCCAAATTTGGCGTTTAAAGAATAGAACCACTGTTACCTGCCACGCATGTCGTAAGATGCGATTAAGGAGGTCTGGTTAAAATCGGATGCATGTGTCCTAAACGTGTATAAGTCTATGCGTTTAGGGGCCTACCATACCAATGTGCAACGTATACACGTTCTTGGCAAAGATCAGACATATCGCAAAGAGTGATTAAAATTGGTCGCAAAGAACGAACGCGAAGAAGAAGAAGAAGAGATGGGAGTATCAAAAAGAGACCGGTTGAGAAATGAAGACATGAGGAAAAAAAGTGGGTACAACAGCAGTACTGAACTTCATCAAGAAAAACAACAAATTAAATGGTTCGGCCACATAAGCAGATTACCAACAGACAGTGCACCACAAGGAGCAATGCTACTTCGATACAATAGATACAAAGCAATAGGTCGTCCACGAAAAAGATGGATCTCATGAAAAACAGAGACGAAAAAGACTGTTTATGAAGTGCACACAAAACGAAAAAGACTGTTTATGAAGTGCACGCAAAACGAAAAAGACTGTTTATGAAGTGCACACAAAACGAAAAAGACTGTTTATGAAGTGCACACAAAACGAAAAAGACTGTTTATGAAGTGCACACAAAACGAAAAAGACTGTTTATGAAGTGCACGCAAAACGAAAAAGACTGTTTATGAAGTGCACACAAACGAAAAAGACTTATGAAGTGCACACAAAGTTATGTTCTAGAAATCTTTTCTTATCCTGACGCTGTGAAGCAAAATAGCGTCATCCTTTTTCGGACATGTGATGAGGAGGGAAGGTTTAGAACACATTCTGACAACTGGTAAAATCGAGGGTAGACGAGACAGAGGAAGACAGATACAATTTTGGATAGCCTGTCTTCATGGCACAGTAGAGCGTCAACATCTGAGTTGATAGCAACTCCAACGATTGGGATTTGTGGAAATCCATGATCGCCTACGCCAGCCGTCACGGCACCTGATGATGATGATGATGATGACAGTAAATAACGTAAATAAAAAGCTGTGTGTGATACAAATTCTGGTATCATAAAAAATAAAAAACTCGGTAATATTAACATACAAAGAAATCAGAGACATGGCTGGTCAACCACTAGTGACAACTGTTATAAGAAAGAGAAGATGGAGATATGTTGGACACACCTTGAGGAGAAATGATCAACGAATATCAAAGCAAGCATTGAAGTGGGATGCAAAGGGTTCAAGAAAGAGAGGTCGACCTAAGGAGACCCTGAAGCGAACTTTGCTGAGAGAGGCAGGAAATATCGGTCTCAGTTCCATGGAGGAGATTGGGCGAGTTGCCCAGGATAGAGCGGTATGGAGAAATTACTTGCAGGCGCTATGTAACGTATAACGGTACGAGAGGAATTATTATTGTTATTAATATTAACGGTATGCAATGAGTTTAGATAACACTAGCAACCAATTAAAGATTGTATCCCTACCAGAAAACTAGTCAAAACGGCGCTGTCTAGAGACAATCTTGTTCCGGCACCTGATGATGATAATGTGACGCAAAATACGATTAGAGAAAAAGAAAGAAGAAGAAGTTGCTAGTTACAACATAAAGAAGTTGCTAGTTACAACATAATGAAGTTGCTAGTTACAACATAATGAAGTTGCTAGTTACAACAAAAGAAAGAAGAAGTTGCTAGTTACAACATAATGATATCTGTATTATATATACTTTCAGTTGACGATTGTAATCACGTTGCTATCTGCAATCTTTCCACCTTTGCTTGAAGCGCTTAGCCCATTGGAAAAGTATCATCCACGAACGAGTCTTCGGCTGATGCTAGCAAGGTAAGCATAGGTGTCAACATGTCCACATACATTGTGTCTAGGGAGGATGAGGGGGTGTCGCAAAATGAATTTTTGTTTAATTTGTTGGTAATTTACTGGATACAAGTCCTTAGTGATCACCAGTTGGGAAAAGAAAACGTGGAAGACCTAAGACCACTCTTCGAAGAACAATCCTACAAGAAAGTAAACTATTGGGATCTCTGGGACTTCATTTACTGGGGCAGTTGTTGTATCTGAATCTCAGTCAATGCTTCACAAGATCCAGAAGGGCAGGTTTCGGTATGAGTGGATGTCGTCTATAGAAGTTTCTAACCTCCAGAGGCTTACGTGGAAATACTGTCCTGGGCATGCGGGTGTTTACGGTAATGAGAGAGCAGACAGGCTTGCATCAACAGCATCGATTGTTGGAGAGTTGAAGATGGATAAGGGGATATTCTTCGGTCTCTTCGCGACTCTCTGTTTGGATGAGGACACTAAAATCGATGTTGAATCGATCAAGCGATTTAAGCAGTTTGGAGTTACCCGTTGTTCAAGTCGAACTAGATGCCTGAGAGGCAGAGTGAGAGGTGTGTTTAATCAGCGAGCCACAGGAACCATCAGTATGCATACTCTTCGATATCTGTTGGGGAGACTGAGCACCTATGGGTCTGCCCGGAGTGCAATGACATCAGTTTAGTAACTAATAACCAATAACCAAACTACTGGGATGTAAAAGAAAAGAAAACGTGGAAGACCTAAGACCACTCTTCGAAGAACAATCCTACAAGAAAGTCAACTATTGGGATGTAAAACCATACAAGATCTCCACCTGCTAGCAACGAACCGCATCATATGAAGATCTAAAACCTCCTATGCGCCGTCTTTAGCAAGAAATGAACAAACTAACTAACTAATTTACTGGGCACAAATGGGGAAGATCAGATAAGCATACAACTGTTTTATTCAAAAAATATTTCCAGGAGAGAGGGGGGCCCTTGCCTACCCCCAACCCTCCCTTAGCTTAACGTCAGGACGTCTATGAAGGTAAGACAGATCCACAGGTGAATCCACGTCCATAAATAGTATTATTATTAGATTGATTGATTGATTGACTGAGAGGAGCACAATCCCTGCACTTCGGTGAGTAATCATGTAACTCACTTTCTTTGGGGGAGACGGATTTGGACTTTAAAATGTTGACTTTAATCATGTAGGGATCCAATTGATGATGCAGCACTGCAAGTTGCAAACGTCAGGAACCCACTCTTGTATATTTGTTGATATATCAGAGAGTGTAGGCCAACAAACATGACAAATATTTTGTTTGTAATTGGGCCAGGAAGTGCCACAACGTGTGGATCCAGTATGATTGAACTTGTAAACTCTGAGCGTCGTCATTCTTTCGACTCAGAGCTGCTTGGAGTATGTGTAAGTGTGTTTGATTGTGATATTTGGCATGTTATGAAGGCTACCACCTTTTGGTCATGATCAAGAGGGTACTAAACTTTGATCTTAACAACAAGGCCGAGAACTTGCCATAAAACAGCATAAGAGTATAGAGTTTTCAACCTTTTGGCTTTCATCATCAGGTGCCGTCTCCACATTGAAGGTTGGCTGCAATGAATCTCCAGCATCCTCTGTCTTTCGCCTTGGTGTTGCACACTGCCAGACTGTAACCTGTCCATTTCTTAAAGTTTTCCTCCCACTTATCTCTCGGTCTTCCTCTTGCTCTTCCCCTCAACTTTTCCCTCTAGTAAATGTTTTATCATGTTGTCATGCCTTTTTATGTGCCCAAAATACTTTACTTGTCTGAATTTTATTTCTCTTAATAATTGTTTCTTCATGCCTAGTTTTCCTAAAACTTGTTTATTTGTCTGTTTTTCTGTCCATGAAACTCTGCCTATTCTTCTATATATCCACATCTCAAATGCATCAATTCTGTCTTCTAACTGCTTGTTCATTGTCCATGTTTCCGAGCCATACATTAATATAGGATATATATAGCATTTGATCATTCTCATTTTTAGCCTGTTTGTAATTTGTTTTGGCTTTATTAAACGCCAATTGGCAAAATCAAACTCAAGTATCTCTCTCTCTCTCTTTTGTTCCCCGCTTAGACTGATGTACCAGATTTCTTCATAATTCTGCTGTTGTTTTTAGACTCTCCGTCCCTTCGTACAGCTCCTCTCTAAATTATTTGTCATATTCATGAGGAAATCTGAATCACGCAGCTTTAGCATGGGTGTGCTTTGTCATAGTTCATAGTTCATAAGTACTGTTCCAACTTCACTGCAACGGGTTACCCCATAATTGCTCCGTTCCTGTGCCAATGAAAATCACACGAAATGCTAACAACTGTGAAATGTTTCCTGTGTAAACTAATTCCAGAATGAAACAGCCGAATACCACCACAAAAAGCAACCTGCACCGCATAAAATGCATATGGCCGTCGCTAATGTAGCAATACAAAACTGTTCATCAGTTGAATTGCAATTCTTGTCGAAGGGAACATCAATCACGACAAAATCGAGCTTTCTGCACTCGCAATATAACTGCATATGGTAGATTGAGCTTGTTCGTCATAACCGCTGTCCGCCATTTTCTGAATAAACACAACAAACGCACGGTTGACACAGCAAAAGCATTCCATGTAACAGTCATAGCTCACAGTGTTGTTCAAGCACTAACTCAGTAGCTCGGCAAACGAAACCGGAAAATACCAGACCAAACATGGCGGAAATGCGCTAGCAAAGTCATGTTCAGAATCAAACAGTTCTGACTCTGAATGGCCATCCCGCATTCCTCCATTGCTGGCCAGATTTTTTTTCCCATCTTCACATCTTCAGCGCCTTTTGGAGCTCTAGTGCTTATCCTTCGGCGATGTGTCCGGTTTCAGTCAGTGTTTACTGGGTTCGCTCTCCCTCAGCCTTTGACTGTACTCAGCCGACCTGCAAGGCAACAGGTTAAACTCAAGTATACAGACTCCAAGCAGCTCTCATACGAAAGATTGATGGCGCTTGGAGTTTTTAAAACATTAAAATTAAGAATTTTCTCTTTTCGAACAATAGTTTACATGTGTATGCATGCTTTTTTAATATGTCTTTATGCTGATGATGTACAGGACTTCAATAGTATTTGTTACTATTCATTCTTTTAACAGAACATTTGTCCTGAACCTGCTGAACCTCTACACATTATTTATCGCCCTTTACAACAAGCAACAAGACTTGGTAAGTACTTCCGCTATTTATCGCCCTTTACAACAAGCAACAAGATTTGGTAAGTACTGTCGCAATGTATCGCCCTTTACAATAAGCAACAAGACTTGGTAAGTAATGCAACTATTTATCACCCTTTACAACAAGCAACAAGATTTAGTAATATGCAACTATTTATCACCCTTTACAACAAGAACAAGATTTAGTAAGTAATGCAACTAATTATCACCCTTTACAACAAGCAACAAGGTTTAGTAAGTACTGCGGCTAGACAATCTGAATTATCACCCTTTACACATAGTGATTCTGTAAGATAATTATCAAATACATGTACGCTGCTGCCAGTACCGATGACTGTAAAACATATATGTGTTGAAAAAAGACTTACAGTCGAAACGTTGGACTTTTGTTAGTTTTATGATTTAATTATTCATTATGCTTGCTTTTGTGATACTATACATACGTCTCCTTGTCCTAAAACGTCATTTTATTAACCCTTTCGATGCTAAATACTTTCTGAAGGCTGAGCTAAAAATAGCTATTCCTTGTTTCTATGTCACAAACGTGAATGTACGCCTATAGCAGTGACAGTAGCAATGTATAACGTGTTAACACGTCTTTAGCCCACAGAGGAGAGATAATAACAGACGTGTTAATGCGTCTTTAGAAGTGAATGGGGAAAACGTATATATACGTCCTTAGCAGCTAAAGGTTAAGTATTACCGCAGCCTTCCTCGGTTTTCTCTAGATCTGATCTGATCTGCTCTGACTACCTCATATTTGTAGGTTTCCGTACATAGCACAGTTCTATATATTAATGTTGGCGATGTTGGATAAAGCAGAGCCAACTATAAACTACTGGGCTTTCGGACTCAGGTAAGAATTATTGGAAATCAGACCCCAATTACACCACGTGACCTCGCATTCCAGTATTGGTGTATATAGACGATATCATTTTAAAATCAACAGAAAATGTTAACTCGAAGTCATATTATGCAACAAGTTAAGTTTAACAATAAGGAATATCAATATTATAAATATTTTTCACCAATAAATAACCATAGACTCACCAAATTGAGTAAAATTGAAAAGTCAGTGTTCTATTCACACATCTGAATTTTCCAGATCCTTTCTTCTAGTCGAGAATACCCTAGCCAGTTGTCATGGCCCTGTGCTATATTAATGGCTGTTGGATAAAGACACGTATAAACAAATTAAATAAACCATCAAGAACTAAATAATGAATTAATTAACATGAAACAATCTGACTTTTTAAAGGGAAGGCGTGTCTTTGTGTTTAGAAAATAGTGGAATGTGAAGCCGCTGCCATAAACAAATTTCCCTTTCCTTTCATTCAGAGGTATCCAGGTCCAGTTTAAGACCAGCCCTCTTTGTTTTCTTTATGGGTTTCCCAGAAAGTAGCATCCTTAGAGTCTTCGAAGGGATCGTCTCCAGGTCTGCTAACCGACGTCATTTTCTCCTCTTACTGCGGGTTTCACAAGTGTTCTTAGCGTTCTACCCTGTTCTTACCTGTTATCCCAACCTGATTCTCATTTTTTTTCCTTTTCTTACCTGGGTCATATGTGTTCTTATCCTGTTCTTATCCTGTTCTTATCCTGTTCTTATCCCCAAGTCTGTGTTTACAACTCTGTCCTCCCATCTCAGTCTGAGAATCCCTGAAGACATTCATTGACAAAGGTCTGAATCTTATTTGTATTTAACTTGGTGACTGTACATGTTTCTTAACCATACATAAACATATATTTCACATTAGTGCTGGATATCCTGGGCTTTGCAGAATCACACTTTTCTTCGTTCCGGGGTGTCGTTGGCAATGAGAAAGCAGACAGGCTGGCTGGCTCTGCCACCATATCAGAGGGTCAGCCAATGGACAGAGCTGATATTTTGAACGCCCTCATAGAGTGTCTCAAATGGGTACCAGACATGCTCTGGGAAAATAAAGGCGGCCGGTGTGATGCTGACCACATCACCCATCGTGTCCGACAGGGCAATGAAAAATACAGGCCTAACACTGTATCTGACCTATATCAGAGGTCAGAAGGAAGAGTCTTATTTCGAACCTTACATGAGTGTGGCCGCAAAGAAGAATTTCATTTAAACCAATCCACGTCAACTACTAGATTGCAGGAGCTGGGCTTGAAGATTGGAGTAGCAAGAAAAGAACAGCATAACAGGTACGTGAGTAGGTTCATCAATCAAAATCGAACTGGTAAGGTCAGTCGCTGGACGCTGTTGGAGATATTGCGAAGGAGATCGGAGCACCTATGGACATGTCCGGAGTGCAATGTAGATATTCCAAACGGAAACTGAATCTTGAGCTTTGTTTTAGTGGAGATGGCAGTAGATGTCCACATTGTGTGCAGGATGGCTTAGTAGAGCAAAGATGTTAAAGGTCAATGGTTTTTATATTATTTTTATTTCTGACAGACGGCTTACTTGAACTCATTAGAGCGTAGCTGTAAATATCTGAATGGTTCGTCCACGTCAGTCACAAATCTAAGCTCATCAGCCATCATAACCACAGTGCAGCCAACACTTAATTACGGAAACAGTAGTGCAGTTACAACATATGGTTCGTTCTACAACAACTACACAACAACAAACTTGACAACAGAGACCACATTAGATGGTCTCACGTCCGCTGCAAACTCGACAACAGGGACCACATTAGGCGGTCTCACATGCGCTGATGAAGCGAAAGAACTCTGCTGGGAAACAATGATTGGTCAAGTAAGTATCACGTGTCTATTACATCAATATTCCTTGACATTGGTTATATTTTCTCAGACAGAGAGTAAATCGTATCAATCAAGTGACATCCTGGTGGCATAGGTGACAGGGCCGTGCTATGATGCAGAGGCGGCCGCATAGGCGGCACCGTAAGGAGGGCGTCATAAGCAGCAAAATCAAAATTACAATTGAAGGTTATTTAAAGAAGAAAAAAATTAAGGGGCGGCGTTTCGAAGACTTGCATCATACTGAGAAAACGGGGGACTGCCTAGAGTAGTTGATAGTAGCTCGGCCTGCTAGCTGTGAGACGCCTCATAGCTCGGGTTCGAACCTACTGTCCGGCATTTGTTCGAGTCCCTGGTCTTACTCAGGACGATAACGTGAGTACCTCTGAAGTCGGAGAAAATCTGCCTTTATGGCGAGGGAATACTAATTACGAGTACATTGAGCACACGGCTGCCAGTGTAAAGTAATTTACAATGTGCACGCTGCTGCCATTGTAAGAAATTGGAAAAACAGATTTTCACGCAAAAATCAGTTTCAGAGATGAAACTTCGTCTGAGTTGAAAGCGGACGAAAGAAAAAAAAAAAAACTGAGAAAACATACCGCACGGTCCTGATAGGCGATCATGTATCGCCACAACTCTCTCTTTGGTGAAGGTAATCAGTTCTGACATTGATTTTATGTAGAACCATAATGTCAGATTATCCAAAATCTTTTCCCTCTGTCTTCCACGATCTCTCCTTCCCTGAATTTTACCTGTTGTCACCAAATGTTCTAAACCTTCTCTTCGCATTATATGCCAAAAAAAACCTTGATTGTCTGATTCTTATTCTTTTGTTAAAGTTTTCTTTGTGTGCAGGCCTGGTTTAAAACCTCATCATCTGTTTTCTCTGTTTGCTGTCTATATCTTCTTCTTCTTCTTCTTTGCGTTCGTTCTTTACGACCAATTTTAATCACTTTTTGTGATATGTTTGATCTTTGCCAAGAACGTGTATACGTTGCACATTGGTTTGGTAGGCCCCTAAACGCATTGACTTCTACACGTTTAGGACACATGCATCCGATTTCAGCCAAACCTCCTTAATCGACTCTTACGACATGCATGACAGGTAACAGTGGTTCTATTCTTTACACCCCACATTTGGGCCCCGGTAACCACTCGGGCGGCTGTCTATATAATTTTCAGCATGCTTCTGTAAAACCACATCTCTATGGCTTCCAATGATCTTATTGATGGTTCGTTCATTGTCCATGATTCGCTGCCATTAGCTCAATATATTACCGAAGTACTCTCTTCCGCAGTGTCATTCGTTACGAATTATCACATAGTGTGTTTTTATTTTTCATAAAAGCTGTTTGCTTGAGCTATTCTACTCCTAATCTCTGTTTTACATCTTCCATCTGATGTTATGTATGTTCCCAGATACTTGAATCGATGGACTTGTTAAGTTGAATCAGTTTGTGTTTTATTTAATATTTACTTTTTCCTTTCTTATATCTTTCTTTTCTCTAGTCCTGTTTTGCCTCACAGCGTCAGGATAAGAAGAGATTTCTAAATCTGTTTTGCCTACATCGTCAGGATAGAAGAGATTTCTAAAATCCTGTTTGCCTCACATCGTCAGGATAAGAAGAGATTTCTAATTCTGTTTTGCCTCACAGCGTCAGGATAAGAAGAGATTTCTAGAACGGACGTTTATGTGTGCTTCGTAAACAGTATCTACAGATGAGCCTAGTCATATAACTGTTGTGCTGTTCTTTTATGGTGGCGTCTGTGGCCTAGGGGATAGTGACTCGATCTATTAACCTCGATGTTCTGACTTCGAATCACGCTTCGGACAGTTTGGTGGCAATTTTTTTCCCGTGGATTTTTACAAAAGGACGATGGCACCACCCGTTCAGAAAAGAATGGCAAACTACTGAACGTAATAATGCCTAGAAAAATCACAAACAGAGTTAAAAAGCTGGGGTTGATTCGCAAAATCCTGTAAAGGATATGCATTTAACTAACTTTGTTCTTGTCTGACCCCACTAATCTTCAATTCAAACTCTTGCAATCTAGCAGTTGACGTAGACTTGATTAAATGAGAATACTACACACTATATGAGAGCGTTCAGAATGTCAACTCTATCAATTGGCTGACCACCTGATATGGTGACAGAGCCAGTCAGCCTATCTGCTTTCTCATTGCTAACGACACCCATGTGCCCCGGAATGATGATAAATATAATTATGTAAATTGTTGATGTTCGTAGTTAAAGTGTACACAAAACTAATAATGAATAAACTAGACAAGACTAAGAAGAAACAAAGTAAGACTTCTGAGAACCTGCATAATCCTGTGAAACATACAATGTGAAGTGTGACCATAACACAAACATTAAATAACGAAATTGAAGCTATTGAAACAAGATGCTGAAGAAATTCTCAGAACATCTCTGAACAGAAAGTTCTCTTGACAGAGAGAGAAAAACAAAGACATCCTACAGACCTGAATATCAAGGAGTTCTTCTTCTTCTCTTCCACCATTGACTTCTTTATAGAAGTGTTGGAGGTGAAACGTAGTGATCTTGTGTGTGCTTGTTCTTCTCTTCCACCATTTACTTCTTTATAGAAGTGTTGGGGAGGGGGAAACATAGTGATCTTGTGTGTGCATGTTCTTCTCTTCCACCATTTACTTCTTTATAGAAGTGTTGGGGTGAAACATAGTGATCTTGTGTGTGCTTGTTCTCTTCCACCATTGACTTCTTTATGGAAGTGTTGGGGGTGAAACGTAGTGATCTTGTGTGTGCTTGTTCTTCTCTTCCACCATTGACTTCTTTATAGAAGTGTTGGGGGTGAAACGTAGTGATCTTGTGTGTGCTTGTTCTTCTCTTCCACCATTTACTTTTTATAGAAGTGTTGGGGGTGAAACGTAGTGATCTTGTGTGTGCTTTTTTAAGGCACTTTGTAAGCTGATATTCATGTTCGTAAGGCTGTTCTTGATGCCGTCGCTCCATCTTTTGCGTGGTCTTCCTCTTGCCTTGTACTCATTATACTTTTCTGTGTGGCTCTATGTGGTAGGCGATACCAGGGCATTCTGGTCAGGTATCCAAACCATTTAATCTGTTGTTCTTTTATGAATTGCATAACTGGTTTCACATCCAGTCTCCTTCTGATTTCTTCATTTCTAATTTTGTCTCTTGTCACACCTGCAGCTCTTCTAAGACACCTCATCTCTGTCGTTATAATTTTCCGCTCATTAGCTGCTGTTATTGGCCATATTTGACACTGGTAACATAGATTTGGCCAGACTTATTGTCACACCTGTAGCTCTTCTAAGACACCTCATCTCTGTTGTTATGATTTTCCTCTCATTAGCTGCTGTTATTGGCCATATTTGACACTGGTAACATAGTGTTAGCCAGACTTATTGTCACACCTGCAACTCTTCTGAGACACCTCATCTCTGTTGTTATGATTTTCCTCTCATTAGCTGCTGTTATTGACCATGTTTGACACTGGTAACATAGTGTTGGCCAGACTTATTGTCACACCTGCAACTCTTCTAAGACACCTCATCTCTGTTGTTATAATTTTCCTCTCATTATCAAGGAGTATTGACTTATAAATTGCATGTCCTGGAAGAGGAAATATTATGACCAGGTCAAACGCTAAAGTTGTTTGGAGAGAACAGTAAAGGAGGGCACGGATCCTGGAGTACGAACCAGGGGATGACCAAGACGAAGGTGGAAACAGAACATCAAAGAAACATTGAACATGACGCTGGAAAAGACGGGAGAATTAGCAAGAGAGATATAGTTTTTCATGCGTGCTGGGATGAAAACGACGTTGCACAATGGACATGCTACTAAACAAAATACAAAAATAATGATCTACGGTAAACAACATAGAAATGAAGATTGCCATCTTCAAAATTACATCGGGGACACTCGCCGGTGCTACGGAGTTCATGCACTGCAGCTGAGATATTCCTGTGTAAGAAAGAGCTCGGAGTACACGCGGTTACTCACCGAAGTGCAATGATGATGGTCCTATCAATCAATCAATCAATCAATCAATCAATATACAGAGACGCAACTACTAATGTGCTGTTTATCAGAACAAACCACATCTTGTCACATCTCATTGTCACATCTTGTTCTCCCTTCCCATTGTCACATCTCATTGTCACATCTCATTGTCACATCTAAATATTACAACATGTTTTCATTTCTAAATGAATGTCCCATCTCGATAGCTGTAACATCAAGATTGCTACCACAGAATATCAACTGCAACATCTCGATGAATGTGATATTTTAATAACTGTCACATTTGAATAACTGTCACTTCTCATGATTCTATATGGTTGTCACATCTCTCAGGAAGTATTCAAATTGACCATTATGGACACAGTCTCCGTGATAGCACAAATTCTAGTACAGGACATACTACGCACCTACTTCGTCAAGTATTGCAACTTTCTATGTTGTTGGGATATTGAGAAACATTTTGTAAGCACAACTACATGTTTTTATATCTGTTTGTATGTCTGTCTTTTCTATTTGTCTCTCTGTATGTCTGTTATCTATATGTCTGTATGTATGTATGTCTGTCAGTCTGTCTGTCTGTCTCGCTGATTGACTGGCTGTCTTTTTGTATGTCTGTCATATATCTATCTATCTGTCATAGTCTCCCAGATGGCACGCGAGAATGGACAGTTAGCCAGATAGTTAGAGTAGTATAATTAGATTATTTAATAGTTGAGACTATGTGTTGTACTCTCTATGTAGAAGTGCAACACATAACTACAAGACACGACGTTTTTGTGTAGAAAAATAGTGACGGTTTAGTAACAGTTGCTAGGATGTTAGTTAGTAAATAAGAGATGACATAAACATTGGACACGATTAGACGTGTTCGTGTATTGTCCACTGATAATAATAAATGTATATGAAATGAATCCACCTTGTTCGTTTGGCATATTATAAAGAAGCATGAATGAGCCCTCCGTGTACAGTGAGGGGGTCCGGTAAATGAATGAGGGACAGAAGCCCCCCCTCCTGTAACATATCTATCTATCTAGTTTAGTTTAGTCGTCGGATCACCATCACTGCACGTCGAACAAATTAGTCCATAAGTGCTCCGATCTCTCCCTCAGTATGTCCTCACGTGTGGCGACTAACGACACCGGTTCTTTGTTGGTTTACAATTCTTCTTTGTCTGCCAGCATAGCGTTCTTGTCGAGCTACACCACACTTAACTTTGAGTTCTTGCAGTCTGGTTAGTGTTGTGATTCACCGCTATTACGTGAATCATGTACACGTCCTCTCTCCCTTAAGGAATTATAATATCAGCCTGGTCCATTGCTCGCCCGCTTGTACAGCAGCCATACCTGCAAGCCTATCCGCACGTTCATTCCCTTACACCTGCATGCCCTGGCACAAAAATAAAACTGATCTTTGTCAGCTTAGACCTCCCCAGCGACTCCATCCAATGTCTCCTAGCCCATCCTGTTTCAATCTTTCTGAGCATACTCATTGAGTCACTGAGAAAACATGCATGGATAAATGTCTGTGATTCTAGTCAAATCATCGCTTTGGTAACCGCTTTGGTATCTATCTATCTACCATCTAACTTATGATGTATATATATATATATTCTCTGTTACTTTGTTCATCAATATTTACCTTCTTCTGAAACGTACTCTATTGTTTTATTTCCTCATTAGAACGTCACTAATACCCAGTAGCATATTTTTTCTCAGTAGAGTACACTGCATCTCAGCATATTATCATTCTCAGCACTTTGTCTCTTTCAGCATATTTACCTCTCTCAACTAACCTTCCATCTCAGCACATTAATGCCTCTTTCAACTCTCTCAACATTACTACTTTCAACACCCTTGTCAGCATATTCACATTTCCAATTATATTGCTTGTCTAATCATATTGCTACTTTCTTAATCTCGTTGTTATATTCAACAGATCGTCACACACATCCCATTTTCACTCTCAGAACGTCCTCGTCAGTGATTTACTGTGTCTACGAGATTTTGATGTTTTCTTTCAAATCACAACATTCTTTCAAATCACATCTCCGTAACTTTGAAATATTTTCTATTGTAATCAATGATGTCCATCAATGGCAGCTCGTCATTAAGGGCCATTGGGGTCGATCCCCACTAAAAATAAAGTGTAACGCGTAGTTATTACTTTATAAATTAAAATATAACCTAACCCAAAACCATGATTTTTCCGAAAATTGTTGTCTGTTCCCACCAACAAAAATGAGCATGAGCCGCCCCTGATGTCCATGATTAGCTTGTACAGACTAGACTTTCAGATAGCTGGACATTAATTTACACAAATGGGTCAGCAATGGAGGCAACTATGAATGGTGGAGCAGGAGTTTACGTTAAGCACACATGTGTCACTACTGTGTCTTTTAACGGCCCCTACTGGACGAATATGTTGCAACTACGAAGCAGAACTCTTAATCCTTCTGATGGTAACACAGCACATGAATAAGCTGCAAGCACCTGCAGGCAAGATGGTATTTATTACAGACTCACTGTCAGCTATACATGCCATGGAGGCTAAATCCGCTGACAGCACAGTACAGGACCTAGGAAGAGAATTTGCTCAACTGTCAAAATATGCAAGCAGATCAGACCAGGTCATTATATTTCGCCTATATTACGGACACAAGGACACTTACATATGTTAAAGGAGGTCCCATTTCGAAGGCATATTGAAGGAGGATTGTATGAGGAGGTCCCTTGAAGCATACGAAGGGAGGACGAGGTAGTCATCCTACATAGGTAGGGGAAATCCGGTGAAGAAAGGAACTTTGTGATGTTCAGACGACGTTCGATTACCTAGTTATCAAGTTTGGTTATTTCATGGTTGATTCTTGAGTCGGTTAATCCTTTCAACTGTAATTAGTCAGTCCTTCCGTAGTTCGTGATCAGTTTGCCCTTCATGTTGTCCTTCTTGGTTAGCTAGGGTTTCTTAATATTTGAAGTCCGTTAGTCCATGTTGTTTGTATTCAGTCCGTCCTTCTTATGATTTGATCTATCATTTCCATATACTTCCTTTCCTCATCATATTGCTTCCTACACGGGTGGCCTTCTGATTATAATATAGTGAACGATATAAAACTGTCACAATATAATGAACAACTATCGTTTAGTTCCATTTATATTTATTTGTTGATGTTGGTCGGACACAAACATAGAATACGTCCTCTCCTGTCCAATGTTTATGTTGTCTCTCTTATTTACTAACTGTTCTTAGCAACTGTTACTAAACCGTCACTATTTTACTACACAAAAGCGTCATGTCTCGTAGTTATGTGTTGCACTTCTACATAGAGAGTACAACACATAGTCTCAACTATTAAATAATCTAATTATACTACTCTAACTATCTGGCTAACTGTCCATTCCTCCGCTGCCATCTAGGGAACTATGACACCCCCTGGAGATCCGCCGTCGCCCCGACGGCGAACTCCCAACAAAACGCACAGGTCGTATCCAATAGGGTTATTAGAGTGGTGAGAGCTGAAAGGGAACTAGTCACCTCACGTGATAAACGTGGCTCCACGACAACTAACTATAACAGCCAACCATGGTCGAAAAGAAAAAGAAAATCCTGACGGGATCTCAGGAAGACCCAGTTGAACGAGCTAAATGGGAACTAGTCACCACAAGTCGTTGAACGTGACTCGTCAACTGGTCATAGGTGACCATGGTTAACAACAACAGTAAACCCTCTGTGCTCTTGTGCTGAAACCATGTAATAGAAATTAATCAGCATTACATAAATTAAGTGATCTGGAAAATATGCGCCTATGATTCCGACGGCGACCCAACAGCATAACACTTGGCCAATGTGAGGTGGCTGTACTGGACATCCATTCCTCACATGAGGTAGTATTGGTTTGATGGCAGCTTGCATCAGTATGTCACTAACACTATGTCTTTCTTGCATGTCAGAGTCTTGTCACACTATCTGAAATCTCAAACAAAAAAACAAGTTACAAATCGAAATAAAAGGAAAAACATATATATAACGTTAAACATTTCACGTTATATGTTCTCAACGAGGTAATATCAACCAAAACGTTAAACTTTTCACGTTATATCTCCTCCTCGAGGCAATATTAACCAATCCCCAAACCCAGGGGAAAATAATAAACTCCCAAGATTTAACATATGACCAACGAATATGGAACAACTTATATATGATGCCTAATTGCCAACATCATATATTAATATTAACCAGCCCCCAATCCCGGGGAATAAATAATCCAAGAATCCAAAATACTCGGATCGACATCATATAACCATATCTAGCAATGTACGGTGAAAAGTTAATGTCTGCCATCAACATCAACCGACCTCAAATATCCCCACCATTATCAAATATCAAATAATTAAGTGAGGTAATTATCAAATATCTCCCGCCATTTGGGAGTGACCAAAAAAATATCATATCTCAACCTCTAATCACAAAGTAATCAAATTAATCCTCCCAACATTTGGAACAACATCATAAAATCATCGACAGTAGAACTGTCCAACAACCACATCGGGGTTATTTTCTAGACCCCCTATAAGAGTGTATTGTCAATCCACAATTGTCCCAATGAACACGGCCTTTGTTGGAATAATACCATTTTACTAGGTTATCCTCAGGAGAGGAGACATTATAAGCATATAGCTTATAAATTATATTCATGAATTACTCAGAATTCTCACATCTTTTGATGTGGCGGCCAGATATCATTAGCCGAGATTGGCTCGCATCATTAATGGGGACTATAACATAATAGCCTGATTGAACATCGGGTGTCTGTACTACTCGGTACACCTGTTGGGAATAAAGGGTTCCTAATTTATTGACACCCATAGTATGGTCTATTCGCCTGCGTACCATACTATCCAACGGTATAATATCAAATTTTCCTTGTTTAATATCTGCTTGTTTATGGAGACTGGCCAACCTGTCACTGACCTCCCTATGAGCCTCCGTTAATCTCTTTTCAGGACAGACCAAACAGTCTTTCTCTGCATCGTCAGGATGAAATAAATCTTCGATGATAAAATTTATAGGTAATTGAGGATGTCTACCAAAGAGTAAAAAGTATGGTGACCACCCAGTAGAAGTATGGGGAGTAATATTGTACCCTAACACTATATTAGGTACATGTCTAGATCATTCCACTTTATCCGACTCCTCTAATGTACGGAGCATAGCCAACAATGTCCTATTAAACCTTTCGCATATGGCATTCCCATGGATTATATGTAGTGGTCTTGGATTTTTTATCCCATACCTATGACAGAGTTCAAGAACAATGGAGGACTCAAACCCTTTTCCTTGGTCCGAGTGAAATTTACTGGGTATCCCAAAGTCTGGGATCCATCTACTCTGTATGACTTCTGCCACTGTTTTTGCAGTTTGGTCAATAGTAGGGTAAGCGACCACATACTTAGTAAACACATCAGTCATAATCAAGATATGTTTAAACCCATAGGAATCTCTTGAAAGTTCAACAAAATCCATGGCAACCATCTCCAACGGACGGTTGGCTACAATATGACCGTAGGTAGTTGTAATCTTCTTTAGAGGTTTAGACATATTACAAATGGAACAAGATTTCACCAAATTATTGACATCCCCATTCATTCCACACCAAAAAAATCGAGATTTTAATAATGCCAATGTCCTATCACGCCCTTGATGACCGATTTCATGAATAGCAGCCAATACAATCGGTCTTAAGACGTGAGGAACAATAATTTTTAATCCATCACACTTATTATCCTCATCCCTTCTAATACAAAGCATTCCTCTTCGAATGCACAGCTTATCATGATGTAACCACAGCCTCTTAGCTTCCTGAATCCACCAGGTCGTGTCCACTGGAGTGTCTGTTTCCATAGCTTTTAGTACTACCTGAAGCACCAAGTCATGTTGCTGCAATTGTTGTATCTCTTTCAAACTATAAGTGACATGTTGTTTCTTTGCAGTAGTTCCCATCATCTCTACATAGTTGAGACTATGTGTTGTACTCTCATGCAGAAGTGCAACACATAGTCTCAACTATTAAATAATCTAATTATACTACTCTAACTATCTGGCTAACTGTCCATTCCTCCGCTGCCATCTAGGGAACTATGACACATAGACTAGGAATAAGTCAAAAAACTCTCTGTCAGTGTTAGCAGTAGGAAAAGACACCGACGCATGTCCTGCAAGACTGTCCTCTCCTCGGTGAGCTGAGAAGCAACATGTACCAACACCTAGTCGACCTAAAAACTAAGCTTTGGGGAAACCTAACAGATCTGAAGCTGACTGCCCAGTTTGTGGTCCACAGTAAACTAAAAGCATGACCAGAGATCGTTGAAGAAGGAAACCTGACAGACCTGAAGCTGACTGCAACAGTTTGTGGTCGACAGTAAACCTCGCGCATGACCAGAGATCGTTGAAGAAGGAAACCTGACAGACCTGAAGCTGACTGTCCAGTTTGTGGTCGACAGTAAACCAAGCGCATGACCAGCGATCGTTGAAGAAGTTTACCAATAAATCGGTGAATTTATGTTTTTCATTTTATTTAATGATTTATAAAATATATTACAACCATTGTAAACTGAATCTCCCCACGACGCTCACACTAACATCAAATGTGTTTTCTGTGTTCACATTGGCAGCCGGAATATCCAGAATTTAAGACGGCGGAGAACTTACTGGCACTGATCAGTAGCCAAGGAGTCATATGGTAAGACTTTGAACAGTAGAGTGACATTTGGTAAGACTTTGAACAGTAGAGTGACATATGGTAAGACTTTGAACAGTAGAGTGACATTTGGTAAGACATTGAACAGTAGAGTGACATATAGTAAGACATTGAACAGTAGAGTGACATATAGTAAGACATTGAACAGTAGAATGACATTAGCACACTAGCTGTACTTCCAGGGGCGTTTCTGTGGCGTGGAAGTAAAATTCCGGCCTCTCACTCCAAGGTACTTGGTTCGTTACCCGCATAGAACCACCGAAATATTTTTCCAGAGACCCCTTATCTCACTGTAGGTCAGATCCGTGACCTCCGATAACATACGGCGGCGGCTCAGGTACAAATTATAAGAAATAAGACCACAACTGTCACGTGATCCTCGTATTCTAGTATTGTTGTATATAGACTAATTCTTCTTCTTTCTTCTTCTTCTTCTTTGCGTTCGTTCTTTACGACCAATTTTAATCACTCTTGTGATATGTTTGATCTTTGCCAAGAACGTGTATACGTTGCACATTGGTTTGGTAGGCCCCTAAACGCATAGACTTCTACACGTTTAAGACATGTGCATCCGATTTCAGCCAAACCTCCTTAGTCGCCTTTTACGACATGCGTGGCAGGTAACAGTGATTCTATTCTTTACACCCCAAGTTTGGGCCCCGGTAATCACTCGGCCGATAGACTAATTCATTTCATCAACAACACAACATGTTAAATCAAAGTTATATTATGTTACAAGTTAAATTTAAAACTAAGAAATATCAGTATATAAGTAACAGTTTTCATCAATAAATAACCAAGAAAGCATAGAATTAAGTAAACTTGCAAAAAAGCGTACAGTGTTCTATCAAACGTATACAAAAACCAGCCCTCATTAAACAGGAATTTTCGATTTCCCATTTCAGCTAGTCGGCTTTATGTTGCTGGGGGGGACCACAGTCAGATCTAATTCATAGTCTTATCGGAGACGGACGATATTTATTTACTAGGATATCTTCCCTAGGCGACTATCTCAGTCACCTCTTACGACATGCATTGTAGGTCGCAATGTTACTATTTTTTCTCCCCTTGGGAGTAGAGTAGACTACATAACCGCTTCCTTGAAAAATTCGTTAATAGATGTAAAGTACCTACCAAAATGTACAATATCTTCAAAAATTACATCCGGGAAATATCGTAGCACCCATTGTTATTCACCAAAGTGAACACTGATGGATCTGTCAATCAATAAATCAATCAGTCATTGATTAGTGTGATGTATCTTTCTTCGTGTGCCATGGAAAGAGCATTTGTCTTGTTGTATCATATTGTAAAGTGAGGCAGAGTTAGGTGGATCTTTAGTCCATAAACATTTGTCAGCAACAAATATGTGTTTTTTTAATTTGGTTTCTCCTTCCTCGTGAACCTCTACATGCTTTGTCAGACTGCCGGTATTCAGCCTACTGTCAGTGATCAGTTATATGATGACTATCATCATAGACTTCGGACACATCATAGATACTCGCACCTCCGCCTCAACAAACCCAGCAGCGTCCAGCATCCCAACACTCTGTTTGATGTTGATTAATCAATCTCTTTGCATATTTGATCAGCGAGTGGGATTCTCAGCCCTGAAACTCCTCTGTTCGGAAAGACTCTCTCAATGCGTTAATAATGTCATTTCGATCCATGGCAGCTCCCTGATATTGTAGCCAAGCCAGCCAATCTATCAGCTCGTTCACTACCACTGACTCCTGCGTGCCCAGGGACAAAAATGAAGGTGATTTCTTTGATCCCTGTCTGTACCAGTACCTCCATTCAGTTTCGTCTCATCATTCCTGTTTCGACTTTACGAATCATGTTCACCAAATGGCGTTGACTATGGCCATGTTCAGATCTTGACCCGCTTGTCTTGACCTGTCATTTCTGATTTTTTGCTTACCATGCTATCATTGTGAATGTGATGTAAGATTTTGGTCAGCTCCAGTTCTCTGTCCTGCTCTGTCCTGCTCTGTCCTGCTCTGTTCTGCTATGTCCTGAACTCGACATGTGCCCTATGTTGTTTTAATCCGAAAGAAGACAATAAATATGGAAGTCTTACCTGAATTTATAATGCATATAATAATGATTGTGGTTTTTACTGTTTCCATCTAACATGGAGATTTATCAACAAATAGCTTATCCTGAGTAGAACTTTGCCACCCCAACAGTCCTTCTGGATTTCTCTCTCTCATAGGCCAGATGTCCTGCTTCTGCAGCCGTCATGTTCAAACCATCAGTTACATCCTGAATCCATCTTCTCTGTCGTTCTCCTCTTCTCCTCTTTACCGGTATGCCTCCTTCCATGGCGGTCTTCTCCAGCCCTTGGTGTCTTTTTATTTGTTCAAAATAATTTAAATTTCTCATTCTTATTTGTAGCATCAGCAGTTTTCTTTGATTTTGAGTTCTTTCTGGATAGATCTATTTGTTCTCTTCTCTGCTCATGATATACAGATGACTCTTCTGTAATATTTATATTCAAAAGCACATGTTTTTCCACTGCCCTGTTAAATGTCCATGCTTCACACCCATACGTTGCCACTGGGAATATACATGCTCTTAGTATTCTGATCTTTGTTTCCATTTCATACTGTTTTTAGTTGTTTAAAATTTTGTAACATGGAGGTCACAGAACAAATATTGAACAATGTAATGATATATATTTCAGGCTTGGTGCTTTGTTTAGTCCAGGACTACCTCTCTTTAACGTGGTCAGACTGATCATGTTGATGTACATCCGGTTTTGGACTGTCATGGTCTACACGGTTCCAGAGAAGAGAATCTTTCGAGCTTCCAGGTAGTCACGGCACATGTTGATAGTTGACAGAGGGGAATGGAGAGGGATGGAGAGGGGGAGGAGAGTGTCAGAGCGTCTAGGTAGTCAAATCACTTGATGATATTTCCCAGAGGGTATGAAGGAGGGAAGGGTCAGTAATACGGGAGGAACTTAGAATTTCTAGATAATCAAGACACAAGATACACTTTCACTGGAGCATGTGGGTGGTGGGGCAGAAATGTGGGATGAAAACAGAGCTTCGTTGCACCCAATGTATTTGACATTCTTTATTTTTCTAGAGAACGAACCCGAGCAATAAGCGCATAACGAAATAGAATGTGTTGGTTAAAAAGAGACAGATATTGTAGCTTTACTGTAAGAGCAGCTCAAATTAGTTACGATCAGATCACAAAGAATTGTTGATTGACTGAACCAAAATCATTGCACTTCGGCGAGTAACCATGTGTATTCCAATCTCTTTCTTACACAGGAAGATCAAAACTGCAGTGCACAAACTCCGTAGCACCGGCGAGGGTATCGATGTAATTTTGAGCATGGTGAAGATATTTTTGTAAGAATTTATTTTTTTAACTTTTCTAATGGATTTTGTCCTGGGCAGCGGCTTTTCAGCCTTATCTTCTCGATTTTGAACTGCCAATGGTTAAATTTACGTGCTCAAATTGAACACAGTACCTCCGTTTTATCGTCCATCTCCGATGGGACTAGGAACTCGATCAGGGATCTCTGCAAAAATATCCAGATGGCTCCACGAGGAGCGCCAGTACCGGTGAGACGAGCTACGAACCTACCAAAGATCCTTAGGTCCAAAATGTCAGAAATGGATTTGAGACGAGCACGTAACCTGTCCAAAGATCTCTTTGGCATGGAACGCACACCTGTAGCCAAAGATCCCTTAGGTCCCAAAGAATGATCAGAAATGGATGTTTATAAAAGTGTGTATACTTCAGGTTCCCTTTCTATGTTGAGTATACAAGTCTCCGATAAGAACAGGTAGGAACCCATGATGACTTAGGTCAGGAGAAGAAAATGGCAATGAATCGGACATGCCTTGTGGAGGAAAGAAAACATATGAAATATAATTCTTCTTCTTAAGCTCCATATCGATCACTTGTTAACCACTCTGTGTGATTTCTATGTGATATGAGTCTAAGAGCGATTGTACGTTGTGCCAATTAAATGCCTACAAGTAGGTCAGCACATCCAATTTCTGCGATGTTTTTTTAAATTCAGTTTCAGTTTGGAATATCTTCATTGCACTCCGGATATGTCCATAGTTGCTCCGATCTCCTTCGCAATATCTCCAACAGCGTCCAGCGAATTACCGTACCAGTTCGATTTTGATTGATGAGCCTACTCACGTACCTGTTATGCTGTTCTTTTCTTGCTACTCAATCTTCAAACCCAGCTCCTACAATCTAGTAGATGGTTTTTTTTTATTTACTTTGGTAGCTTCTTTAGGTCTTACATCAGGTGCCTCTTACGACATGCCTTGCAGTGGTACTATTATTTGCTCCCTTGCGGGCTCCGGCAACACACAGACGAAATAAAATTCTGAACTTGAAGATCAATAAAGTTATTAATAATGTATCGGATTGCGAGACAATATGGCGGAGATCTCATTAGTTATTACAATATGGGGCATGCTATCTGTCTGTGAATTTAATCTTTCTTTTCTTCTTGCTTTTGTCCTTCTATGCTTTTTATTTACCGTTAGGTGTAGCAGATTTAACTGATGATCAGTTTCCGAGATAATGCACGCTCGGTCGCTTGATATGCTGTCCGTTTGCTAGGGAGCTTTAAGATGTCGGTCTCCAAATAATCACTCGGTCGCTTTTGATATTGTGGATATTGTGTTTAAGGTTTTTTAACTCCGTCGCCCATCGTTTCTTGGTCTTCCCTTTCCTTGTACTCTTTTAGGTTTGTACGATCTTGCAACTGGTGTATTCGGGTTCATTCTCACCAAGTGGTCAAACCATTTGAGTCTCTGTTTATCAATAAATCTAATAGCAGGTGTTGTTCCGACTGTTCTTCAAATTTCTTCATTTCTGATATGTTCTTGTCTTGTTTTATATGTTCTTGTCTTGTTTTAGTTACAAGAAGATATCATACAAGAAATGAGGAGATTAGAAGAACAGTCGGAACAACATCTGTGAATTGAATCTTCTTCTCTTCCACCATTTACTTCTTTATAGAAGTGTTGGGGTGAAATGTAGTGATCTTGTGTGTGCTTGTTCTTCTCTTCCACCATTTACTTTTTTATAGAAGTGTTGGGGTGAAACGTAGTGATCTTGTGTGTGCTTTTTTAAGGCACTTTGTAAGCTGATATTCATGTTCGTAAGGCTGTTCTTAATGCCGTCGCTCCATCGTTTGCGTGGTCTTCCTCTTGCCTTGTACTCATTATACTTTTTCTGTGTGGCTCTCTGTGGTAGGCGATACCAGGGCATTCTGGCAGGTGTCCAAACCATTTAATCTGTTGTTCTTTTATGAATTGCATAACTGGTTTCACATCCAGTCTCCTTCTGATTTCTTCATTTCTAATTTTGTTTCTTACTGTCACACCTGCAGCCCTTCTAAGACACCTCATCTCTGTCGTTATAATTTCCCGCTCATTAGCTGCTGTTATTGGCCATATTTGACACTGGTAACATAGTTTAGTGTTGGGCCAGGAAACTTACCTGAGGTCACACCTGCAGCTTCCCCTCTCTAAGACACCTCATCTCTGTCGTTATAATTTTCCGCTCATTAGCTGCTGTTATTGGCCATATTTGACACTGGTAACATAGTGTTGGCCAGACTTACTGTCACACCTGCAGCTCTTCTAAGACACCTCATCTCTGTCGTTATATTTTCCGCTCATTAGCTGCTGTTATTGGCAATTGAATGATTGTGATAAATATTATTGATTTAGAGAATAATGGAATGAAGTATTTGTTGATTGATTGATAGATTGATTGATTGATTGATTTGGTTGATTGATGTGTGGATTGACGTTCAACTGTTACATCATTAATTATCTGCTTCAGGTCTAGCAACTTCTACTACACATTGCTCCTGATAATGCTGTTCCTGTGCTCTTTGCCTCCGTTGTTCGCCATTGTTGTCATTGCACCTTCCAAACAATGTGGACCATTCAGGTCAGTATATCAAATATTAAAACACAATTCGAAACTTTACAGGTAGACAGGTAAACCACAATTCAAAACTTTACAGGTAGACAGGTAAACCACAATTATAAACTTTACAGGTAGACAGGTAAAACACAGTTCTAAACTTTACAGGTAGACAGGTAGAAACATTAAACACAGTTCTAAACTTTACAGGTAGACAGGCAAAACATTAAAACTAATTTAAGCTTTACAGGTAAACAGGTAAAACTCTAAAACAATTCTAAACTTTACAGGTAGAAGTAAAACATAAACACAATTCTAAACTGTACAGTAGAATGTAAAACATTAAAACGCAGTTCTAAACCTTACAGGAAGACAGGTAAAACACAATTCTAAACTTTACAGGTAGACAGGTAAATCGCAATTCTAAACTTTACAGGTAGACAGGTAAAACATTAAACTACATGACTTCAATCACTTCAAAACAAAACCATCGCTAAACCCTTTTCAGGTAACAGGATAACATTGACTTGGATTGATTACTCTCTACTTGATATCTTCCACAGCGGACATACCAGAATGTATGATGTCATAACAAAGACTATACAGATGGAACTACCACCGAAGGTTACCTATATTATACACTACCTTGCCTCACCTGGCGTCATTATACCAGTCCTTCTGATGTTGGGGTAAAATTATGTTAAATATACTGTTGTTATATCATTTTATATTCTATCAGTGGCGTCTCGTCATTAGGGGCCATTGGGGCCGGGCCTTTCCAAAAATAAGGTGTATCGTGTATTTATTATTTTATACATTAAAATATATCCTAACATGATTTTTCCGAAAATATCTGTCTGGCCCCACCAACAAAAATGATCACGAGCCGCCACTGTATTCTATCAATCTATTCTGTAATCATGTTTTGTCTTTCAGTGTCAGGTCGAAAAAGGAGACACCTGGAGCCAGCCTCTCTATGCGCCTTGTCTTTCTTTCTCTTCTCCAGTCCTGATTTGCCTCACAGCTTTAGGGTAAGAAGAGATTTCTAGAACGGGATTTTTGTGTGCTTCATAAATAATGGCTTTCGTCGACTCTGTTATCTTTGAGGTCCACCTTTTGCGTGGCTGGTCTTTTGCTTTATATCCACTGTATCGGAATATAGTTATATTTATACGTTTGTTTGTTTTTTGTTTTTTTTCCGATCCAGAAGCACTTGAGCTGAAAGCTTTCGGCTCGGTGTCATGGACATCTAACCTTCGCCGATGCCACGAACACCGTAAATCTGGGAACCTGTAGCTTTTCTGCCAGTCCGCGAAGTTGAACCCGCACTTACAGAGGACTAGTCACTCGTAGTCCAACGCGCTACGAACACGCTGGGCACGCGGCATATACGTTTGTTTAAAGCTTGTATGATGCGATGGTTCATTACTAACATAAGATGGATATAAACATGGCTTTACAAAATATTAAACAACTAAAACAGTATGGAATCGAACTAATATGTAAAACAAAAATCAGAATACTAAGAGCATGCATATTCCCAGTGGCAACGTATGGGTGTGAAGCATTGACATTTAATAAAGCAGTGGAAAAATATATGTGCTTTTGAATATAAGTGTTACAGAAGAGTCCTCCGTATATCTTGGACAGAGAAGAGAACAAATAGATCTATCCAGAAAGAACTCAAAATTAAAGAAAACTGGCTGATGCTACAAATAAGAAAGAGAAAATTTAGATATTTTGGACATATCAAAAGACATGAAGGGCTGGAGAAGACCATCATGGAAGGAGGCATACCGGCAAAGAGAAGAAGAGGAAGACCACGGAGAAGATAGATTCAGGATGTAACTGATGATTTGAACATGGCTGCAGAGGCGAGACATCTGGCATATGAGAGAGAGAAATTTTGAAGGATTGTTGGGGTGGCAAAGTTCTGCTCAGAACACGCTAGTTATTGATAATGATGATGATAATGATGATGATGATAATGATGATGATGGTTCACAGTGTGCAGTCCGCACTGACGATAGTCAAAGCAACTGGTGTATTGATGAAACCGAAATAAAGCAAGGCAGTATTTTGTATCCTCTAGTTCCGCCCGAGTGGTTACCGGGGCCCAAATTTGGGGTGTAAAGAATATAACCACTGTTACCTGCCACGCATGTCGTAAGAGGCGACTAAGGAGGTTTGATTGAAATCGGATGCACGTCTCCGCTAGGAAATGCTAACCCGAAACAAATGCTTGCAGAAAATGGATGCACCAGGCCGTAAGGCGCATAACATGGTGCAACGACCCTCGCAATGAGGAATGGTATAACGGATTCTGCGGTCGCCAATCTGCCTCGGAGATTTAGCCACGCAGTAAGAAATGTCAGACCTACCATCACGAGAGTGGCCAAAACTTACTGCTGGAAGAGGTCGGCACAAACGGGGAAGCCGAAATCATAGAAATTATATCCTATAGAACTGCCCCCAGTATGCAGACTTAGAAGAAAGAGGTGGCCCACTTACACTAGCGTCCAAGACAAACTGTATGCCGTGGCTGATAATCTGAGGCAGGCGGCTGCCTTTTTAGAGAATCCGAAATCCCAATCTAGTGAGAACGCAGAAGACAAACTGTATGGCGTGGCTGATAATCTGGAGGCAGACGGCTGCCTTTGATTAGAGAATGAAATCCCAATCTGAGTGAGAACGAAGAAAAACAAACTGTATGGCGTGGCTGATAATCTGAGGCAGACGGCTGCCTTTATTAGAGAATCTGAAATCCCAATCTAGTGAGAACGCAGAAGACAAACTGTATGGCGTGGCTGATAATCTGAGGCAGACGGCTGCCTTTATTAGAGAATCTGAAATCCCAATCTAGTGAGAACGCAGAAGACAAACTGTATGGCGTGGCTGATAATCTGAGGCAGGCGGCTGCCATTATTAGAGAATCCGAAATCCCAATCTAGTGAGAACGCAGAAGAAGAAGAAATATCAGCTAGTTCTTGGAGTGGCCATTGACTGCGTAATAAGCAAATGTTGCAGGGACGAAACTGGCATCGATTGGGTAGAAAATAGTCAACTAGAAGATTTGGAGTTTGAAGATGATATTCTTTATAGTAAAACAACCAAGATATGCAAAGAAAAATAGACAACTTGTCATTTATAGTTTAGATTTTCCAAGATCAATTTCACATCACATTTCATATCACATTTCAGTCAAAAGTCCAGGAAGAAATCAATATTTTAAAAAACGTAGCTAATTACAAAATATCACTAATTTCAAAAATTTGCCAGCGAGAGTTGTAAAAATGACTAAAGATAAAAAAGAAAAGAAAAGTTGAATGACATTTGAAAATAGATGTCTGCGAAAAATAATGAACATAAAATGGAACGAATTCAGGAGAAATGATGAAATCAGAGAAAGTCTGGTCAACCACTAGTGACAACTGTTATAAGAAAGAAAGATGGAGATATGTTGGACACACCTTTGAGAAGAAATGATCAAATAATATCAAAGCAGGCATTGAAGTGGGATGCAAAGGGTTCAAGAAAGAGAGGACGACCTAAGGAGACCCTGAAACGAACTTTGCTGAGGGGCAAGAAATATCGGTCTCAGTTCCATGGTGAGATTAAAGCGAGTTGCCCAGGATAGAGCGGTATGGAGAAATTACTTGCAGGCCCTATGCAACGTCATGATGGGAATTATTATTATTATTATTATTATCTATCACCTTGTAGTTTCTGTTTATTTTGTTGTTGATGATATTAATGATGTAGATGATGATGATGTTAATGATTTTAATGATGTTGATGGTGTTGATGATGTTGCATTGTTGTCACTTTAGGATGGTTATCTACTATCTGATCTCAATTTCTCGTTCTCTTCGAGATGCCAACACTGAGCTCAAGATGCAGCTGGAGTATGTAAGTACACTTGTCATATTCCTTCTTCGTTCTAGTTCTTGTTGTTAGCTGTTGTATCATCTTGATTTTTCTGTTCTTTCTTCTGTCCTTCTCTGCTTTTTTGCCATTTGGCGTAGCAGGTTTAACTGATGATTAGTTTCCGAGATAATGCACGCTCGGTCGCTTGATATGTGTGTATTGTAGAGTTTTAAGATGTCTATAACTCCATCAACCCATCTTTTTCTTGGTCTGCCCTTCCTCTTGATGATTCCATTTTCAGGTTGTACGCTCTTGCAACTGGTGTATTTGGGTTCATTCTGACCAAGTGGCCAAACCATTTGAGTCTCTGTTTTTCGATAAATCTAATAGCAGGTGTTGTTCCGACTGTTCTAATTTCCTCATTTCTTATATGGTCTCTTCTTGTTTTATTTACTTTCCTCAAGCATTTCATTTCACATTGGTAATTTTCCTTTCTTGTTCTTTTGTCAGTCCCATGTTTGGCTCTGGTAGCACAGTGTTGGTATGAAGATTGCATGTATAACATGTCTTTTAGTCACTACTGGAATAACTGGGTGTTTCAAGATTGGGGTAAGCTGGTATGTAATGTTGTTGGCTTGCTGATTCTAGTTTCGATCTCTCTGTCCAGTCTACTATCAGATGTGAAGATACTTCCAAGGTATTTGAATTCTCTCACCTGCTTTAGCGTTTGGTCATTTATTTGTATGTTGATATCTTTATGTTCTCTGCTTATAGTCATGACTTCTGTCTTTTGAATGTTGATATTCATGTTGTATTTGATCTTGATCATGCAATTACAAAATGCAAGTGAAAAACTATATTCATAAATCTGATATGAAGTAAAGCTGTCACTGTGGACTTCTTCTTCTTCTTCTTCTTCGTACGCGCCATATTGACCACTTATTAACCACTCTTTGTGATGTGTATGTGATCCGAGCCTAAGAGAGATTGTACGTTGTGCCAGTTATGCTCCTACAAGTAGGCCAGCACATTCGATTTCTGTGACGTTTTTTTTTATTTACTAGGGTAGTTTCCCTAGGCCCTTACCGCAGTCGCCTCTTACGACATGCCTTGTAGGTTGCAGTGTTACTATTCTTTGCTCCTCTTACGACATGCCTTGTAGGCTGCAGTGTTACTATTCTTTGCTATCCTTGAGAGCCCCGGCGATACACTGGTACTCACTGTGGACGACTACGGGAGTCTGGTTTCATGGATGGAAATTGATCTAGAAAGAAGAAAAAGACACAAGTTATATTTGATTATGACTAAGAGGGAGTTGGACGTGGGGACGGCGACCCCCCACATTGTATTGAAGCAAACAGCCAGCTATATTTGATTATGACTAAGAGATGGTTGTGATTCGAGTCTCGGAGGAACTAGGTCTCCATGCCGGAGACAGATGGCGCACAGTAGACAAACCCGCAAAGAAGCTGATGTGCTGACAATCCATTTTCGGCCTCAGACAACAAAATCTTCTTGAGGAACTGAAAGGTGCTCGACTATCGTGGAAGACCATAATGAAAACAGCCAGAGACGGGAAAGTGGGGAGCAACTGTTAAGACTATATGCTCCACACGGAGGTCAAGTCAAGTAAGGCAAAAGGAGGTTATTTCACGTAGGGACGGTGACCCCCCACACACACACACTGTATGGAAGCTAACAGAAGATGTGGTGCAAGACCACCCTCCACACAGCGCCAAAGATGGGTACTATGGTCTATCCCGTAGCGAACAAGTTGTCATATTCTGCCTCCGTACCGGCCATAACAGACTCCGGTACCACCTGTACAATTAATTTAAAATTGGCACAACTATCCTGTGCCACTGCGAGAAGGCGGACACGATGGCAGAACACCTACTGCAAGACTACCCACTGCTAGCAGGTCTGAGAAACGAAACCTAGCCGGAAAATATCGAGCTAAATGAGAAGTTGTACGGAGGACGGAGTCCCTAAAAACAATAGCAGAATTTATGGGGAAATCTGGTACACCAGTCTAGACGGTGATCGCGAGAGAGAGAGAGAGAGAAAGAGAGAGAAGCAGACAGCCAGAGAAATAGAGACAGAAAGAAAACAAAACTGCTGATAAAGATCAGAACTCCATAGTGTTAGATGTTCGAATCGAATTGCTTGGACATGTTTTGTAACAGTACCTTGTGCCCTTGAGCACGAGAAGGTGTCATAATGATTATTCGATTTTCGATGACTTGTCGCGTAAACTACTTCGATAGTTGGTTACGATCACAGCGCTAGTACCCACTTGATCGTGGGCCAAATGATGGGAGCCTTCATAGAGCTAATAGGCAACTAAACAAAATGTGACAATTCCGTGCAGGTATCGTTCGAAAGCATCACGACGCTTGGGGTCATAGACGTTTACAATGTAACTGGGTACTACCCTGGCGGTGATGATGCTCGTCCATCACGAGTGATTATGACCACACAAATTTGTATCCAAGGGAATGTAGTTACGTTATGTTTGTCTGTGTGTGCGTAGATGACTAGTGAGCCCGATACGGGCTTGAAATGTTCTTGTACAGTGTGGGCAAGGTTTATTTGCACTTGTGGGAAGTTTTACTGCCTTTTTATTTTGACGTTTTTGTTCCATCCGTGCTGTTCTACCTGCCTCGCAGGCCGAGGAACCGTGTCGAAGAAGTGTGCGCCAGGCTGATCTGTCTTGAGCAACATTCTCCCAGTTGTTGACATCTATCCCAAAGGATTTCATCAAGTTCTTGAGTGTATCTTTGAATACATTTAAAACGTCCTGGATACCCCCCGCTGCGGTATTAAATGACAAGGGCCCAAAACGATTGGGGAAAAAAGTTAATGCTCTCAAGTTTACCCCCTGTGCTAGCTAGGCACTGGTTGAGCGGGACGGAAACAAATATGACCGTGAATGCATTGCTGTCAATTCCTTAATTTTAAACACTCTTTAAAAAAAAAAAATGTTACTTCTCCTTGTATGGCCTTTTTCGTCTTTACAGACGGTCAATTGCAAGTGTTCTTTGAGCCTAGCCTGAGCAGCTGATAAGGAGAATATGCCTTGCCCATTTTGCACAAACCCCTCTCTACCCTACTGTTTCATCCAAAGGAAAGACAAACTCTATACGTTCAGAATCATTAGAATCAAGCAGGGTTTGTAGGAGATGGCAAAGAACACACTCCTAACCATCAACTACCTTAGGGTCCTTCCCTCCGGATGATGCTCCTTGTATATCGTTTATATATATATATTGTTACAGCTTTATCTTCACCGACATCAATTTATCGACATTTATGTACTGTTTTTGTTTATGTTTTCTTTTCAGGAAAGAACGGAAGGACGAAGGAGGGTCTATGCTATTGTTGAGGGTAAGTATGTGTAACTCAGCGCCGTTATCACCGCCATTGTTTTCATTGCAACACTGTTGTTGTTACACCAAAAGCATCATTTACGTCTTTAACAGATTCGTCTCTCGAGCTTGCTGTGAAAGCTCAAGCACTTCGCTTGCCCCGAACCACTGAGCCGTTCATTTAATTATGAGTTACTTCTGCGTGGATCTATTTGATGGTCTCTATATCGAAGTGGGTCGTGGGTTAAGGGTCTCTATATGGCGAAGTGGGTTAAGGGTCTCTATATGGCGAAATGGGTTAAGGGTCTCTATATGGCGAAGTGGTTAAGCCGCTTGTTTGTCCTTCTGACAGTTGTGAATTCGAATCAGGATCGAGTCACATGCATAATTTATCATGAGATCCTAAGAATATTGCTCAAGTTACGGAGTTTTGTGCACCACTCTCGGCAGATAACTGCCATTTCTGCCGACAGGGACTGAGTCATATAGGGACACCTGGCGCAATGAAGTTAATCATTCTCATTGAAACCCTTTTAGATTGATTTATTATGTAAAAAGTTGTTAATATGTGAACATATGTATGTAGAAATGGATAAGAAAGCAACGATCAGAATACTAAAAGCATGCATATTCCCAGTGGCAACATATGGTGTGAAGCATGGACATTTAATAAGGCAGTGGAAAAACATATATGTGCTTTTGAATATAAGTGTTACAGAAGAGGCCTTTGTATATCATGGACAGAGAAGAGAACAAATAGATCTATCCAGAAAGAACTAAAAATCAAAGAAATGTGGCTGATGCTACAAATACGAAAGAGAAAATTGAGATATTTTGGACATATAAAAGACATAAATGCTGGAGAAAACCATCATGGAAGGAGGCATACCGGCAAAGAGAAGAAGAGGAAGACCACGAGAAGATGGATTCAGGATGTAACTGATGGTTTGAGCATGACGGCTGCAGAGGCAGGACATCTGGCCTATGAGAGAGATATTCCGAAGGACTGTTGGGGTGGCAAAGTTCTGCTCAGGACAAACTATTTGAAGATGAAAAAGGGACATACACATTTATAAACCAATTTTGGTTATGTTTCAGCCAAACATGAAAGCGAGGCTTCCAGGAGCGGTCAGAGTTGGAATGTTGTTGATACACAAAATGTGATTTGTGAAGGAGAACAGAGAACAAGCTTCTCTCCTGAAGGTAACCATCTCTCTCTTCTCTGTTCTTGAGTGTGATATCTCTGTTCTTGAGTGTGGTATCTCTGTTCTTGAGTGTGGTATCTCTGTTCTTGAGTGTGGTACCTCTGTTCTTGAGTGTGATATCTCTGTTCTTGAGTGTGGTATCTCTGTTCTTGAGTGTGATATCTCTGTTCTTGAGTGTGATATCTCTGTTCTTGAGTGTGGTATCTCTGTTCTTGAGTGTGGTACCTCTGTTCTTGAGTGTGGTATCTATGTTCTTGAGTGTGATATCTCTGTTCTTGAGTGTGATATCTCTGTTCTTGAGTGTGGTATCTCTGTTCTTGAGTGTGATATCTCTGTTCTTGAGTGTGGTATCTCTGTTCTTGAGTGTGGTATCTCTGTTCTTGAGTGTGGTATCTCTGTTCTTGAGTGTGGTAGGAGAGGAGTGTGTGTGTGTTCTGTGCGGGTGTTCGTGTACTTATACGGTTGGTGCGTGTTTGTGTTCTGTGAGTGTGTGTGTATACTTGTGTAGTCGAGGTATGTGTGTGTACCTATGCGGTCTGGGTGTGCGTGTTCTTTACGAGTTTACGTGTGCGTGTTGTGTAGGAGTTTACGCGTTCTGTGAGAGTGTTTGTATTTGTGTTATATGGATCTATGTGCTCTTTGAGTGTGTGTGCGTGTTCTGTGAAGGTGTGTGCGTGCTCTGTGAAGGTGTGTGCGTGTTCTGTGAAGGTGTGTACGTGTTCTGTGAAGGTGTGTACGTGTTCTGTGAAGGTGTGTACGTGTTCTGTGAAGGTGTGTACGTGTTCTGTGAAGGTGTGTGCGTGTTCTGTGAAGGTGTGTACGTGTTCTGTGAAGGTGTGTACGTGTTCTGTGAAGGTGTGTGCGTGTTCTGTGAAGGTGTGTGCGTGTTCTGTGAAGGTTCATAGTTCATAGTTCATATGTACAGTTCCAACTTCACCCCATAATTGCTCCGTTCCTGTGCCAATGAATATCACACGAAATGCTAACAACTGTGACATGTTTCCTGTGTGAACTAATTCCAGAATGAAACAGTAAACAGCCGCGTGCCGCCACAAAAAGAAACCGGCACCGCATAAAATGCATATGGTCGTCGCTAATGTAGCAATACAAAACTGTTCATCACTTGAATTGCAATTCTTGTCGAAGGAACATCAATCATGACAAAATCCAGCTTTCTGCACTCGCAATATAACTGTTTACGGCAGATTGAGCTTGTTCGTCGTTACCGCTGTCCGCCATTTCTGAATACACACAACAAACGCACGGTTGACACAGCAAAAGCATTCCATGTAAGTCATAGCTCACAGTGTTGCTCAAGCACTAACTCAGTAGCTCGGCAAACGAAACCAGAAAATACCGGACCAGACATGGCGAAAATGCGCCAGCAAAGTCGTGTTCAGAATCAAACAGTTCTGACTCTGAATGACCATCCCGCATTCCGCCATTGCTGGCCAGGTGAAGGTGTGTGTGAAGGTGTGTGCATGTTCTGTGAGAGCGTGTGCATATGTGTTATTGAGATCTCTGAATGTGTACGTGTACTAGTGTGGTCAAAGTCTGTGCGTGATCTCTGAGTGTGTGTCCTGCTTGTGTACTGAACAATGTAACGTTCTCAAACCACTGAAATGTCCCTTTACAATGTCCCATACAATGTCCCAATGCACAATGTATCAGGTTTTCATTGCAAATTTTGTACCAAAATCATTTTAATAGTTTGATTGATGGATAAGAGCATCATCATTGCACTTCGGTGAGTAACCATGTGTGCTCCGATCTCTTTCTTATACAGAAAGATCTCAGCTGCAGTTCACGAACTCCGTAGCACCGATGAGGGTTCCCGATATAATTTAGATGTTGAAAATATGTTGTAGAAATATTATGTTTTAATTTTTCTGATGAATTTTTCATAGACAGCAGCTTCATCCAGACCCCTGCTCTTTTCGATTTTGAACATTAATGGATCTTTTTGTGTTCAACTTGAACACAGGACCTATGTGTAATTGTCCGTCTTCGCTAGGACTAGGAACTCGATCTCACCTCTGAGCTAGCTGAGATCAGGCACCCTCTGTAAAAATATGCCGATGGCTCTGCGAGGAGCGAACCGAGAATCTTACGAACGGAGGCGAGATACCCCTATTTTTAGTAGATTTGAATTGTTAGCCATATGCTATCTCTCGGTAGCCACCTAGAATATTTTCCAATGGGTCCCAACTTTATCCAGACAGGGTCTTCCTTCTTCCACCTTCCCCCCTAGGGAAGCATAGGTCTGCAACCAAGGCCTTCCAACCCGTCTATCCAAGGCCATCCTTTCCAGATCTCTCCACTCTCTGCCCATTTTCTTGCATTCTGTCTCAACTCCCGTCTCCAGGTGTTCCTGGATCTTCCCTCCTCTAGGGGGGTTCCATCGGAGAGCCTGTCTCGTGATGATGTTAGGGAGTTTTCTCAGTGTATGTCCTGTCCATTGCACCTTCTGCTCCTTATCTCTTGTTCCACCTGTCGTCGTTCTGTTCTATCCCAGAGTTCCTTGTTTGTAGTCCTGTCATACCATCGCAGATGGAGTATCCTGCGCAGGCATCTATTGATGAATGTCTGCAGCTTTTTGGTGTTCCCCTTAATTGTTCTTCATGTCTCCACTCCATTTAGAAGGATAGCCTTGACATTTGAGTTAAATATCATTATCTTAGTTTTATTCCTGATCATTCTTGAACTTTGCTGAGAGAGTCGGTCTTAGTTCCATGGAGGAGATTGAGCGAGTGCCCAGGATAGAGCAGTATGGAGAAATTACTTGCAGGACCTATGTAACGTATAACGGTACGAGAGGAATTATTATGATTATTATTATGAACTCCATATGTTCTTCAAAATGGAAAAGGAAGGTTGACCAGACGGGGTACTAATACAATTTTAAAACATGAAAACTCAACTGTATCGTATTAAACATATTGAGTTATACTGCAGCATAGTATCAGATTGTACTGATCCCATGCAAGCCATATCTGAATTATGCACTGTATTACCTGACTCGTCTTTACAGGCGATCAACTGAGTAAGAATTAAGTGTCCTTCTCATTTATGAATAGCCTGGACAGCCGATATCGGGAATGTGCCTTGCCCATTTTGCACAAACCCTGTCCTACTCTATTCATACTGTTTCATCCAAATGAAAAACAAAGTCCATACGTTTGGAATCAAGCAGGGGGTGCCAGAAGAGGGAATAGAATACACACATCACCATCAAATGCCTTAGGGTTCCTCCCTCCGGATCAAGGACTAGTCAAGGTTTGTGGTCAAGACGAATATCTGGCAATCTCAAGACCTTAGTATATGCACAAAAGTTAAATTATTTAGGTCATGTGTGATTCCTGTACTGACCTAGGTTTGTGAAAGTTGGAAATCAACAAAGAAAATTGATAAGAAACTGGACAGCTTTGAGAATAAATGTCTCCGAAAATTATTAAAAGTAAAATGGAGTGATTTCGTTTCTAACAACACATTGAGAGATAGAACACAGCAACAACCCGTATCAAATATTATAAGGAAACGAAGGTGGAAATATTTAGTCATGTTCTTAGATCAGACGAAAAGAAACTAAATCGACAAGTCCTTATGTGGTCACCAGTTGGGAAAAGAAAACGTGGAAGACCAAAGACCACTCTTCGAAGAACAATCCAACAAGAAAGTAAACTATTGGGATGTAAAACCATACAAGATCTCCAACTGCTAGCAAAGAACCGTATCACATGGAGATCTAAAACCTCTGCCCTATGTGCCGTCTTTGGCACGAAAGGAACAAACTAACTAACTTCTGCATAACCGTGCTGACCCACAGGGCAGTGAGGATTTTCTATCAGGGTTTACTCCCCTAGCCTTTAGCTCTTCCGTCCCCCTCTATAAGGCAGTGGGTTTAACAGTTGCAGATGGTACCGTCTACTGTCATACGATAGCAGATGACCCATCTGATCTGGCAGTGAGTTTAACAGTTGCAGATGGTACCGTCTACTGTCATACGGTAGCAGATGACCCATCTGATCTGACAGTGGGTTTAACAGTTGCAGATGGTACCGTCTACTGCCATACGGTAGTAGATGAAATATCTGATATGACAGTGGGTTTAACAGTTACAGATGGTACCGTCTACTGTCCTACGGTAGCATATGAAACATCTGTTCTGACTTCTTATTGACTACTAATTGTGCACTACCAACTATGCACTAGTAACTACATTAGTAACAAGAGCACAATTTCTCTTCATGCAAACTGTAACATAATGTGTAACTTTCTAAAATTACATTATATCATATTTCAGCCCAGTCTGATCTTCATTCTCTTCGGACGCAAAGGAAAGATGTCAATGTCACGAAAGAAGAATCCAAAACTAACAACAATCGTATTGATACAGTGCGTGGCGCTAGAAAGAAACCAAGATCTGTCAATAACATCGTTAAGACAATCAAAAACACACCTTTTGTTAAAGAAACTGCGTTTAGGATCAAACAGTCTTTCATGTCCAACAGTTTAGTTCTGCGACTAAGGTATGCTATTCTCTTTAGTTTACATTTTACTGTATTAGTTTAATAAATTTTCTTCTTCTCTTCCGTCATTTACTTCTTTATAGAAGTGTTCACATCAGCATAAGAAAAAAGTTGGCACAAAACCGTGCTTGAATTACATAGATAAACAAAGAATGAAGTGGTTTGGCCACTTAATAAGAATACATCCAAACTCCACAGTATACATAGTCTTCTACAACAGAACATCGGGAAAGAAGACAAGAGGAAGACCACGGAAAAGATGGTTAGATGACGTAGCAGAATCCTGTGAAAGAGCAAAGATAACAATCACACAAGCCACCAGAACAGCGCAAAACAAAAACAGAAAACCACGACACTGAGCAACAACCCGGTAGCAGTGTGACGACAAAAGAAAGAAGAAGAAAGAAGATAGAAGTGTTGGGGGGTGGGCTCGTTCTAATGCACTTTGTAAACTGATATTCATTTTCTTACGGCTGTTCTTGATACCGTCGCTCCATCTTTTGCGTAGTCTTCCTCTTGCTTTGTATTCGCTATACTTTTTCAGTGTGGCTCTCTGTGGTAGTTGATACCAGGGTATTCATGTCAGGCTCCCCACGAGGTTATTACGTGTAGTGGTGGAGAGCATGCGTACCTTCATGATCCAGAAAGCTATGCTGACAGAAGCGTTGCTTCTAGTAGGGACACCCATGTCAGAAAGTTATGCTGACAGAAGCGTTGTTCCTAGTAGGGACACCCATGTCAGAAAGTTATGCTGACAGAAGCGTTGCTCCTAGTAGGGACACCCATGTCAGAAAGCTATGCTGACAGAAGCTTTGCTCCTAGTAGGGACACCCATGTCAGAAAGCTATGTTGACAGAAGCTTTGCTCCTAGTAGGGACACCCATGTCAGAAAGTTATGCTGACAGAAGCTGTGCTCCTAGTAGGGACACCAATGTCAGAAAGTTATGCTGACAGAAGCTGTGCTCCTAGTAGGGACACCAATGTCAGAAAGCTATGCTGACAGAAGCGTTGCTCCTAGTAGGGACACCCATGTCAGAAAGCTATGCTGACAGAAGCTTTGCTCCTAGTAGGGACACCCATGTCAGAAAGCTATGCTGACAGAAGTGTTGTTCCTAGTAGGGACCCCAATTTCGAAAAGTTGAAGGATAGAGAGCAGACGAAAGATGACCTCCTGGTTCTCCAGGTTGGGGGGGTTGGACAATGGGCTAACAACCCATTCCTTTAATAAAAACTCTATATTACAGAAACAGAAGCAAGAGATACCATTGTTACAACAGGTGAAGGGAGCGAGATCAATCGGACATCTGATTAAACATGAAGAAGAACTGTAGAGAGAGAGAAAGAGAGTTTAAGGAGTGTGGCCTGACATGGAAGACGGTTGGTAGAAAGGCAGCAGAACGGCAACAGTGGAAGTCTCTTGTGGAAGACTTATGTATCAATCGGGACACGATGAAGAGGATATAGAAAGATTCTTGTCATAGTTATTGGTTACTAAACTGACGTCATTGCACTGCGGGCAGACCCATAGGTGCTCAGTCTCTCCCAACAGATATCGAAGAGTATGCATATTGATGGTTCCCGTGGCTCGCTGATTAAACATACCTCTCACTCTGTCTCTCAGGCATCCAGTTCGACTTGTACAACGGGTAAATCCAAACTGCCTAAATCGCTTGATCGATTCAACATCGATTTTAGTTGTCATAGATCTTGTCATAGATCTTGTCATAGATCTTGTCATAGATCTTGTCATAGATCTTGTCATAGATAGATGAATAGCATGACTGGTTTCACATCCAGTCTTCTTCTGGTTTCTTAAATCTAATTTTGTCTTTTATTGTCACACCTGTAGCTCTTCTAAGACACCTCAACTCTGTCGTTATGATTTCCCGCTCATTAGCTGCTGTTATTGGCCATGTTTGACACTGGTAACATAGTGCTGTCCAGACTTATTATCACACCTGCAGCACTTCTAAGACACCTCATCTCCGTCGTTATGATTTTCCGCTCATTAGCTGCTGTTATTGGCCATGTTTGATACTGGTAACATAGTGTTGTCTAGACTTATTGTCACACCTACAGCTCTTCTAAGACACCTCATCTCCGTCGTTATGATTTTCCGCTCATTAGCTGCTGTTATTGGCCATGTTTGACACTGGTAACATAGATTTGGCCAGACATTGTCACACCTACAGCTCTTCTAAGACACCTCATCTCCGTCGTTATGATTTTCCGCTCATTGGCTGCTGTTATTGGCCATGTTTGACACTGGTAACATAGATTTGGCCAGACTTATTGTCACACCTACAGCTCTTCTAAGACACCTCATCTCTGTCGTTATGATTTCCCGCTCATTAGCTGCTGTTATTGGTCATGTTTGACACTGGTAACATAGTGTTGTCCAGACTTATTGTCACACCTGCAGCTCTTCTAAGACACCTCATCTCTGTCGTTATGATTTTCCGCTCATTAGCTGCTGTTAATGGCCATGTTTGATACTGGTAACATAGATTTGGCCAGAAATCGTTCTTACGAGATTTGTTTAATATATGATTTATCTATATTCACTCCTCCACGTCCCGTTTGACATACAAGGCGTCCACGTAAGATCTCCATTGTTCCCGTCTAGATATTCTTCTTCTTCTTCTTCGAACGCTCTATATCGACCACTTGTTAAACCACTCTTTGTGATTTGTATGTGATCTGAGTCTAAGAGCGATTGTACGTTGTGTTAGTTATGCGCCTACAAGCACATCCGATTTCTGCGTCGCTTTTTATTTACTAGGGCTGCTTCCCTATCCCCTACCTTATTTGCCTCTTATGACATGCCTTGTAGGTCGCAGTGGTACTATTCTTTGCTCCCTTGAGAGTAACACACTGGCGGCGAATGCTACAGTATGAGGCTAGTGATAATCATTGCAGTCCGAGCAGGTTCCAATGTGCCAAGATCTCCCCCAACAGATGTTGAATGGCATGTATACTGATAGTTCCTGTGGCTCGCTGGTTAAACACAGTACCTGCCTCTCAAGCATCCCGCGTTATTTATTGTTAGTTAAATGCATATCCTTTACAGGACTTGGCGAATCAACCCCAGCTTTTTAACGCTGTTTGTGATTTTTCTAGGCATATTACGTTCAGTAGTTTGCCATTGCTTTCTGAACGGGTGGTGTCATCATCCTTTGTAAAATCCACTCGAAACAAATTGCCACCAAACTGTCCGCAGCGTGATTCGAACTCAGAACGTCGGGGTTAATAGACCGAGTCACTATCCTCTAAGCCACAGACGCCAGCATTATTTATACAATGTGTAATTCCAAACTCTTTAAATCGCTGGATCAATTCAACATCAATTTGTGTGTCCTCATTCAACAGTAGGTCTTGAAATTCAAATTCTCTGCTGGAGCTACTGAATAAGTGCTCTTCCGTCCTTCCTTTTATTCGCTTGAAATATGTCTATATGTTCAATCTTGTCTATTGTATAAACTTCACTGTCTTTTGTAGCTCACACAGAGGTTCGTGTAGTTTACTGTCGAGTGTTGTTTCGTTAGGCCAGTGAGTTTGCCTCAGTGTATCATATTCGGGCAGTCTTGAAGTATGTGCTCTGCAGTCTGGTGTGCCTGTCCACATGTACGCATGGCTGAATTGCAAATCTTGAATTTTGTATACATGTGGCTGTGGAGCCGATTGTGTCCTGTTCTAAGGCGCAGAATGACAACTTGTTCCAATCTGTTCATATTATAGTAATCGTCTTGTGTTGGTATTTGTGGCTTTCTCATTGATTTAATCATTCTTTTCTTTTGGTGGTAGGTAACTGGCACATTCGGTTGCTCTCCTGCAGCACCTTCCTTGGCCAATCGGTCTGCTGTTTCATTTCCTGGTATTCAACATTGAGACGGTATCCACTGCAAGACAACCGTGCGCTGCATGCACAGTTTAGACAGTGAAGTCTGTAGACCTGGCTATTTTCTGGACTGGAGTGCTGATTTTGCAAATAAGTGCTCTAAATCTGATACCCGCAGCAAAGCCAATAATAATAAATAATACTGATATCGATTTTGTTTACCTTTCAGACACAAGCAAACTGCTAGATATGCCTTCAGGAAAACCCTGCTGGAACAAGACAGACAGAAACAAGACAATATCGAGGAAGGACAGTTTGAACAAAATCTCTCAATCTCCAACCTTCACCGACAGACAGATTATTTATCTAAACAAAACAGCAAGAAAACAGCAGGAATCAGAGAAGAAGAATTCACTCTGAGAATGAATACAAACCAATATTCAGAGATTGCTGAAAGTAATAGAGGAAATGAACAGAAAGTTATGACAACGCAAATAAGTAATGGACAACTAAATCCTGTACTATCTCGTTCTACGAAACATGAAACTGAGTTTATACATGAGAAAGGAATTGATCAAAGTATGAATGATAATGAACTGAAGAATAAATGCGTAAACATGATAACAGAACACACACATACAACTAATCAGTCTAGAAGTCGATATCAAATTTATCAAAATAAAGAAAATATCAGCGGAGAAGACGCAGTTAGAAATGTAGACAGGTTGTTGAGCTCAACTTCCATGGTTGATGAAAGTGGGCATCTAAAACTGTATGATGAGATCACAGATGAGGAGATAGAAGATAACAATGATGATGCTAGTAACTTATTTAACAATGGTGAGATAATTTATAACAATATTGAAGAAAGTATCGATGGCGGTGAGTGGTCGTTCTCCAACTCGAGAAATACACACAGAAAATGTCCAATCTCCAGAACTGCTCTACTATCTACCAAAGATAACAATCTTTCTCAAAAAGAGACTTCTAATATAAGTACAAAAATCAAACCAGCAGAAAACTCAAAGATGGAAAAAGTGATCGCTTGCATAGAAATTATTAATGAATCTGGGAAAAGCTCAAACAACAAAAAGTCTACGGAAGTCTCAGAGATATGTCCTAGACAATATTTGAATACACCTATTTCAGACAGAATCTTGAGTGGCGTAGTTCCTGAGATTAAGGTGGACGATTCAACATACACAGATTGTGAGGCGATAAATGATATTGTTTTAACTGACGTAGTTCCTGAGATCAAAGTGGACGATTCAAGTTTACAAGTTGAGAAAGATTCAAAGAGTGCAGACTGGGAGGTGAAAACATGAAGAATTGTTTTAACTGTGAGTCTGAGAGCAAAGTAGTTTGTTTCAAGATAGAGTTCAACGTAACAGATGTGGTGAAACTATGAAGAATTGCTCTAACTGCGTAGTTCTGAATCAAAGTGGAAGATTTAAGTTTACAAGATGAGAGTTCAACGTATACAGATTGTGAGTTGAAAAACTATGAAGAAATTGCTCTAACTGGCGTAGTTCCTGAGATCAAAGTGGAAGATTTAAGTTTACAAGATGAGAGTTTCAACGTATACAGATTGTGAGTTGAAAAACTATGAAGAAATTGCTCTAACTGGCGTAGTTCCTGAGATCAAAGTGGAAGATTTAAGTTTACAAGATGAGAGTTCAACGTATACAGATTGTGAGTTGAAAAACTATGAAGAAATTGCTCTAACTGGCGTAGTTCCTGAGATCAAAGTGGAAGATTTAAGTTTACAAGATGAGAGTTTCAACGTATACAGATTGTGAGTGAAAACTATGAAGAAATTGTTAACTGGGTAGTTCCTGAGATCAAAGTGGAAGATTTAAGTTTACAAGATGAAGTTCAACGATACAGATTGTGAGTTGAAAAACTATGAAGAAATTGCTCTAACTGGCGTAGTTCCTGAGATCAAAGTGGAAGATTTAAGTTTACAAGATGAGAGTTCAACGTATACAGATTGTGAGTTGAAAAACTATGAAGAAATTGCTCTAACTGGCGTAGTTCCTGAGATCAAAGTGGAAGATTTAAGTTTACAAGATGAGAGTTCAACGTATACAGATTGTGAGTTGAAAAACTATGAAGAAATTGCTCTAACTGACGTAGTTCCTGAGATCAAAGTGAAAGATTTAAGTTTACAAGATGAGAGTTTCAACGTATACAGATTGTGAGGTGAGAAACATTGATGAAAATGTTTCTAAAATAACATAGTTTAAGAATGTTCTAAACTTATCACAAAGAAATGGATACATCAAACACGAGAGCATTGCAGAGGTTAGTTTTGTGGACAACACTAATTTATATAGTTTGAATCATCAGAGTGTATTATTTATCTTTGAGCAGTGATGTCGCTTTTGTCTATAGAAGACCCATTCTCGATCCCAGCATTGCTCGCCAGTGCATCCTCTTTCTCATTGCCCTTCACACCAAAATGACCTTCACCCCATCACACAATGGAAGGGAAAGATAACTCTAAAAACAATCTTCTTTTCCTGGTTTACTTTCCATTTTCAACTTGAATATCTTAAAAGTAAGCAGTGACCATTAAAATTTGGTCAGTATCACAAACAAAGTCATACTTTTTCGGACATGTAAAGGGACGGTTGGAACACATTATAAGAACTGGTAAAATCGAAGAGAGACAAGACAGAGGAAGACAGAGATAGAAATGTTGAACAGCCTGACATGGACGAGCTTCAACGTCGTAGATGATAGCAAATACTACAGACAGAGATTTGTGGAGATACATGATTACCTACACCAGCCTGACTTCATGGCATGGACGAGCTTCAACGTCGTAGATGATAGCAAATACTACAGTGAGATTTGTGGAGATACATGATCACCTACACCAGCCTGACTTCATGGCATGGACAAGCTTCAACGTCGTAGATGATAGCAAATACTACAGTGAGATTTGTGGAGATACATGATCACCTACACCAGCCTGACTTCATGGCATGGACGAGCTTCAACGTCGTAGATGATAGCAAATACTGGAGACAGAGATTTGTGGAGATACATGATCTCCTACACCAGCCTGACTTCATGGCATGGACGAGCTTCAACGTCAGAGATGATAGCAAATACTACAGACAGAGATTTGTGGAGATACATGATCACCTACACCAGCCTGACTTCATGGCATGGACGAGCTTCAACGTCGTAGATGATAGCAAATACTACAGTGAGATTTGTGGAGATACATGATCTCCTACACCAGCCTGACTTCATGGCATGGACGAGCTTCAACGTCAGTGATGATAGCAAATACTACAGACAGAGATTTGTGGAGATACATGATCTCCTACACCAGCCTGACTTCATGGCATGGACGAGCTTCAACGTCGTAGATGATAGCAAATACTGGAGACAGAGATTTGTGGAGATACATGATCTCCTACACCAGCCTGACTTCATGGCATGGACGAGCTTCAACGTCGTAGATGATAGCAAATACTACAGTGAGATTTGTGGAGATACATGATCTCCTACACCAGCCTGACTTCATGGCATGGACGAGCTTCAACGTCGTAGATGATAGCAAATACTACAGTGAGATTTGTGGAGATACATGATCTCCTACACCAGCCTGACTTCATGGCATGGAAGATTGTCAACATCTGAGATGATAGCTTCTTCTTCTTCGAACACTCCATATCGACCACTTGTTAAATCACTGTCTGTGATCTGAGCCTACGAGCAATTGTACATTGTGCCAGTTATATTCTTGCAAGTAGGCCAGCACATCCGATTTCTGCGACGCTTTTATTTACTAGGTAACTTCACTAGGCCTCTACCTCCGTCGCCTTACGACATGCCTTGTAGGTCGCAGCATTACTATTCTTTGCTCCCTTGCGAGCCCCATAGGCGAAGATGATAGCAAATACTAGAAAACAGAGATTTGAGGGGATCCATGATTGCCTACACCAGCCTGACTTCATGGCGAGCATCAACATCTGAGATGATAGCAAATACTTGAGACCAAGGTTTGTGGAGATCCCTCATCGCCTACGCCAGCCACCACGGCACCTGATCATGAAGACCACAAACACAACAGCACACAACAACACACAACAACACACAACAACACACAAGAACAGTACAAATCTACCCAAATATGAACAATGAAAAACAAAAATAGTGTAGATAATTGACTGAACATGTGTTTATGAAAGTTAAAATGATCATCAACAAATTATTCGGAGCTGACTCAATCATGTACTCTCATCTTCTTTATTCAAACAATAATCACATCATCATCATCCTCAACCTCTTTACAAACTATCACTGGAACTTTCTTCATTACAATCATGAGAACCACAAGCTCTTTTTTTACACTCCTTGGAACCTGAAACCACTTCTTTACAATCTTTGGAACCTGAAACCTCTTCTTTACAATCCTTGGAACCGGAAACCACTTATATTCACCTCTTGGAACCGGAAAGCTTATTACACTCCTTGGAACCATAAACCTCTTCTTTACAATCCTTGGAACCAGCAATTTTTGGTTTACAAGTCTTGTAGTCTCATATATAGCCTCTCACTGTTCAAGGTGTATCATCTCGCAACAGCCCAAGCCCTTGTCTTATCTTACAGCAGTCTATCTTATTTGCCTCTTCAAGCCAGATGCAATGTTCACAGACACCATCTCTCCAAACTGGATGCGATGTGCACAAATAGACACCATCTCTCCAAACTGGATGCGATGTGCACAAATAGACACCATCTCTCCAAACTGGATGCGATGTGCACAAATAGACACCATCTCTCCAAACTGGATGCGATGTGCACAAATAGACACCATCTCTCCAAACCTGGATGCATGTGCACAAAATAGCACAAAATTCCAAAGAAAAACACGATAATTCTACTATGCATCACAAAAAAATTACAAATTTATAAAAAAACATACAACTAATGTGCACAAATAGACACCATCTTTCCGAACGGATGCAATGTGCACAAATAGACACCATCTCTCCAAACTGGATGTGATGTGCACAAATAGACACCATCTCTCCAAACCGGATGCAATGTGCACAAATAGACACCATCTCTCCAAACCGGATGCAATGTGCACAAATAGACACCATCTCTCCAAACTGGATGCGATGTGCACAAATAGACACCATCTCTCCAAACTGGATGTGATGTGCACAAATAGACACCATCTTTCCGAACCGGATGCAATGTGCACAAATAGACACCATCTCTCCAAACGGGATGGATGTGCACAAATAGACACCATCTCTCCAAACCGGATGCAATGTGCACAAATAGACACCATCTCTCCAAACCGGATGCAATGTGCACAAATAGACACCATCTCTCCAAACCGGATGCAATGTGCACAAATAGACACCATCTCTCCAAACTGGATGTGATGTGCACAAATAGACACCATCTCTCCAAACCGGATGCAATGTGCACAAATAGACACCATCTCTCCAAACCGGATGCAATGTGCACAAATAGACACCATCTCTCCAAACTGGATGCGATGTGCACAAATAGACACCATCTCTCCAAACTGGATGTGATGTGCACAAATAGACACCATCTTTCCGAACCGGATGCAATGTGCACAAATAGACACCATCTCTCCAAACTGGATGTGATGTGCACAAATAGACACCATCTCTCCAAACCGGATGCAATGTGCACAAATAGACACCATCTCTCCAAACCGGATGCAATGTGCACAAATAGACACCATCTCTCCAAACCGGATGCAATGTGCACAAATAGACACCATCTCTCCAAACGGGATGCAATGTGCACAAAATAGCAAAAAATTCCAAAGAAAACACGATAATTTACCATAACAAAAAAAAATTAAACAAATTTTATGAAAACATACAACAAATCGTGCACCATAATTGATGGACAATTGTTGAAAACACAAACAAAAACCTGCATCACAGTTTTGAGAACATGCTTGATACACATACGCATTAATAAATACCCTCTCGTTGGCGTTTCGGATCCAGTAACCATGTGGAATCAACCTATATCCTTCATTTTAAAAAAATTTCCAAGAAAGCAGCTGTGTTCTGTTCTGACTTTCCTAGTCCTTTCACGCATGAACTTTTAGGATGAATATCGTTTTGTCCGCCACCTTGATTATACAGTAAAAGTACAAGTTAATTTACTGCTCTGTCAATAGACATACGCCCCTGCTAGTCCCTAGCAGTACATTGAATGCGTAAGAGGTCATGAAACACGCATGATTAGCTATGAAATGAATAAATAGTAGGTGTCCACTACAGTGGACACTATACCTGAAAGGTTTAATACTTTTATGCATTCATTATAAAACTGAGTGGGCTGAATGGATTAGAGAACTGGCTCACATTCGGGAGACACAGTCCCCGGTAAGGCCAATGAGTTTTTTTCTGTCGGGGCATAAAGTAAAAATCCTAACCTGAAAAGTTTTGTGAAAATTGCACTAGCCTTCAGTCATTAAATTTTACAGGCTCAAGTCCCCCTCCTCCGTCCTACACCAGCCCAATAAGCTGATTACAGGCAGCAATGATAAGTTCCAACATGTCCTGTTCTTAGCTGGAAGATGTATCCACTTTCGTTGCAGTAAATTTATATTGTCCTTGAAGAGTGTTTGTTCTGTTTGCTCTGCATATAACTCTGCCAGTCATCCCGTAGCCCATCGGTTTATTCATTCTGGCTATTCATTCTTCATTCATAAGTCCGTCCAGACATCCCGAAGCCCATCGATTGATCCATTCTAGCTTTATTTATCTCTGCATACAAAAGCCAGACAGTCATCCCGCAGCCCATTGATTCATCCAATCTAGCGCCAGTTTCACAGCCATTGATTCATCAATCTTTATGCCGCCAGTCATCCCCGCAGCCCATTGATTCATCCAATCTTTTCTTAAGCTGTTTTTCAGAATCTGTTTTATCCATTTTATCCTAACAGCATTGCCTATTTGTGGTTTTGATGATCCTTGTTTAGCTAGGTTTTCCTTGTTATTTCCTAGGATATTGTGTTCCCCGGGATCCACCATATACACCTCGCGGTATATAGGGCAATACAGTGTTATGCCTGTATTTTTCATTACCGTCGGCACAGATTGGTGATGTGGTCAGCATCACGCCTGCCGCCTTTACTGTCCCAGATCATGTCTGGTACCCAGTTGAGGCTGGGTCGACCTGAGAGCCGCGTGGTCGGGAAAATTGCACGCGCATTGCGGAGCTGAACCCAGACCACCAGCCTTGCGAAGCGAGTTCACTAACAACTACGCTACAACGGCTCTCGGGATCCACCATAGAATGACATTATCATAAAATATGTTACTAAATAGACAGGATTTGTGTTCTAACTTGTCTCCAAAGGCGAAAGATTGACTTCAATGCACCAGGTTTCCCTATATCACTCCATCCCTGTCGGCAGAGATGGCATGCCATCTGTCAAGAACATTGAACAAAGCAGGAACTTGGTAGCTCCTGCAACAATCCCAGAATTCTCATGAAAAAATTGTATGGGTCTCTGTCCGGATTCGAACCCACAATCTTCAGTATGACAGGTAAATGACTTAATCCCTTCACCATTTAGACACACACACCCGCCCTGACAATTTGAGACTAACTTGTGTAGTTTCAACTAATGTACGTTTCAAACATAAATTTACTATGTTGCTGTTCTTTATAAAAAACTACCGGACTACATGTTGTAATATTTCAATAAATTTATTAGCAACATAATTTTGAATTGACAAAATAATGCAACATGAACAAAAATAAAAAGAATAATGACATGTTTAGACTAAGTCAATGTTGGTTGTTGTGTATGTTGGTTGAATTGAGTTTAGCTTTTGGTTGAAGCGCTCGACTAGTCAGTGTATTCTTTTTCTACTTTGTAAAACTTCTGCTTCTTCACCCTTTGCCCCTAGGGAGGCATAGGTCCACAACCAAGGCCTTCAAGCCGATATTTTCCAGATCTCTCCCCATTTTCTTGCAGTGAGTCACTCCTTGCGTGGTCTTTCCTCGGGTGGCAAGCTATGAATTTTCCTGGCTGTGGTTTCTTTAGCTATCCAGTAATTTTTACAGGGTGGGGTAGCTAGCCCCAAGACCAACCTCCTTAGTCGCGTCTTACGACACGCGTGGCAGATAAGTGATTCTATTCTTTACACCCTAAATTGAGCCCGGTAACCACTGGCGACTTTGTAAAACTACAGTACTTTACTTTTACATATTTTGCCATTGCTAGATAGTTTTACTGCAGTCTTCCTTTATAATAGTAGAGAGTGAGGCATTAGCTCAATGCATAGAGAGTGACGCATTAGCTCAATGCATAGAGAGTGAGGCATTAGCTCAATGCATAGAGAGGACGATTAGCTCAATGCATAGAGAGTGAGGCATTAGCTCAATGCATAGAGAGTGACGCATTAGCTCAATGCATAGAGAGTGAGGCATTAGCTCAATGCATAGAGAGTGACGCATTAGCTCAATGCATAGAGAGTGACGCATTAGCTCAATGCATAGAGAGGACGATTAGCTCAATGCATAGAGAGTGACGCATTAGCTCAATGCATGAGAGGACGATTAGCTCAATGCATAGAGAGTGACGATTAGCTCAATGCATAGAGAGTGAGGCATTAGCTCAATGCATAGAGAGTGACGCATTAGCTCAATGCATAGAGAGTGAGGCATTAGCTCAATGCATAGAGAGTGACGCATTAGCTCAATGCATAGAGAGTGAGGCATTAGCTCAATGCATAGAGAGTGACGCATTAGCTCAATGCATAGAGAGCGACGCATTAGCTCAATGCATAGAGAGTGACGCATTAGCTCAATGCATAGAGAGTGACGCATTAGCTCAATGCATAGAGAGTGACGCATTAGCTCAATGCATAGAGAGTGACACATTAGCTCAATGCATAGAGAGTGACGCATTAGCTCAATGCATAGAGAGTGACGCATTAGCTCAATGCATAGAGAGTGACGCATTAGCTCAATGCATAGAGGGTGAGGCATTTGCCAATGCAAGAAGACCATTAGCTCATGCATAGAGAGTGACACATTAGCTCATGCATAGAGTGACACATTAGCTACATGCATGAAGTGACCATTAGTCAATGCATAGAGAGTGACATTAGCTCAATGCATAGAGTGACCATTAGCTCAATGCATGAGGTGACGCATTAGCTCAATGCATAGTGAGCATTAGCTCAATGCTAGAGTGACCATTAGCTCAATGCATAGAGAGTGACGCATTAGCTCAATGCATAGAGAGTGACGCTTATCGCAATGGATACAAAATAGGTTGTGGGTTCATTTCCCGCACCTCATATTCCATAAGTGAGGAAAGGAATTTGCCCTCCTACCTCCTGTATACTTGAAAATATAAATATGATTTTGATGGACAATTCCTACACTATGGACTGCAGAGGTTACAAGACCAGTCTAAGAAGGTTTAGAGTCGAAGGATTGACTTCATTGCTCTTAGTTTTACCCCACATGGCTCAGTCCCTCTCCGCAGAAATGGCACACCATATGCCGAGAGTATTTGCACAAAGCACAACCTCCATAGCTCTGGCAACAATCCTAGGGTGTTTCTGAAAAAAATCCACTCATGCACACAGAACGGCGCAGTCCAAAATTCAATAACACAACCTTCAGAGTGTGAGGCAAGGGATTACAGATACCACAACAGTCTGCAGTTACCACAGATACCCACAAGCAGTCTGAGATTTACCAGATACCACACAAGGTCTGCAGATTTAACAGATACCCACACAACATTGAGAACCGTTCAGATAACTAACGACTCATGTTTTAAAAAGACGCTCACCCATACTTTTACCCTGACCGCAGACATGGTACACTGTTGGACTAAAGGAAATCCTGATCCTTTACTTGGGGATCTAATTTACAAGTACCTCTAAAGCCATAGTAAGGTTTGCCTAAATGGCGAGGGACACTGGTGATAATGAAAGCAAGCCTTCACGCAAAAGTATACAGCATCATACCTGCGCCTGAATTCAAAGCAGATCAGCAAGAAAAACAAAATATCAACTCTATTATCGTTAATTTATATTATTTATCAGCACAGGTGACATTTGTTAGCCCATGTCATATTTCTGTCAAAATTAATATTAACATGTGGTTTATCCTGATGAAGGTTTAGTTATGAACAATTTGTTCGTGTACTGCTAACAAAACAGTCGAGATGTACCCAGGCTTCACAAAAATCTTGACACATTTAGAAATGTGTTCAAATCTGCATTAGGAATAACAAATAAGAAACTGACCCACATTTACACGCGCTAGAATAATAATACAACCCAGGGACTACACAGTAAATAAATGTGTGTGTACACGGCTAAGATACAGTTGAGTTTGCAGGCTCGAGGACACCGTTTGCAACTTGATGATGCTGATGGTCGCCGGTACAAGGTGCCTGTGCACCATGATGATGATGGTGGTGGTGGTGGTGGTCCCCGGTACACTGCGCCTGTGCGATGTTGTTCCCAGCTCCTGCGTTGTTCTCTCCAACTGTTGTCATGGTAGTCTTCAGCAAGGGTGTTGGTGATGCAGACGTACCATCTAGAGATGATTTGACGCCAGCAAGAGGGTTGTAGTTGGTGGGATTCGTGAAGTTAGGCAGTGGCACAGGTGATGGAAGCTGAGGCAAGCCTGGAGACAAATTCAAACCAAATCTAAGATCATGCACCATTTGTCTGTTCTAGTTCTTTGTATCAGAGAAATATAGATTTAGATATCAGTATTTCTAGACTAAACATTGAACAGATCAAATGTTGAACAGAGAAAATGTAGATCAAACATTGAACAGAGAAAATGTAGATCAAACATTGAACAGAGAAAATGTAGATCAAACATTGAACAGAGAAAATATAGATCAAATGTTGAACAGAGAAAATGTAGATCAAACATTGAACAGAGAAAATACAGAACAAACATTGAACAGAGAAAATACAGAACAAACATTAAACAGAGAAAATATAGATCAAATGTTGAACAGAGAAAATATAGATCAAATGTTAACAAGAAAATATAGATCAAATGTTGAACAGAGAAAATATAGATCAAATGTTGAACAGAGAAAATATAGATCAAATGTTGAACAGAGAAAATATAGATCAAATGTTGAACAGAGAAAATATAGATCAAATGTTGAACAGAGAAAATGTAGATCAAACATTGAACAGAGAAAATACAGAACAAACATTGAACAGAGAAAATATAGAACAAACATTGAACAGAGAAAATACAGAACAAACATTGAACAGAGAAAATATAGATCAAATGTTGAACAGAGAAAATATAGATCAAATGTTGAACAGAGAAAATACAGAACAAACATTGAACAGAGAAAATATAGAACAAACATTGAACAGAGAAAATACAGAACAAACATTAAACAGAGAAAATATAGATTTAGATATTAGCATTTCTAAACTAAACACTGAACAGAGAAAATATAGATATCAGAATTGCTAGACTAAACTTTAAACAAAGAAAATATAGACTCGTTATTGCTATTTCTTTGTACAACTGTTATAGTTTGTCTGTTGTTAATCTCTTAAGTTTGCTTTTAGATGTACTTTTAGATTTACTGATTAGTAAATTTCAGATGTAATAAATAAAAAAAAAGCAACAACCGATACAATAGTTGCAAGAAAATATTAAGGAAACTTTGAACATAACATTGGAGGAGGTGAAAGAACTGGTCAGGTGGATTTGAGATGAAAATGATGTTCTGCAAAAGGGACATGATATATGAAGAGCGAAAGGAGACGAATAGGACAAACACTGAGAAAATCGGCTGGAAGCATTGCAAGACAGGCACTGTTTTGGAACCTGCAGGGAAAGAAGAGTAGTGGAAGGCCTAGAAATACCTGTTGAAGAGAGCTGGAGGAGGATATTAATACTTTCGCTGCCACCGACTACAAAAGTCGGCGAAGTACTAACTCCCTTTCACTGCCGCCGCCGACTTTTGTCGGCGGGCATGTGCCGTCGCGATGTCTTTTTAAACGGGAGTATCACTTGCCGAAAACAGGGTTCCGTGATGTACTACTTCCGTATTGTTCCGACGAGCTCTCCAAAATGGCGGATCTAACATACAGCGGTAAACGCGGTATAAGTCCGATTTTTTGCGATTTTTCGTAAGTAAACAAAAATTTTCCAAATGGATGTCGTAGCTGATGAATAGTGATGTTCAAAATGACTCTTTTTCTGACTTTTAGTCAGTGATAGTGTTAAAACGAACTCTGAATGTGATATGAATTTGAACTGTGATTCACTGACGATGTTTATAGATCGATAGCAGACATTTCCAGGGTACAGGAGTAGATGACGGACACCCAACGCGAAAACGACGGAATATCATACTGTGGATAGGTATGGGGATATCAGTTACTACAATAGCTTGTGGATTATAAGAATATATTTCCACATATAGACAAGTTAGTAGCTCATTAATATATGAACACTATTCCATAGTTTAAAAGTCCTAAGTTTATTAGTTTATTTTTACAATTTTTGAAATTGTCACTCTGAAAACTGATCATACTGAAAAATAGCGTGGCACTGGGCCAGACTTTGTTGAAAAATGCGTGCAGCGAAAGTGTTAAAAGGACAGACAAGACATGGAAAGAAATGGAAGGGATGGAAAGAGAGAGGAAGGACTGGAAGAAGTTTGTTGATGACCTATGCTCCGCTGGGAGTTGAAAGAAGAAGAATAGAAATGATTGTGGCAAAGAAATACTTGACAATATTAACTCTTAGTGGACCAAGCGCCACGCTAAGTGAAGCGATTTTACATGTGGCTTGGCATTTTTACATTCCGCCACGCTAAGTGACATTGTGACAGTGGGCGATTTTTACATTCCGTACCTTACATTCGCTAAGTGACGTTTGGTTATCAAAACGTGAAAGCCTTGTAAAAACTGACATTTGCCCTGGTCCACTAAGAGTTAAACAGTAACTTAACAGAGATAGAAAAATGATATAATTTGGAGAAATGATAAAAAGATGGCAACTTACCTGCCGGGAGTGGGTAAGCAGAGGTACCACCTGTGCTGAAGGAGATTGGTGGAAACTGTGGTGGTGGAAACTGCGGTGGTGGTGGAAACTGGGTAAACGAAATGGGATTTGGCAATCCTTGGATCCCACCTACACCAGCAATGCCTGGTGAAAACCCTGGTAACGAAACCGGAGTTGTCCTTCCATGTGTTTCGCTTGCACTGAGCGAAGTTGGTGGCAGTCCAGATAATGAGATAGGGGTTGTCAGTCCTGGGAGATTGGACAAGCTAGGATGGCTAGCGGCTGAAGATACACCTATGCCACAAAATAATAAGAATCAATTATAATGAAAAAATATTTTCTGTCTGCATATTCATGTCCTTAGTGGTGCTAGATCATCATGCTTGTAGCCATATCGAACTACAGGCGATTGTCTCCTGAAGGCCTGGGTTCGGACCTCTTGCTATAGCAGATAGAAGTGATTAATCTAAGTCCCACATGTCCATGTTTCTGTATTTCTGCGTAATCTAATCAATTCTGTTTACTGCGACAACCGATACATTTCATATCTTCTTTTTCAAACGCTCCAAATCAACCACTTGTTAAACCACTCTATGCAATTTGTGTGTGATCTGAGCCTAAGAGCAATTGTATGTTGTGCCAGTTATGCGCCTACAAGTAGGCCAGCACATCCAATTTCTGCGATGCTTTTTATTTACTAGAGTAGCTTCCTAGGTCCCTACCTCAGTAGCCTCTTATGACATGCCTTGTCGGTCACAGTGTTACTATTCTTTGCTCCTTGCGAGCCCCGGCTACACACATGGGGGTTATAGAAGACAGAAGTGAGCAATTCAATTTCCACATCTCCATGTTTCTGTATTTGTGCGACAACTGACACAGTTCATCTTCAACAGAAGGGGTTGTGTTTTATGTCAGTGCCATCTCCGTCTGATGTCAGGCGCAAGCTTATTTCTGTACTGCAGTTTCCTTCCCTGTTGCTCAAGTTCATAATTTGTGTTCACTTGCTGTTCCCTGGGGGACTGCCTAGAGTAGTTGATAGTAGCTTGGCCTGCTAGCTGTGAGACGCCTCATAGCTCGGGTTCGATCCTACTGTCCGGCATTTGTTCAAGTCCCCTGGTCTTACTCAGGACGATAACGTGAGTACCTCTGAAGTCGGAGAAAATCTGCCTGTATGGCGAGGAATACTAATTACGAGTACATTGAGCACACGGCTGCCAGTGTAAAGTAATTCACAATGTGCACGCTACTGCCATTGTAAGATATTGGAAAAACAGATTTTCACGCAAAAATCAGTTTCAGAGATGAAACTTCGTCGAAAGCGGAGTTGAAGCGGACGGAAAAAAAAAAAAAAAAACTTGCTGTTCCCATTCTTAGACATATAGGGGAATTTTAAAATAAGGGTCTGAAGTCGAAGGATTGTCTTCACTACACTGAGTTTCCAACATATGGCTGTGTCGATCTCTACAGAAATGGCAAGCTAATTGCCGAGAGTAGTAAAAATATCCAATAACCAACTACTCCAAGATACAAGACAAGAGGCAATGAATGACATACTCAAAAGAGAAGATGGAAATGGCTCGGACATGTTATGAGAATGAGACAAGAAATGCCTGCAAGGGTAGCCCTCACTTGGACACCAGAAGGAAAGAGAAAGAAAGGCAGACCACGGACAACATGGAGGCGCATGATGGAAGAGGAACTGGACACTGCATCTCTGACGTGGGGCTCTGCGCTGAAGGTTGCATGGGACAGGAGAGCATGGAAAGTCCTTTCTGAAGCCCATGTGTCACTAGGCATGACGGGATTAAGTAAGTAAGTAAGTAATTGCCGAGAGTGATGCACAAAGCTCGAACTCCGTAGCTCCAGCAACAATCATAGGGAACTAATTTTTAAAAATGCACATGTGATGCGGTCCGGATTCAAGCCTACAACCCTCACAACGATAAGATCAATGTGGATCTCTGAGAAAAAAATCTCAATCAGACAGCCACCTTTGTCAAGCAGCTGCATGTTGCCTTCTACACACATTTTCAAACCATCATCATCTTGTTTATTTGTGGTTGGCAGTGATGAACAATTAATTTTATTATAACACAGTTCAATTATTTGTGATCATTTCTAGCCATAAATTCACAGAAATCTGCTACAAACATGTTTCAAAGGGTCTTTATTGTGGGTCATGATTATGGGTATTTGATATATCATGTGGGTCACGATTGTGGGTATTTGATATATCATGTGGGTCATGCTCACGGGTATATGAGTCATAATTGTGGTCATTTCCCAGCATTTGTTATTGTATAGTACTTTTCCCAAGAACAAGACCTACAATAACATATTGACAACTTGAACCAAAAATTTGTTGCTAAGACAAACAAATTTTTAAAAAACCAGACAACAATGTTAAAGCAGGAAATAGCTTACCTGGTGGTGGCAGTCCCTGGAAGCCTGCCTGTGCGTACAGAGATGATTGTGTGGGGATAACTGGAATAGTTGGAGATCCTAAAGTGATCAAAGAGTATATGTTAGGTCTTTCATTCTTTTCTCTAATCCTGCTTTCACTCACAGCATCAGGATAAGAAGAGATTTATAGAACAGGCTTTTGTGTGCGCTTCATAAACAGTGTCTTTCGTCACCTCTTTTAACTCTGAGGTCCACATTATGCAAGGCCGGCCTTTTGCTTTGTATCCACTGTATCGGAGTAGCATTGCTCTTTGAGTCTGTTAGTAATCTGCTTATGTGGCGGAATCATTTAATTTGTTGTTTCTTGATGAAATTCAGTACTGATTTTGTACCTACTTTTGCTGATGTCTTCACTTCTAAATCTCTTCCTGATGAAGTTCAGTACTGATGTTGTTCCTGATGTCTTCACTTCTAAATCTCTTCTTGATGAAGTTCAGTACTGATGTTGTTCCTGATGTCTCTTCTTGATACTCCTAACATTTTGCTTAAACTCTCTGTTTAATGACAGTGAATGCGCTTACCCTACTACTGGTATGGTAGCTCTCCTTTGATCCCTACCCACTTCGCCAGACTACAGTGCAGCAGCAGGGATGTGGTGTAGAGTTTTGGTCAGTGCCTGCTCACACTTACAAGAGAATCTCACATCATTATTGCAATTAGCATCTTGAAGGCAACACCTGTCCTGAAAGCCCTTAAAGAGTCTTACGATGCTGGCTATTGCAAGAATATAGACAGTCCCCATGTTCTACCTTCATTAGCTGGTTTTCATGACATGAGTTGTACACAGATGGTCACATTGTATAATCTCTTATGGGCAAACTCTAGTCGATGCTTCACAAGATCCAGAAGGGCAGGTTTCGGTATGAGTGGATGTCTTCTATAGAAGTTTCTAACCTCCAGCAGCTTACGTGGATATACTGTCCTGGGCATGCGGGTTTACGGTAATGAGAGAGCGGAAGGCTTGCATCAACAGCATCGATTGTTGGGGAGTTGAAGATGGACAAGGGGATATTCTTCGTCTCTTGCACTGTCTGTTTGGATGAGGACACTAAAATCGATCAATAATTTAGGCAGTTTGGAGTTACCGTTGTTCAAGTCAAACTGATGCCTGAGAGGCAGAGTGAGAGGTGTGTTTAATCAGCGAGCCACAGGAACCATCAGTATGCATACTCTTGATATCTGTTGGGAAACTGAGCACCTATGGGTCTGCCGAGTGCAATGACGTCAGTTTAGTAACAATACCAATAACAATCTTAGGGATGTCTAACTGATGGTCCAACACAACATCATTGGGACATGATAAGGTCACATTGTAACATGATTCTTAGCTCTATCCATCCAATCGCACACACCGCGTCATACTCTCATTTAACACCATTCGCAGTACAATGTGCCATTCGAGTGTTCCTATAAAGCCTTTCTAGTTTACTCTACTATTTTATTTTTAATACTTTAACCTTGTTATTCAAATAGGTTGTCAGTTTTCTTTAATATATAATAAGATATATATATGTTTTATTTATTGCTGAGTAGTTTTGATTTTAAATTTTGCCTCCTTGAAATAACTGTTAAAACTGAGGAAATAACTGTATGTAAAACTGAGGAAATAACTAAAACTAGAAATAACTGTAAAACTAGGAAATAACTGTAAACTGAGGAAATAACTGTAAAGGGTATGTAAAACTGAGGAAATAACTGTGTAAAACTGAGGAAATAACTGTGTAAAACTGAGGAAATAACTGTAAAACTGAGGAAATAATTTGTAAAACTGAGGAAATAACTGTAAAACTGAGGAAATAACTGTAAAACTGAGGAAATAACTGTAAAACTGAGGAAATAACTGTAAAACTGAGGAAATAACTGTAAAACTGAGGAAATAACTGTAAAACTGAGGAAATAACTGTGTAAAACTGAGGAAATAACTGTAAAACTGAGGAAATAACTGTAAAACTGAGGAAATAACTGTAAAACTGAGGAAATAACTGTAAAACTGAGGAAATAACTGTAAAACTGAGGAAATAACTGTAAAACTGAGGAAATAACTGTAAAACTGAGGAAATAACTGTAAAACTGAGGAAATAACTGTAAAACTGAGGAAATAACTGTAAAACTGAGGAAATAACTGTAAAACTGAGGAAATAACTGTAAAACTGAGGAAATAACTGTAAAACTGAGGAAATAACTGTAAAACTGAGGAAATAACTGTAAAACTGAGGAAATAACTGTAAAACTGAGGAAATAACTGTAAAACTGAGGAAATAACTGTAAAACTGAGGAAATAACTGTAAAACTGAGGAAATAACTGTAAAACTGAGGAAATAACTGTAAAACTGAGGAAATAACTGTAAACTGAGAATAACTGTAAACTGAGGAAATAACTGTATAAACTGAGGAAATAACTGTATAAAATGAGGAAATAACTGTAAAACTGAGGAAATAACTTGTAAAACTGAGGAAATAACTGTAAAACTGAGGAAATAACTGTAAAACTGAGGAAATAACTGTAAAACTGAGGAAATAACTGTAAAACTGAGGAAATAACTGTAAAACTGAGAATAACTGAAAACTGAAATAACTGTAAAACTGAGAAATAACTGTAAAACTGAGGAAATAACTGTAAAACTGAGGAAATAACTGTAAAACTGAGGAAATAACTGTAAAACTGAGGAAATAACTGTAAAACTGAGGAAATAACTGTAAAACTGAGGAAATAACTGTAAAACTGAGGAAATAACTGTAAAACTGAGGAAATAACTGTAAAACTGAGGAAATAACTGTAAAACTGAGGAAATAACTGTAAAACTGGAGGAAATAATCTGTAAAACTGAGGAAATAACTGTAAAACTGAGGAAATAACTGTAAAACTGAGGAAATAACTGTAAAACTGAGGAAATAACTGTAAAACTGAGGAAATAACTGTAAAACTGAGGAAATAACTGTAAAACTGAGGAAATAACTGTAAAACTGAGGAAATAACTGTAAACTGAAAATAACTGTAAACAGGAAATAACTGTAAAACTGAGGAAATAACTGTAAAACTGAGAAATAACTAAACTGAGGAAATAACTGTAAAACTGAGGAAATAACTGTAAAACTGAGGAAATAACTGTAAAACTGAGGAAATAACTGTAAAACTGAGGAAATAACTGTATAAAACTGAGGAAATAACTGTAAAACTGAAAACTGAAACTGGAAATAACTGTTAAAACTGAGGAAATAACTGTTAAAACTGAGGAAATAACTGTAAAACTGAGGAAATAACTGTAAAACTGAGGAAATAACTGTAAAACTGAGGAAATAACTGTAAAACTGAGGAAATAACTGTAAAACTGAGGAAATAACTGTGTAAAACTGAGGAAATAACTGTAAAACTGAGGAAATAACTGTAAAACTGAGGAAATAACTGTAAAACTGAGGAAATAACTGTAAAACTGAGGAAATAACTGTAAAACTGAGGAAATAACTGTAAAACTGAGGAAATAACTGTGTAAAACTGAGGAAATAACTGTAAAACTGAGGAAATAACTGTAAAACTGAGGAAATAACTGTAAAACTGAGGAAATAACTGTAAAACTGAGGAAATAACTGTAAAACTGAGGAAATAACTGTAAAACTGAGGAAATAACTGTAAAACTGAGGAAATAACTGTAAAACTGAGGAAATAACTGTAAAACTGAGGAAATAACTGTAAAACTGAGGAAATAACTGTAAAACTGAGGAAATAACTGTAAAACTGAGGAAATAACTGTAAAACTGAGGAAATAACTGTAAAACTGAGGAAATAACTGTAAAACTGAGGAAATAACTGTAAAACTGAGGAAATAACTGTAAAACTGAGGAAATAACTGTAAAACTGAGGAAATAACTGTAAAACTGAGGAAATAACTGTAAAACTGAGGAAATAACTGTAAAACTGAGGAATAATCTGTAAAACTGAGGAAATAACTGTAAAACTGAGGAAATAACTGTAAAACTGAGGAAATAACTGTAAAACTGAGGAAATAACTGTAAAACTGAGGAAATAACTGTAAAACTGAGGAAATAACTGTAAAACTGAGGAAATAACTGTAAAACTGAGGAAATAACTGTAAAACTGAGGAAATAACTGTAAAACTGAGGAAATAACTGTAAAACTGAGGAAATAACTGTGTATGGAAAGAGTTCAGAAGCTGTTGACAGGTAAAATATACAGGTAAATGTTAGCCTACCTGTGTTAAGAGAAAGGTGATCAAAGCCTGCCAGTACACTAGAAGGGGGAGGCAAACTGTTGAAGGAAACCTAGGAAGATAAATAAAATTATGTTTAGTTTTTGTAATGAGAATGTATACTTTGTAATGAAACATATATTTTGTAATGAGAATCTATACTTTGTAATGATACATATATTTTGTAATGAGAATCTATACTTTGTAAATGTCAAGCAAAGCTGTGTAGTAAAGCTAGCAAATGAACACAAGTCAAACAAGTTCATATTTTTAAGACAACACTATGCGCTAAACTGACCTCAGAGAAACCAGCCATTGGTGGAGAAGGTGGTGGAGCTGACGGAAAGATTCCAGCGTGATCTGGTTTCAGTTTACCAGACGGAACTGCCGCTTGGGATTCTGTGTAGATAACCGTAACCGATGTTGCAACCTAGGCTGGAAAATAAAATAACATACAGGCTATATTTCAACAATGTCCATGTTTGGTTGCTTGAGAAGAATATAGTAAAACTGTCCCCAAGAACTTTGTTACTAAAGATTGTTAATTTGGGTTTTCTTATTAACTGTTGTGGCTAAGTGGTTACGCACTTGCCTTGTGTTCCAGAATTCATGGTTCGAATCCAGACCGTTCTGTTAACGGGTGCATTTTTCCAGAGACCCTAGGATTGTTATCGGTTACATTGTTATCGGTTACATTGTTATCGAAGCTATGGAGTTCGAGCTTCATGCAATGCTCACGTCAGGTATTCTTTGGCAATTAAAGATCTATTCAAAAAACATTTATAATGTAAAATACTCATGTTTTTCAGTTGATCTGCTCTTTCTTCTTCTTTACGTTCGTTCTTTACAACCAATTTTAATCACTCTTTGTGATATGTTTGAACTTTGCACATTGATTTGGTAGGCCCCTAAACGCATAGACTTCTACACATTTAGGACACATGCATTCGATTTCAGCCAAACCTCATTAGTCGCTCTACGACATGTGTGGCAGGTAACAGTGGTTCTATTCTTTACACCCCATATTTGGGCCCCGGTAACCACTCGGGCGAGTTGATCTGCTAAATGTTCAAGACTTTGACAAATATGTTGTCAATGGGAATATCATTATGAGGTCCTCCTTTTGCATGGACGGCCTTTTGCTTTGTATTCACTGTATCGTAGTAACATTGCTTTTTGAGGCGCATTGTCTGTTGGTAATCTGTTTATATGGCTGAACCATTTAATTTGTTGTTTCTTGATGAAGTTCAGTACTGATGTTGTCACACTTTTTCTCCGATGTCTTCATTTCTCAACCGCTTTCTTCTTGTTACTCCCAGCATTCTGCGTAGACACTTCACCTCTGTCGTGACTAGTTTTCTTCTATCGTTTGATGTCAGCATCCAGGTGTGGCACTGATAGATAGATAGCATAATGTTGGGAGAAAGATAGTGTTGAACAATGCTTTTTAAGTGTTCATTGTAACATGTTCGCATTTCAAAATTGGTGCCATTTGTCCTAGTGTTTTCTCTCTGCGTGATCCCCACTTAAACTGATGTACTAGATTTTCTCATGAATTCTGCTGTTGTTTTAAAGGAACTCTGTCCCTCCATACAGCTTCTCCTTAACTTCAGTATTTTCGGGCCAGGTTTCGTTTCTCAGGCCTGCTAGCAGTTGGCAGTCTTGCAGTAGCACAGACTAGTTGTGCCAATTTTGAATTTGTTATACATGTGGGCCCGGAGTCTGTCCTAACGTTTGACTTACTTTATTGCAACTATGTTGGTTTTCGTTAGTTATTCTTCCGTTTGCAGAAAAATGCACCCTAGGAATGTAATGCCTTTGACTTGTTTTAATTGACATTTTTTTAATGGTTATTGATCCGACATAATGTAGTATTATGATAATGACTTAATATTTCTAACTAAATAAGCGAGTTACCTCCCTTTGCCTCCCCATATCTTGTTTGGAGTGATCGTAACTTCTCGGCAGGAGTCAGATTCTGTGTTGTAGACATACAACTTAAGTGGTTTCCTTCGTGACTCGATCAATGTAAAGAGATCCTCTGACTAAGAGACATAAGAAAATAAAGAACAATTTGATGGCACGTCAATAAATGGATTTATACATTTATCAGCTCTGATGGCCTCACTACGACCGATCAGATTTGATACCAGGCTAACACACTTTCTTTAGTAGCACCTTACTGCAGACTCAAACACTCAAACTTGAGCCTAAAATACTTTAATTAGAGACTCACGCATTCTCAAAAGACTAAAGCCTCAAACATTCTCTTTTCTCCAATCTTCTTTTGCCTCAAAGCGTTAGGATAAGAAGAGATTTCTAGAAATGGATTTCGTGTACGCTTCATAAAGAGTGTCTTTCATCACCTCTGCTTTCTCTGAGGTCCACCTTTTGCCTTGTATCCACGGTATTGGAGTAGCATTACTCTTTGAGGTGCACTGTCTGTTGGTAATCTGCTTATGTGGCCGAACCATTTAATTTGTTGTTTCTTGATGAAGTTCAGTACTGATGTTGTACCCACTTTTTTCCTGATGCCTTCATTTCTAAACTGGTCTCTTCTTGTTACTCCCAACATTCTGCATGTAGACACTTCTTCTCTGTCGTGACTAGTTTTCCTCTATTATGTCAGCATTCCTGTTTGGCATTGATAAAATAATGTTGGGAGAAAGATTGTGTTGAACAATGCTCTTTTGTGTTCATGGTGACATGTTTGCATTTTAAAATTGACACCATTTGTCCTATCATTTGATTTGCTTTGTTGCATCTATGTTGGATTTCGTTAGTTATTCTTCCGTTTGCTGAAAAAATACATCATTAGTATGTAAAATCTTTGACTTGTTTTAATGTGCGATTGCGATCAAACACTCTTAAAAGTATTAAACAAACATTCTGATAATTCTATCAATTATCGTAAAGAAGATAAAACACACACATACACACAGGTTTCAAACATTAGCTGTTCTAACTCAATAAAACACACACACACATACACACAGGTTCAAATATAAGCTGTACTTCTCCCTTCTTCTTCGTACGCTCCATATCGACTACTTGTCAACTGCTCGTTGACAAGAATTAATAAGAGCGTGTGTACATTATGTCAGTTATGCACCTACAAGTAGGCCAGCACATCCAATTTCTGCGCTGCTTTTTATTTACTAGGTAGCATACCTAGGGTCTACATCAGTCACCTCTTACGACATGCATTGTAGGTTGCAGTGGTACTATTCTTTGCTTCCTTGCGCCCCGCACCACACAGACAATAAGCTGTACTAACTCAATTATCCAAAGGATTGCAAATATGATTCACCTCATGTAAGACTGAGTCAGCTCCTATAACAAAGTCCACATCAGATTTGAGTCCAGCTAGGTCAGCAGGTGAGTTAGGTTGAACCTCCTGTTGGAATACAAGAACAGAACAAGAAGTCAGTAACTACTCTGAGTAGCCAACAGGAATCTATCACCCTTTCTCAGACAGCCTACATTACATCTCAGTCAGCCTACATTACATCTCAGTCAGCCTACACTACATCTCAGGCAGCCTACATTCTATCTCAGGCAGCCTACATTACATCTCAGGCAGCCTACATTATATCTTAAAAGCCTACATTACATCTCAGGCAGCCTAATTACATCTTAGAGGCCTACATTACATCTCAGACAGCCTACATTACATCTCAGACAGCCTACATTACATCTCAGACAGCCCACATTACATCTCAGGCAGCCTAATTACATCTTAGAGGCCTACATTACATCTCAGACAGCCTACATTATATCTCAGACAGCCTACACTACATCTCAGGCAGCCTACACTACATCTCAGGCAGCCTACATTACATCTTAGAAGCCTACATTACATATCAGACAGCCAACATTACATCTCACACAGCCTACATTACATCTCAGGCAGCCTACACTACATCTCAGACAGCCTACACTATATCTCAAGCAACACAACAGTCAAAGATTAACAATCTACAGATCCCCATCACATGAAAGACAACAGAAACACGTGAAAGACAACAGAAACACGTGAAAGACAGCAGAAACACGTGAAAGACAGCAGAAACACGTGAAAGACAACAGAAACATGTGAAAGACAACAGAAACACGTGAAAGACAACAGAAACACGTGAAAGACAACAGAAACATGTGAAAGACAACAGAAACATGTGAAAGACAACAGAAACACGTGAAAGACATAATGACTCTCATTCAGGTTCTTACCAGTAGATGTCATCTTCAGCTAAACACAAGCAGGCCCCTACAAGTAGTTCCCTGCAAGCTAACAGACATGCAGGTTCTACCTTAGTATCTGTCCACTAACAGACATGCAGGCCCCTACCTAGTCATCTGTTCAAGAGACATGCAGGCCCCTACAAGTAGTTCCTGTCGCTAACGGACATGCAGGCCCCTACAAGTAGTTCCTGTAAGCTAACGACATGCAGGCCCCTACTAAGTCATCTCTGCAAGAACGCAGGCAAGCAGGTCCCTCGACATGCAGCCCTGCAAGCTCAAGCTAACAGATAGCAGGCCCCTACAAGTCATTTCCACTAACAGACATGCAGGCCTACCTCGAGTCATCTGTCTGCTATGAGACATGCAGGCCCCTACAGGAGTTTCCTCGCACAAAGACATGCAGGCCCCTACAAGTAGTTCCCTGTCCGCTAACGAACATGCAGGCCCTTACATGTAGTTTCCTGTCCGCTAACGGACATGCAGGCCCCTATAAGTAGTTCCCTGTCTGCTAACAGACATGCACACCCTTACCAGGACATGTTCCCTCCCATCTAACACACACCCTTGCCAGGACATGTTCCTTGCCATTTAACACATCCACACCCTGCCAGGACATATTCCCTTCCATTAATGCACACCCTGCCAGGACATGTTCCCTCCATTACACATCGCACACCCCTGCCAAGACAGGGTTCCTGCCATCTTACACACCCCTGCCAGACATGTTCCCTCCCATCTAATGCAACACATACCCATCTACACATCCCTGCCAGGACATGTTCCTGCCATTTAACACACCCCTACCAGGACATTTTCCCCTCCCATCTAATGCACACCCTGCCAGGACATGTTCCCTGCTATGTAACACATACGCACACCCCTGTCAGGACATGTTTCCTGCCACCTTACACACCCCTGCCAGAACATGTTCCCTCCCATCTAACACACATACACAAAACCCTAGATAATACATACCAAAATATGCCAAACATTTTCATTGGCTCCTTCAAATGAGCAGAATCTGAAAAAAGAACAAACAAAAATAAAACCCACATTACTGCCAGGTGCCACCACATATTGCATAAATCACACATCAACTAAACACAAATTTTAGATCAATAAATCATACAATAAACTTGATTATTTCTGAATTGTTTTATGAGACATCAAGTTTAACAACATCCATAAAAGTGTATGTTTTAGTGCTAATACTGTTAAGCAGTTTGGAGTTACCCGTTATACAAGTAGAACTGGATGCCTGAAGGGCAGAGTATGCTTAATCAGCGAGTCATGGGAACCATCAGTATGCATACTCTTCAATATCTGTTGGGGCAGACTGAGCCCCTATGGGTCTGCCCGGAGTGCAATGCCGTCAGTTACTAGTACTGTGAGGACCATAAAAAAATTTAAGTAATCAGGAGTAAGGTCGATTAAAAATGGAATAAATAGATGGTAAATTTTTTAATTTTTGTTTACAGTTCACCTTAAGCCACGTAATTAATAATGCTTGTTATTACAGTAATTCAATATGTTATTATCTCTGGAGATGTAACTGTTTATTTAACCGTTTGACTGGCTCAGCACCGAAATGATATACTTTTATGGGAGTATCCCAACCTGTTTTTAGTGTTTGGTTTATCATGTAGTTATGCTTGCACAGTGTCAACAAGAGAATATGAGCCCCATCATCTACAAGAGGCGCTTGAGATGGATCAGATGGTATTTTTCACAGACGCACTATCTGTTTTGCAAGCCCTACAGAGTAACCATCCATCCCTGAGAAAAGAGCTCAGCAAGATCTCTACCAACAAAAGAGTTACACTTCAGTGGGTACCATCACATTGCGGAGTGACAGGTAACGAGAAGGCAGACAAACTTGCTAAAAAGGGAGCAGAATGTGAACAAATAGATAATGAAATCACATACTTTGAAAAAAAAAGCTATCATGGACATTAGAAAAGAACCTAAACCATCCAACGATGACTACCACACACTTGACAGACAAGGACAGACTATCATCTTCTGACTCAGGATAGGTCATAACAGACTGAACAAACACCTACACAGGCTGCGATTGTCCCCAACCCTCTGTGCCCCTGTGGCTCCGCTGAACAAACCACAGAACATGTCCTGCAAGACTGCCCCTTGTATGTCCTCCCAAGAAAGGAATGCTGGCCCTACAACACAACACTACATTCAAAACTACATGGCACTAGCGATGAGTTCCAGACAACAGTCGATTTCATCATAAGAACGCATCTAACGGTATAATCATCAAAAAGTGATAGCAAAGAAGAAGAAGAAGATGGATCAGAGATGTGATATGCATGGAGACTAACTCTATCATGAAAACTGCACTGAGATGGACATCAGAGGATGAACAAAAATGTGGATGACCCACAACGAACAGTAGAATAAGAACTGAAAGAAAGAAATCACAGCTAGAACACAAAACAAAGGACGGCCAAGAATAGAGAAAAAAAGTGTGCATTTGTTGCTGCCCTGAGCACTAAAGGTATCAGTCAAGAGAGAAAGGAAAATAAGTATAAACAGAACAGCATCTCCGTTCTTAAAGGAAAAAATATCTGGAAGCTACCAAGTCAAAAACGTCTGTCTTAAGTACAGGCCTATAAACAAAGGACGCAGCATATTAATGTTCCTGTCGCAAACTACACAGAGATCACACACACAAAGTTGTGAACTTTGTCAATAAAAACCAACTGGAGGTCTTGTTGGTATAGAGGTTAGATGCTTGCTTCTCATTACAAAGGTACTCGGTTTGCTCCCTCATGGAACCACCTGGATATTTTTGCTGATTTCAGTGTAGGTGAAATCAAGTTTCTAGTCCTATCGGAGACTGGCAATAAAACGTGGGTCTTGTGTTCAATTTGAGCATGTAAAAGAACCCTGGTAGTTCAAAATTGAGAAGAGCGGGCTGGAAAGCTGCTGCCCATGCAAAATTCATTAGACATTTTTATTATTTCCTACAAAATATTTTTCACCATCTTCAAAATGACACCGAGGACCATCGCGGCATTACAGAGTTATGCACTGCCGTTGAGATCTTCCTGTGTAAGAAAGAGATTGGAGCACACATGGTTACTCACCGAGGTTGCAATAATGATGCTTCTATCAATCAATTCTTCTTCTTTGAATGTTCCATATCAGCCACTTGTTAACCATTATGTGTGATTTGTATGTGATCTGAGCCTAAGAGCACTTGTACTTTGTGCCAGTTATGCGCCTGCAAGTAGGCTAGCACATCCGATTTCTTCAATGTTTTGTATTTACTAGGGTAGCTTCCCTAGGTACTACATCAGTCGCCTCTTATGACATGCCGTGTAGATTGCATTGGTACTATTCTTTGCCTTGTTGGCCCCGGCACCATGTGGCGATTCATCGATCAATAAAACCAACACAAAGAAAAAGAATATCTGGAAGCTACTAACCTAAGTAAGAGGAAGACCAAGGAAAAGAAGGTTAGATGGCGTAGCAGAATCCTGTGAAAGAGCAAAGATAACAATCACACAAGCCACAAGAACAGCGCAAGACAAAAATAGAAAACCATGACACTGGGCAACAACCCGGTAGCAGTGTGACGACAAAAGAAAGAAGAAGACTAACCTAATGCTGACTCCTAGAAGACCTTGACCTCCCCAGTTGTGAGATGGCACCAGGCTGATCTCTCTAACATTCTGTGTCTTGCTACTGTAGACTGTGACCTTGAGAGGTTTCTCGATGTTTGCTCTCAGCAGCTCTTTCAATGTATCATTGTCTTGATTCTGTTTTTACAAACATAAACAGTAATTAATTGCATTGACTGCATCCTAGCTACCTACCTAACTAGCTAATTAACTAACTACCTACCTAACTAACTAGCTAATTAACTTCTTCTTTGCGTTAGTTCTTTACGACCAATTTTAATCACTCTTTGTGATATGTTTGATCTTTGCCAAGAACGTGTATATGTTGCACATTGGTTTGGTAGGCCCTCTAAACGCATAGACTTCTACACATTTAGGACATGTGCATCCGATTTCAGCCAAACCTCCTTAGTCGCCTCTTACGACATGCGTGGCAGGTAGCATTGGTTCTATTCTTTACACCCCAAATTTGGGCCCCGGTAACCACTCGGTGACTAATTAACTAGCTAACTACCTAACTAACTAGCTAATTAACTAACTAACTAACTACCTAATTAACTAACTAACTAACCTATGGAAGGGAACTGACATAAGAACAAAAATTAAGTGTTTAACTGATTGGCTTCCATAAGCGGCTGGGAGTGCCACTATGTATTTCTTTTAGATCTATTTTAAAGAAAATTCATTTACCTACAAAATAGTATATTACTCATAAAAATCTATTAATATTTAAGAAAATTGTAGCTGAATTTGTACAAACACCTACAATGGAGAAATAGGACATAAATTCAATTGAGCCACCACCCGTTTTTTTTTTAAATTTGGTAGCCAATCAGTTAAGAGCCTGTGTTTTTCCTTTGGCAACATATGGTTGTGAGACATGGGCCATTGACAAAGCGGTGGAGAAGATCATTAATGCCTTTGAATGCACATGCCAGTACTTAGAATATTATGGATAGGGAAAACAACAAATGCTTCTGTCTGCAACAGCTTGATATTAGAGAGAGTTGGCTATGAAAGAGCATAACATCAAGGAAAATTTAATATTTCTGACACATCAAACGACATGAGTGCCTAGAGAAGATAATTTTGAAGAGAATGGTGCCTGGAAGAAGAATGAGAGGAAGACCTAGAAGATGATGGGTGCAAGATGTCACTGATGATCTGAGAATGACTGCTGTTGATGTCGGTCAACTTGCACAGAATAGAGAGCTTTTCAGGACTGCTGTCATGGGAGTCAGGTTCTGGAAGGGACAAGCAACTTGATGATGATGGTTGACTGCATACCATCTCCACATCAAAGATCAGCTATAATGGATATCCAACACTTCCTTCCTGCCCTATACAATCTCCACATTAAAGATCAGCTATAATAGATCTCCAACAACCCAGAGCATGACAGTATAAATTCACTAAACAGAAAGGCACAGACCCCAGTCTTCAGACTTTGAATGGGACACCACGGTCTCAGAGCACACCTCCATAGAATGAGTCTCAGAAACTTGGCAGCCTACACCTGTGAAGCACCAAACCAGTCCCCATCCTGTAAGACTGCCCCAGCCTGAGCAGTGTGAGAATGGAAATCTGGCCAACAGAAACAACCTTACAAAACAAATAATGGGGTCAGGTGAAGACCTCAAGCACATTGCCTGTTTATGAACACGATAGTCGGAATCAGATGTTGATAGAAGAGATCTCCAACTTCCTTCCTGTCTATCCATCTCACATTGAAGATCGAAACTTACTCCTGTCCCATACTATCTTACATCAAAGATCAGCATAAAGATCGCCAACACTTCCTGTCCATACTATTCCACATCAAAGATCAGCTATAATAGATCGCCAAACTTCTTTCCTGTCCCATACTATCTCACATCAAAGATCAGCTATAATAGATCGCAACATCTTCTGTCCCTACTATTCCACATCAAAGATCAGCTATAATAGATGCAACACTTCCTTCTATCCATACTATCTCCACATCAAAGATCAGCTATAATAGATTGCCAACATTCTTCCTGTCCTACTATCTCCACATCAAAGATCAGCTAAAAGACGCAACCCTGTCCATACTAATCTCCAATCAAAATCAGCTATAATTAGATAAGCCAACACTTCCTTCCTGTCCCATACTATCTCCACATCAGATCAGTATAAGATCATGCTACTACATAAGATCAAAGCCAACACTTCCTTCCTGTCCCATACTATCTCCACATCAAAGATCAGCTATAATAGATCGCCAACACTTCTTTCCTGTCCCATACTATCTCCACATCAAAGATCAGCTATAATAGATCGCCAACACTTCTTTCCTGTCCCATACTATCTCCACATCAAAGATCAGCTATAATAGATCGCCAACACTTCCTTCCTGTCCCATACTATCTCCACATCAAAGATCAGCTATAATAGATCGCCAACACTTCCTTCCTGTCCCATACTATCTCCACATCAAAGATCAACTATAATAGATCGCCAACACTTCCTTCCTGTCCCATACTATCTCCACATCAAAGATCAGCTATAATAGATCGCCAACACTTCCTTCCTGTCCCATACTATCTCCACATCAAAGATCAGCTATAATAGATCTAGAAACACTTACTTCATGACCCATACCATAACAGTTTATACTGCCTTACGTTTATCTGTTCATCTATTAATATTTTTTCCCTTCCAAATATATCTATGTCTTTCATCATCATTAAATAGCTTGTCCTGGGCAGAACTTTGTCACCGTAACAGCCTTCAGAATTTCTCTCTATCATAGGTCAGATGTCCTGCCTCTGCAGCAGTCATGCGCAAACCATCAGTTAATCCTGAATCCATCTACTCCATGGTCTTCCTCTTTGCCGGGTCTATTTTGTCATATTTAATATTACTGTTATGATTATCTAGGCATTTTCTTGGAAGGTAGTCTGCCATTGCTTTCCTCCTGGCAGGGACTATACTGGTCCATGACCGTAGGCATTGTCTCTATTACAGAGATCGTCTGCCTGCCGACATGAGTGCTGAGACCATAACTAATGACACTGTCGGCTGCTACCGCACACATCCCCCACCTGCTCCCATGACTTCACATCTTCTTCTTCTTCTTTGCGTTCGTTCTTACGATCAATTTTAATCACTCTTTGTGATATGTTTGATCTTTGCCAAGAACGTGTATACGTTGCACATTGGTTTGGTAGGCCCCTAGACTTCTTCATGTTTAGGACACTGCATCCGATTTCAGCCAAACCTCCTTAGTCGCCTCTTACGACATGCGTGACAGGTAACAGTGGTTCTATTCGTTACACCCCAAATTTGGGCCCGGTAACCACTTGGGCGATGGCTACACATGACCATGCCGGAGGGCTGAATGAGTACTCCCCCTTGCCCAAGGGTGTCCTGTAGACTAGTGGAGTCTACAGGACACTTGTCTACGTCTTTACCTTGTAAATTACCATTTTCCCTACACAACAAATTTCAAGTGTTATGTCTCTTTATATAGTAACATGGTGTGCGAAAACATTTGGTGTGTAGCTAGTGGTCAACATTTATGAAGAGATGTCATATGCTCTGATGTATTTATAAATGTGTATGAAGTATATTGAATGTTAAATAAACAATGTTGTTGGATTTATAAATTTTGTCTTCTGCGTTCGCCAGCTGTGAATTCAATCATTAGCCATGACGCCCGGTATGGCGCTTCTGACTGATTTTTGCGTGAAGGCCTGCTTCTGCAATTTAAATAAATTTTGGTCAATCTAAGAGTTTGGTTTCATTGTCAACACAAGCATAAAACTAACCAGTCGAGTGTTTCCAATAGCAACAATGAAATCAAAGAATGCTTCCAGACCTGCTCTGTGACCAGGGGAGCCATCTTGTACCTTAAATGAAAAATAAACAGACAATAACAAATGTAGTTGTATAACAATATCAAGACCACACTACATAAACACGGATACAACACAAGGGCAACTCGTCTAGCCCTAGAACGCAAATTAAAGCTCCCATCCCTACGCTAACGGCAAGAGTGGACAGCCAACTACATCTTCCACCTGGGAATAGACAAAATAGATAGTTGTACAACTCTAGTTAAATTGTGTTTAACTTACTTTTTTACATTTCCTTTAAATTAATTTATTAATAGCTATATATACATATATATTTCTCTCATACCATTATAGATTACATAGGGCCTGCAAGTAGTTTCTCCATGCCGCTGGACAATTCGCTCAATCTCTTCCATGGAATTGAGTCGGATGTTTCTTGCCTCTCTCAGCAAAGTTTATTTCAGGGTTTTCCTAGAACGGCGCTTCCCAAAGTGGGCTATACCACCCCAAAGTAGGCGGTACCGCCCCACTGTGGGCGCTGAAACCTTCCAGGGGGCTATAGTGGGTTCACAAGCATTTGGGGGATTTTTTTCTCATGATTTTGTGAATGATTAGTCATTTAAAATTTGAATTCTGCATTTTAATTCATCTTATGCCCATCTTACATGATCCATTTTTCATCAATTTTCTATTTCATGTATATAATCATTTGAAAATTGGCCATATATGACAGAAATATATATCAATTTTCTATGTCAACGTGAAAATAGAGCATGTATATATATATGAGGGAGGAATTGACAAACTGTTATAATAAGGAGGAGGGGGCGTTACAAAGTTTATGTTGTGCAAAGTGGACTGAAAAAGTTTGGGAATCTATGCCCTAGAGCGTCCTCTCTTTCTCGAACCCTTTGTCTCTTACTTAAATGCATGCTTTGATATTCTTTGATCATTTCTTCTCAAGGTGAGTCCAACATATCTCCATCTTCTCTTTCTTATAACAGTTGTCACTAGTGGTTGACCAGACATTTCTCTAATTTCATCACTTTCCTGAATTCGTTCCATTTTATGTTCATTATTTTGCGCAGACATCTATTTTCAAATGCATTCAACTTACTTTCTATATCTTTAGTCATTTTCCAACATTAAGTGGTATATGTATATTCATTCCTGTGACCCTGACTGTCATTAGTTCATGATTTTTACAAAGTTGACCTGCCTTCCTTTCTAATTGTCCTCTTGTCTTCAAACAATAATTTTTGATAGCAATTTGCAGGGACATTTCTGGAAAGTCAATGCAAACTCTTTGCTATGAATTACAAATGTAGTCAATAAAATATTTTGAACAGTCTTTTCTCATCTAACCTATCAGGTCAAAAAACCGTTAACGGACACAAGAAAAATGTGACTTTTATATTCATAATATTCCAAGCCTCCATCCAAAGAGCATTTTGTACATATTCCACGATATCACAAAATTACATTGCAATAATGATTGTTGATTGTTCCAAGTCATGTCTTGTCTGCTTAGTTTTTGTTGGTCTAATGATTGACTTCATTGCATCGGGCGCCTGTGTGGTGCCAGAGTCCTAAGGAAAGCAAAGAATAGTACCACTGCAACCTACAATGCATGTCCTAAGAGGAGACTGATGTAGGGATGCTACCCTAGTAAATCAAAAGCAGCGCAGAAATTGGATGTGCTGTCCTACTTGTGGCCACATAACTGGCACAACGTACAATAGCTCTTAGGCTCAGATCACTTACAAATAACACAGAGTGGTTGACAAGTGGTCGATGTGGAGCGTTAGAAGAATTGCACCGGGCCTCTCCATATGGCTGCGTTTCTGTCTGCCGAAATGATATGACATCTGCCGAGAGTGTTGCAAAAAGTACAACTCAGTAATTCCAGCAACAATCCTAGAAATCTCATGAAAAAGTTACACATGACTCGGTTCTGATTCAAACCCACAACCTTCCGAACAACTGACAAACTTTCTTAACTACTTACCACGGAGATCTTCAAAGATCCTGTTGAACACTTCGCAATCTTATACTTACTAATACTGCAACTATTTACTAGCAATTTAATCTTCTTCTGAGCACCCTCCCGTAATTGGATGTTTTGAATAACAATAAAATATATTAATTTTAAGTCATCTCTATCATATTATTTGCTGGCAAGAATAAATACATATTCATGTCATAATTATAATGATATAATGATTTATAATGAATAATCATATATATATAAATTATAATATATATAATTATAATTTGATGAATCTTGCACTTTGCTTGCAGCCTGACTGATTATTGTTACTATAACTTATAAGCAGACTAACGATTTTAAGTTATGTCAAAGAAAGGTCAACGGTAACCGAAATGCAAGGTTCGTCAAGTCTCAGCAACCAGTCTGCATGTCGTGAAACAAGGCTGATAAATCAGAAATGTTAAATAATCTAATATAAATATGCGCCCTCTAACTCTAAGTTAGTCTACTAAACTCACTGAAAGTAGTGAAAGCACCAGTGAAACTAAACTACGAGACACGAAAATTGCAGTTTGCTATGACTAGATAAATGTACTGCTTCACCTTACCCTCAAAACGTGGTACCCTTCTGTGCCTCCCCCGGGAACTTCAGTACTTGCAGATCCTCCCATAACGAATATAATAACTTCAAAGTAAATAAACAGTTAACGTTGTTGTTATGCACCATTCAACAAAACAAGATGGCTTCGACGTGGCAGTCATCGTAACTTGGGGTCATTTCCGTTCAAGATTGAGAATACGAAAGAGTACCTCCCCTTACAATATATATTCCATATTAGATACGAATGCGCCCGAGTGGTTACCGGGGCCCAAATTTGGGGTGTAAAGAATAGAACCACTGTTACCTGCACGCATGTCGTAAGAGGCGACTAAGAAGGTTTGACTGAAATCGGATTCGTGTGTCCTAAACATGTAGAAGTCCATGCGTTTAGGGTCCTACCAAACCAATGTGCAACGTATACACGTTCTTGGCAAAGATCAAACATATCACAAAGAGAGATTAAAATTGGTCGTAAATAACGAACGCAAAGAAGAAGAAGATACGAACATCATCTAAAATAAAATTCCTACAAAAATATCTTCACCATCTTCAAAATTACGCCGGAGACCCTCTCTGGTGCTACAAAGTTCCTAAACTGTAGCTAGAACTTGCTGTGTAAGAAAGAGATCGGAGCACGCATGGTTACTCATCGAAGTGCAACGATGATGGTCCTATCAATCAATCATCTAATTGTTGAAGATTGAGAAAATAATGAACAGATCTATCCAACAAGAATTCGGTTTTTTTAAAAGGAAAGGAACCAGTTTTCATACCATGGGGTATATTGGGAGATACTGTGTTATATAGGCTTGTCATGCGTCCACATTTTTGTGGATACGTCCACATTCCACGAGTAAATCTGAGCTTCCGCAAACAATTTTTGAAATTCTTAGATTTGTCCGCAATTTTACGAGCCAAACCAAGAAAAAATTAACACTCTGTCTGTGACATTATCTGGTCACACCGTGCTAACTGCGAAGAATGTGGTTGTCTAACTTGGCACTCAAAACAGAATCTATAATCTTTGGAAAATGACCAAGATTCATAAGAGAAAACAAAATAATAATGTACATTCGTAAGCTTTTCTTTTTTTTTAATATATATGTTGGTTTTAGCAAACTGTGTTTGTTGTGGGAAAATGTGGAAGCTTCCATCAGATTTTTTATTTCTTCTTTGCGTTCGTTCTTTACGACCAATTTTAATCACTCTTTGTGATATGTTTGATCTTTGCCAAGAACGTGTATACGTTGCACATTGTTTGTAGGCCCTAAACGCATAGATTTCTACACGTTTAGAACACATGCATCCGATTTCATCCAAACCTCCTTAATCGCCTCTTACGACATGTGTGACAGATAACAGTGGTTCTATTCTGGACACCCCAAATGTGGGCCTCGCTAACCACTAGGGAGATTTTTTATTTTTTTAATATTTACAAAGGTGCGCACATAGATGTTTTAAAGGGTTGTGATCAGTACTGTAATCTGGAGAAATTTGCATACACATAAAAATCGAGCGTCATCGCAAAAAAAGTGGTATGATTATATTGAAAACTTTAGGAGTAGTGAAATATACTGTGAAATCGTGAAGATAGCACAGTTCTCTTTGTATTCCAACGGCGAAACACGTAAAAACAAAGTAATATAGTATTATAAAATACAAAAACAATAACAATACTGCAGTCTTCCCCTATATCGATAATAATTTGCTCTTCCATCACACATTGCTTCGGTAGAAAGACTATTTTCTTTAATCCATGCCCAATGGAGCAATAAGAGAAATTGTCTTAGTGTGGATTCAGTCACGTCAATTTCGCTTGTAAAATGTAATTTCACATGCAGGCAATTTTATGGACATTTGATGCAAAAGAAAGACATTCTAAAAAAGATTAGTTTATCAGAAAAATACATGAAACACAATTTAAATGAAATTTAATATTACGAGAAGTGTCCTCATTTCGGAAGATATGACAACGCTAGTGTTAGACCTGAATTTTGTCTGTGATCATCGGTAGGGCCTACTTTGTGATGTCGTCAACAACACATCTGTTGTATTTATTTTACATTGGGTTTTAGTTATTCAACCGATGTCACAGCACCCACGCAGATCCATCGATGCTTATTCTCCCCTTTACATATATCGAAGTGTGTGCATGCTGATGGTTCTCGTGCCTCGCTGGTTAAACTTCTTCTTCGAATGCTCCATATCGACCACTTGTTAACCACTCTGTGTGATTTGTATGTGATCTGAACCTAAGAGCGATTGTACGTTGAGCTAGTTATGCGCCTAAAAGTGGGTCAGCACATCCGATTTATGCGCTGCTTTTTATTTACTAGGGTAGCATCCAGAGGGTCTACATCAGTCGCCACTTACGACACGCATAGAGGCCTACATCCCAAGCCACGACAAGCCACTTGATGATGATGAGGAGTCTATCTTACACATGCAATGTTGAGCAAAGAATGCAACGATACAAACCAAGGGATGAGGAGTCTTCTTACACACGCAATGTTGAGCAAAGAATGCAACGATACAAACCAAGGGATGAGGAGTCTGTCTTACACACGCAATGTTGAGCAAAGAATGCACGATACAAACCAGGATGAGAGTCTGTCTACACACATAATATTGAGCAAAGAATGCAGATACAAACTAAGGTCGTCAGTAGTTTTTTTTTTTAACGATCCAGAAGCACTTGAGCTTTTCAGCTCTTCGCTCGGTGCCATGGACATCGTAACCCTTCGGTCGTCCCGTAGTAAACTCTGATTGATGCCCACGCACACACAAATTACTGCCTGTTCTCCTGCTCCCTAATCGGCAGTCTCTATGACTAAGTGATTGCGCTCTTGCATTGTGTTCCGAAGGTCATGTTTTCGAATTTGGACTGCTCCGTTCACGATTGTATTTTTTGTCAAGATATCCCTAGGATTATTGCTGGAGCTACGGTGTTCATGATATGTGCAATACTCTCAGCAGATCACGTACCATTTCTGTGGAGCGGGGCCGAGCTATACGGGATAAATCCCAGTGCAATGAAGTCAGCCCTTCGGCTTTATATTCTTGGAAAATCGTGGCATATCCTATACAGGACGTAGTCATCAACCACAATAAACGAGTCGTTAATTTTCTAGGCACCACTTATACCACCGCCTTCTCTATAATTCTTTGTTTATGATGGCCGCGCTTATACGTTCAGTAGTTTGCCACTGTTTTTACCTTTCGTCAAAAAATCCACCGGAAATGAATTTGCTTCTAAATTTGCCCACCGCGAACCAAGTACACTTGGGTTGTGATAACCTTTAGATCCATACTAACACAACTAACCAGCGGTACTATATCGCATTCAATCAGTCAAGGACCATGCCTGCCGGCGTAGGCGATCATGTCTCTCCACAACTCTCTCTGTTTGACGCATGTAATCAGTTCTGATGTCGATCTTGTCTCGAACCATCATGTCAGGCCACCCAACATCTTCTCCCTCTGTCTTCCACGATCTCGCCTTCCCTGAATTTTGCCTGTTCTCCCCATTATTGTATATCGCATTACAAAAGCCTGAGACTTATCCTGAACGCAGACATGCATTGAAAATATATCGACTATAAAATAAAATGGATAAGCATGAGTGGACTTGGGTTAACACATTCCTACCACGGTCTCCTCGTACGAGAAGTTTATATATGTATGATCATATCATTGAGTCATCCACTACACACGAAGCGACTACTGATGTTAAATGCACCAGAATAAAACATGAAATGTCATGGTTGACAGATTAAAGGTACGGTTGTCTAAAGACGTAATATAACGAATATGGAAATAATGGATTCTTGCTCAAATAAACTGGGAAAGAACATGACAAAATGTTGTCACTTGTCTGGGAATGTAACATCTGTCAATTACAAGCAATGATAATAACATCATCAGGTATTGTTGCGAATCACTGGTGGGTGTAGAAGAGAATATGGAGTTTAAGAACCACAGGGGCAGCACCGGAGCCAATCATCTTCTTCTTCGCGTTCGTTCTTTACGACCAATTGTAATCACTCTTTGTGATATGTTTGATCTTTGTCAAGAATGTGTATACGTTGCACATTGGTTTAGTAGGCCCCTAAACGAATAGACTTCTACACATCTAGGACATGTGCATCCGATTTCAGCCAAACCTCCTTAGTCGCCTCTTACGAGATGCGTGGCAGGTAACAGTGGTTCTATTCTTTACACCCCAAATTTGGGCCCGGTAACCACTAGGGCGGGAGCCATTCATTTTCTTCTTTGACCGCTCCATATCGACCACTTGTTAACTTCGTGTTGACCAAATGACGTGGCTTTGGATTGGACGCTTCTTTAACCAGGAGCCACACTAAAGGGAGTTTTTAATTCTAAAAACATATGGCGTGTAAAAATATGGCTTGTGCCCTGGTTCACTAAGAGTTAACCACTCTGTGAGTTGTATGTAATCTGAGCATAATTGTACGTTGTGCCACTTATGCGCCTAAGAGTAGACCAGCACATCCGATTTCTGCGACGCTTTTTATTTACTAGGGTAGCTTCCTAGGCCCTACATCAGTCGCCTCTTATGACATGCGTTGTAGGTCGCAGTGTTACTTTTCGTTGCTCTCCCTATAAGTCCTGGCAACACACGGGCGACCGGGCCTGCTCTCCTATAAGTCCTGGCAACACACGAGCGACGAACCTGCTCTCCTATAAGTCCCGACAACACACGGGCGACCGGAGCCTGCTCTCCCTATAAGTCCTGGCAACACACGGGCGACCGGGCCTGCTCTCCTATAAGTCCCGACAACACTGACGACCGGAGCCTGCTCTCCATATAAGTCCCGGCAACACACGGGCGACCGGAGCCTGCTCTCCCTATAAGTCCTGGCAACACACGGGCGACCGAAGCCTGCTCTCCCTATAAGTCCCGACAACACACGGGCGACCGGAGCCTGCTCTCCCTATAAGTCCTGGCAACACACGAGCGACCGAAGCCTGCTCTCCCTATAAGTCCCGACAACACACGGGCGACCGGAGCCTGCTCTCCTATAAGTGCCGGCAACACACGGGCGACCGGAGCCTGCTCTCCTATAAGTCCCGACACACACTGACGACCGGGCCTGCTCTCCATATAAGTCCCGGCAACACACGGGCGACCGGAGCCTGCTCTCCCTATAAGTCCTGGCAACACACGGGCGACCGAAGCCTGCTCTCCCTATAAGTCCCGGCAACACACGGGCGACCGAGCCTGCTCTCCTATAAGTCCTGGCAACACACGAGCGACCGAAGCCTGCTCTCCCTATAAGTCCCGGCAACACACGGGCGACCGAAGCCTGCTCTCCCTATAAGTCCCGACAACACACGGGCGACCGAAGCCTGCTCTCCCTATAAGTCCCGGCAACACACGGGCGACCGAAGCCTGCTCTCCCTATAAGTCCCGACAACACACGGGCGACCGAAGCCTGCTCTCCCTATAAGTCCCGGCAACACACGGGCGACCGGAGCCTGCTCTCCCTATAAGTCCCGGCAACACACGGGCGACCGGAGCCAATGAGTATAATCAATAGATGATCAGCGAACAAGTTAAGTGTTAGGGGCTTCCGGAAAAAAACAAATTACCAAACACAGGATTCCAACCATAAACCCTTATATCTTACAGCACCAATTATCTAAAGTGGTGGTGTATAGATGTGGTTGTTAAGTTCAATCATGGAACGCAGACCCTTATCACAGATGGGACACGCATGGTCAGGATGGGACGTGTGAGGAGTAATGTCTTTTCGCGCAGCTCGTTTTCTCCGTGCGTTAGCGGTACGAAGATTCTCAGCTAGACGAATCCTTGTGTAGTGTTGCTTAGCAAATGTGATTCATACGAAAAGTTACTAACAATACTAGAAAAGACAGAATCACTAACATCACCATAAGAAAGTCGGCACAAAATCTTGCATAGACCCTCAACCAACCCATGCCAAGTCTTTCTATCTCTTGCAGCTCCCTCCTCCTTCTTCTTCTTCGCCCCTAGGGAAGCATAGGTCCGCAACCAAGGCCTTCCAAGCCCACCTATCCAAGGCCATCCTTTCCAGATCTCGCCACTCTCTCCCCGTCCTCTTGCATTCCATCTCTAACTTCCGTCTCCAGGTGTTTCTGGGTCTTCCCTTACTTCTATTGCCCTGGGGTTCCATCGGAGAGCCTGTCTCACGATGCTGTCAGGGTGTTTCCTCAGTGTGTGTCCTATCCATCTCCACCTTCTGCTCATTATGCATCTCCCTCCAACTCTTCTTTATATTTTTGATCTCCGCCCGCCAGAGTATTACGAGCAGTTAATTTTCTAGGTACCACTTATACGTTCAGTGGTTTGTCATTGCTTTCTGAATGGTGATGTCTATTTTTACGTTTTGCAAAAATACCACGGAAAGTAGTTTGATTCCAAACTGTCTGTTGCTGAGTTTGAACCAGGTATGCTTGGGGTTATGTTATGCGATCGACGTCATGGCACATTGGGCATTCCCATTCGTGCTCTGTCCTCCGTTGCAGCAGTCATCCCAAAGTCCATTTGTTCACCGTACCCATGAGAAGTTGATTACTATATCTTCTCTCTCTACCACGAAGACGACACTGTCTGGCATGTCCAAACTTAACGCCTAATTCTCGAACTCTGTGAACGAACTCACTATCGCTTATGCTACAGACGACCCATATCATGTATACAAGATCTGCACTCAATGTACCACGATAGGTGCTCAATATGTTACAGCAAAATGAAAGCATCAGATAACTGACATAATACAGGGTGTTCAAGATAATTGCAGCCCCATTGACAAATCGAAATTTGCCAGATAACCTATCGAGTTATGTTTATGTACTATTTAAACCGGTTCTGACTAGCTCGTTTTACGTCACATTTGTTCATCGCCCCTTCCCGCACTACAATTACATACCGTCACATAACCTTGACCTATACTACGTCATAACTGAACCTTCTCATTTTCATACATATATGCCAGATTGACTCCATTCACAGGCTGCTATTATCTTGAACACCCTGTATATGCCATATTAGCTCCATTCATAGGCTGCTTTTAAGTTGAACACCCTGGTAGTTCCAGCAATGATTCCAAACTTCAATACATTCAAATTGACTGAGGTGAAGTGTCTACTCAGAATGCTGGAAGTATAAAGAAGAGACTGGTTTAGAAATGATGTTGTATCCACTTGTTTCCTGATGTTTTCATTTCTAAACCAGCCTGTTCCTTATACTCCCAGCATTATATGTAAACCACTTCATCAATGTCAGTCAATTTGAATGTATTGAGGTCAAATCCTGCTATGATCGGCACTTCTAGAATGGGCTTTTGTGTGTGCTTCATAAATAATGTTTTTCACCACCATTTGTGTGGACCCGCATTTTGCTTTGTATCCAATGTATTTGAGTAACATCTCTCTTTGAGGAGCACTGTCTGTTGGTAATCTACTTATATGTCAGAATCATTTAATTTGTTGTTTCTTGATAAAGTTCAGTACTGATGTTGTACCCACTTTTTCCTGATATCTTCATTTCTAAACCATAATCTTCTTGATATTCCCAGTATTCTGCACAGACACTTTATCTCTGTCGTGGCTAGTTTTCTTCTATCATTTAATGTCAGCTTTTTCTCGCCCGAGTGGTTACCAGGGCCTAAATTTGGGGTGTCAAGAATAGAACCACTGTTTCCTGTCACGCATGCCGTAAGAGGCGACTAGGGAGGTTTGGTTGAAATCGGATGCATGTGTCCTAAACGTCTATGCATTTAGGGGCCTACCAAACCAATGTGCAACGTATACACGTTCTTGGCAAAGATCAGACGTATCACAAAGAATGATTAAAATTGGTAGTAAAGAACAAACGCAAAGAAGAAGAAGTCACCTTTCAGGTTTGGCATCAATATTATAATGTTGGGAGAAAGATTGTGTTGAACAATGCTCTGTTAGTGTTCATTGTGACTTTTTGCATTTCAAAATTGGCACCATTTATCCTATGATTTGATGTGCATTATCCCATGTATGTTGGCTTTCATTAGTTATTCTTCTATTTGATGATAAAAGTATCTTCTTCACCTTTCAACTCTCAACGGAGCACAGGTCTTCAACAAACTTCTTCCATATCTTCCAATTCTTACCATGTTTTACCTATCCTTTTAATATCAGTCTCCAGGTATGTCTAGGCCTTCACTACTCCTCTTTCCTTGCGGGTTCCAAAACAGTGCCTGTCTTGCAATGCTTCCGGACTCTCTTCTCATTGTATGTAATATCCATCACCAGCACCTCTTCCTTAGCTCTTTCTCCACTGGTATTTACTTAGTTTTTTCTCGGAGTTCATAATCTTATACCATCTCACCAACATTAGCATAAGAAAGAAAATTGGCATAGAACCATGCTTGAATTACATTGAGAAACAAAGAATGAAGTGGTTTGGCCACTTAATAAGAATGCATCCACACTATACAACAGAACATCGGGAAAGAAGGCAAGAGGAAGACCACGAAAAAGATGCTTAGATGGCATAGAAGAATCCCCTCAAAGAGCAAAAATAACAATCACCCAAGTCACCAGAACAGCGCAAGACAACAACCCGGTAGCAGTGTGACGACAAAAGAAGAAGTCCTCTATTCTACATAAACATCCGTTTACGAGGTCTGTAATTGTTTGGTGGTTTCTTTTGTTATCCTCCATGTTTCCAAGCCATAAAGCAGCACTAAATTCACATTAAAAAAGTATCTAACGGCAAGAAATTAACAATTTTAAAACCGATAAATATGAAAGATAAATTCAGTCTTGTAAGAAATATTCAAGAGATTTAATGCTATCTTGCATACTTGGATGAGAAAACAAATACAGGCACTTTGTTACACATACAGAAGGCATCTCGGTGTACACTTCGGTATTCAAGGATAACAAAATTGTAGTGGAGATAACTGAAACGTTATCAAGATACACTAACATGGGAAATTGATAAATAATACTGCAGCTGTATCTTCTTTGAATGTTCCATATTGACCACTTGTTAACCCTTCCTCTGTTACATACTTTCTGAAGGCTGAGCTAAAAATAGCTACTCTTTGTTTCTAGGTCACAAACGTGAATGTACGCCTATAGCAGTGACAGTAGTAATGTATAACGTGTTAATACGTCTTTAGCCCACAGAGGAGAGATAATAACAGTTGTGTTAATGCGTCTTTAGAAGTGAATGGGAAAAACGTATATATATGTCCTTAGCAGCTAAAGGGTTAAACCACTCTGTGTGATCTGTCTATTATTAATTGTATGTTGTGGGAGTTATCTGTCTACAAGTAGGCGAGCATATCCGGTTTCTACAACACTTTTTAGTTACTAGGGTAGCTTCCATAGGCGCCTCTTATGCCGTACCTTGTAGGTCATAGAGCTCACATTACTAAGTCTACGGTGATCCAATTTCTATCCAAAGTGATCAATATCATTGATTTGGTAGGTCAGGTACATTTGTTGAGATTTGATTACTAATGTCTGTGCACATACAGCTAGCTCTCTAACCACTTGACCACACCATGCACACAAATTTCCATTGTTTGTTCGGCATGCCCACAAATATAATACTAGAATCTACATACTTGAGTCTCAAAACAGTCTAAAGCCAAAGGATTGACTTCATTGCACCAGGTTTTACCCCATATGACTTGGTCACTCTCAGCAGAAATGGTGCGCCACCTGCCGAGAGTATCGCACAAACTCCAGCAACAATACTAGGGTCTCTGAAAAAAAACACCCGTGAACAGAACGTCATGGTCCGGATTTGAACCTACAGCATATGGAACATGAGGCAAGGGATTAACCACAGAGAGCCCCAAAACCTGCGTGAACTGTGATACGTTCTGACTCCCAAAACCTGCGTGAATTGTGATACGGTCTGACTCCCAAAACCTGCGTGAACTGTGATACGGTCTGACTCCCAAAACATACTGGTTCACACTAAAATGTTGCACGCTTATCGCTGCATCAAACCTGATCTATGTAACACGCTCATAGCTTAGTTCAACCTAGCCTGTGTAACAACACGCTCATAGCTTAGTCCAACCTAATCAATGTAACAACACGCTCATAGCTTAGTTCAACCTAGCCTATGTAACAACACGCTCATAGCTTAGTTCAACCTAATCAATGTAACAGCCAGACTTCATGACCTAGAGATAAACATTTTACAGTCTGCATTGTTATTCTGTTCTTAGAATCCATACTTGACACATTTTGATCATGTGTACACTGAATGTTGTGTACAGCTCGGAGTAAAATTATACAACAAGGGAACATTTTTACTGTGATTGGATTTACTGTGCATCACTAAAAGTAAACATGGAGACGAACGGTGGAATGAAAGATTGTGCAGACAATGGTCAGAGAAATCACCTTAATTTTTGTCCCCGGGCACGCAAGAGTTAGGGGTAATGAACGAGCTGATAAATTGGCTGCTTGGCTACAATATCAGAGGGAGGTGCCACGGATCGAAATGACATTCTTCACGCATTGAGAGTCTTTCCGAACAGAGGAGTCTCAGGGCTATGAATCCCACTCGCTGACCAGATTGAGAGAGATGGGTGTCAATATTGGTGCAGCCGAAAAGAACGACATACTAAATATGTAAAGAGATTGATTAATCAACATCAAACTGGCGTGTTGGGCCACTGGACACTGCTGGATTTATTGAGGCGGAGATCGGAGCACCTATAGACATGTCCGAAGCGCTATTATGATAGTTCTCTATATAACTGATAAATTGTGGCTTGACGTGGGAAACAATAGGTAGAAAGGCGGCAGAATGACAACAGAAATCTTTTGTGGAAGACTTATTTTGCATTCTTAGTGAATCATTGTATATGATCTGAAAGCTGGAGGCTGGTTCGGTGTGCAGGCAATGGATTGAACCACTACAAGCGTCAACAATTTGCAAAATTACACCCATCTTCGTTCTGGGACACATGGGTGTTGATGGCAATGAGAGAGCAGACAGGCTGGCTGAGTCACCATATCATGGGGCTGACATTCTGAATGCCTTCATAGAGTGTGGCAGCAAAGAGGATTTTCATTTAAACTAATCCACGGCAACTGCTAGATTGTAAGAACTGAGATTGAAGATTGGAGTGGCAAGAAATAAACAGCACAATAGGTATATGAGTAGGCTCATCAATCAACATCGAACTGGAAGGGTCGGTTACTTGACGCTGTTGAAGATATTCCGAAGGAGATCGGAGCACCTATGGACATGTCCGAAGTGCAACAAAGATATTCCAAACTGGACTTATGTGTCAAACATGAAACAAAGAAGTGTGGTTTTAATTTGTAAACAAGTACATTCTTCTTCTTCTTTTGTCGTCACACTGCTACCGGGTTGTTGCCCAGTGTCGTGGTTTTCTGTTTTTGTCTTGCGCTGTTCTGGTGGCTTGTGTGATTGTTATCTTTGCTCTTTCACAGGATTCTGCTACGCCATCTTTTCCGTGGTCTTCCTCTTGCCTTCTTTCCCGATGTTCTGTTGTAGAAGACTCTGTATACTGTGGAGTTTGGATGCATTCTTATTAAGTGGCCAAACCACTTCATTCTTTGTTTATCTAAACAAGTACATTGCTGACAATAAAAGTGAGCACATATACACACACAGAACAAAATTGAAATATCGCAAGTAATGAGCACAAACAGTTGATGAATACGTTGAAATATAAAGTGATACGTCAATATGTATAAACATATGTATATTTTATATCTATGTGCCAATATGTAGTTCCATATCAAAAGTCGCTTTGATTTAGACTATGTTAAAAAACCAACTCTGAAACAATACATTACAAATCATGCACACAAAAAGTTTTTTTTTTCCAATTGTTCACTAAGAACTCAGATGTAGTCATTGAGCCAAGTATGTGGCCTATGATGGATTTTTACATGAAGGCTTGCTTTCCTTATCACCAGTATCCCCAACCACTCATGCAAGCCGTACTCCGTCAGAGGTGCTTGTAATTTAGATCCCCAAGTAAAGGATCAGGGTCTCATATAGTCCAATAGTGTACACAGATTATTTTTGACCTAACTGGTGACAAGAAATATTTTCACAGACAGCAGTAAATTGTTCAGAAGCGATAAATGATAATTTTCTAGAAACAATTTCATTAACATGTAAAGACTAGGTTTAAAAAAAATATATTGTAGCAATGAGTAAAACTAAATAACTGCCAACAAGAACTAGTCATGTTTGCACACGAGGTTAAAGTTCATCATGTTTGGGTCCGCTAAATTCCTCATGTGAGATGAAGCCATCTTTATCTGTGTCCTCATGGCTGAAAATCTGGGAGAGTATCTCTGTGTGTTTGGTGTCATCTTCTGGAACGTCGCCAATTTTTGCAGCCTGTTTCAACAGGTAATCTGATACCTGTTAAAGAAGAGAAAATGTTACGAACGATCCAAGGCAACCTCATTTTTAAAACAAAGAGGCTGTAGTAAAATTAAAACAACTATGTAAAATAATAATTTCAACTTCTTCTTCTTCGAATGCTCTATATCAACCATTTGTTAACCACTCTGTGTGATTTGTATGTGATCTGAGTCTAAGAGCAATTGTACGTTGTGCCAGTTATGCACCTACAACTCGGCCAGCATGTGTAATTTCTGTGATGCTTTTTATTTACTAGGGTAGCTTCCCTAGGTCCTACATTAGCCACCTCTTATGATCGCAATTTGGGTGATTAGACCGTCAGTAGTGTTCTTATGATGAAGTGAGCTGTTGTTTGAAGCTCATCTCTGATGCTGTGTAGTTCTTGAATGTAGGGACTTAACTAAGCGAGGCTGGTTGATCAACAGCAAACATGTTATCAGATAGTATAATCATCATACATAAGTGTTAGATGCATGATAATATGGTTTCTGATGCGCCTTCTGGATTTGTATCAACGATTTCAGCACCTTTTCGGACGAAGAGAGAGCTCATCCCTAACCTCCTTATTCAAGCTAGAGTAAGCATATCATGTTGGCTATGGTCAGCGACGAAACATCAGACACTACCCCAATCCAGTATGGCCACACATCGAAAACAAAATTCGCACAATAAACATACATAAACAAACAAGGTATATATAATTGTGAGGTTGCAGCAATAAATATATACTAATGATAATCAGATTTCTACAGTGGGTGATGGATTGGATACACTCTCTTGGAAACAGAAAACAGATTTGTATGTAGGTAGACATTCAGACTGACCTCAACATGGGAGATTTGTATGGAGATAGACATTCAGACTGACCTCATCAAGGGAGATTTGTATGTAGATGGACATTTAGTTAGACTGATCTCATTTGTATGTAGACATTCAGACTGACCTCAACATGGGAGATTTGTATGTAGATAGACATTCAGACTGACCTCATCAAGGGAGATTTGTATGTAGATGGACATTTAGTTAGACTGATCTCATTTGTATGTAGATAAACATTCATACATATCAATATTATATCAATATGTACACGGAAAACATCTCACTGACCTCATCATGGGAGAGTAGCTGGTCATCATCTGTATCAATCTCCTTAAACACATTTGGTGGTTTTTCTCCATCTTCAATACTGACCAAATGAACTTCAAAGGTGAGTCCAGCATTAGGAGGAATTAATGCACCTGGGGATAAAAAAAAAACAATATGTCGTTACTGCATGTAATATCACTTTTTAGGGCTATGTAGAACAGGGGGGAATATGAGCATGAGGAATTTAATGACCCTATGTACCCGTGTTTCGCCAGGACCCGCAAGGGAAGCAAAGAATAGTACCACTGCGACCTATACTGCATGTCGTAAGAGGCAACTGATGTAGGACCTAGGGATGCTACCCTAGTAAATAAAAAGCAGCGCAGAAATTTGATGTGCTGGCCTACTAGCAGGCGCATAACTGACACAGCGTACAATCGATCTTAGGCTCAGATCATATACTAATCACACAGAGTGGTTGATATGGACCGTCCGAAAAAGAAGAAGAATGGCCACATGGTTAGCACAGTTGTCGCAAAACTGTTCAGGTTAGGATTTCCTTTTACGCCCCTGACAGAAAAACGAACTGAACTTTTTTTCTTTGGATCCAGAAGCACTTGAGCTCTTCGGCTCGGTGCCATGGACATCGTAACTCTTCGGTGCCACGAACACCATAAATTGGGGGAATCTGTGGCTTTTCTGCCAGCCCATGGAATTGAAATCCGCACTCACAGAGGGCTTGTCACACATAGTCCACACGCCTACGAACACGCTGGGCACTGAACTCTAAGGAAAGCCGTCAATGTTACAAGATGGGATAGATTAAGAAATGAAAACGTTAGAAAATGTTGTTGGAATCACATCATACATCCACAATATTTGAAGACAACAAATAAAATGTTTCCGTCACCTAATGAGAATGAAATCAGATCTACTAACATCTCGCGTCTATAACAACCGACAACCAAGAACCCAACGGATAGATAATATAACAGATATCCTGTAACATCAAAGACTAAAAACTACAGAAGCAACACGCCTGGCGCAGGATAGAAAACAAACTCCCCATGACAAACCTTAATATTTACTTAAGGTACTTTGATAAAACTGATACATACCTGCACCAGCAGATCCATAACCCTTGCTGGCAGGAATGATCAACTTTCTCTTCTCACCAACACACATATCTGTTAAACCTTCATCCCAGCCTTTGATCACCTGACCCGCACCCAACTGGAAGGAAAATGGCTGATTTCTGTCGTAGCTACAAAGAAGAAGAAAATATTATTCTTTAATAAAACAGAAGATACACTTTCTTGACTATCGTGGATAAAAGAGGAATGAGACAATTAATTGAAGTCTTCAAGATAGGGACCAATCAATAGTTTTTAGTTTTAACTGCTGGACCGGCATTATCACTGCACATCAAACCAATTTTTCTATAGGTGCTCCGATCTCCTCCTCAGTTACAGTATGTCTCTTGGCGACTAGCAACACCAGTTCTTTGTTGGTTTATTTTTCTTCTTTGACTACCAGTATTGAGTATAGTGCTCTTGTCTAGCTACACTACACTAGGTTCTATCTTGAAGTACTTAGTACTACACTAGGATTAGTAACCAGAAGCAGTAGTGTCAACAGTTGACTCGAGTACTTAGACTTAATACACACTGGCCTGAGTGAAGTGAGTGAGTAGTTTAATGTGTATTAAACATTATTATTTCTAACCTTCAGAGACTTACGTGGACATACTGCTCTGGGCATGCGGGTGATTACGGTAATGAGAGAGTGGACAGGCTTGCATCAACAGCATCGATTGTTGGGGAGTTGAAGATGGATAAGGGGATATTCTTCGGTCTCTTCGTGACTGTCTGTTGGATGAGGACACTAAAATCGATGTTGAATCGATCAAGCGATTTAGGCAGTTTGGAGTTACCGTTGTGCAGGTCGAACTGGATGCCTGAAAGGCAGAGTGAGAGGTGTGTCTAATCAGCGAGCCACGGGATCCATCAGTATGCATATTGCATACTCTTCGATATCTGTTGACTGTTGGGGGAGACTGGGTACCTATGGGTCTGCCCGGAGTGCAATGACGTCAGTTTAGTAACCAATATTATATTATTTTAATAAGTTCAATGTTACTAATTATTTCTGTCAGTAACATCATCATTAGTAGTCTACTAAGACTAATGATCTCTAACATGATTAAACATGTATTATTATAATAAATTATAATGTCTGACTGACAAATAATAATTACCTGGCATCAAACTTGACCCCGGTTTTACTTATGGTTCCTACATAATGCATGGAAAGCTGGTCATAACGTTTAGATTTTCGTTGACAATCGTCTGGTGCTGGTGAAGTTATTTCAATTATAACTTTATCACTCTCACTGTCGCCTTCTTCTTCAAAACCGGTCTCAGGTTCCTCCTCCGACTCATCTTCTTCGTCGACGTCTGCTACCACCACAGCCATCACAAACAACAAGGCAATGAACACTGAAGCGATAAACTTTGGCGACATTTTACTTGAACTATGCAATAATTTCTAAATAAATGCAATACTGTATTCCAGTATGAACGTACAGTAGTCTACAGAGTGAATATATTTATCTATAACTTGTTATATGGTCCTAAATGAAGCTCTTCACTTTCGTAACGTGTCAAATAAAACGGACTTTTTCAACTGAAGATCTACTACCGGGTTTTTTGTCAGATATAGGCACTTCGGACTTGCTATAAAACACTACATTTGATTGGACATGAGAGCATTTACATAAGCGTGTGACTCTCTGATTGGCCACACTAAGCCCGACGACACGTCCATCTACCAGCCATTGCTGACCTGTTATGTAGAATATATTTTTATTTGATATCGAACGGGCCCCTATGTCGACTTTTTGTTTCAATAGCCCGTATGCCCTGATGGCGAATTGGAAAGAACAGCCGTTTCATGTTTTAAGGTGGATGGGACATATAGTGAGAAGATGATGAGGTTTTAACATTGTGATGGTGGGCAATGTTAGTAGTCACAGAAACAGAATGAGAAATAGAGATAGCAAAAGATAGTGGAAGTTAGGAAAGTCAACGACAGAAGTTGGCTAGGAAGAAATAGTTATGTAGGTCTAAATCTGCAACAGCGGACATGTCATATGTTTGACACGTTCTAGATGTACCAAACGCTGCTTGCATTCAACGATTTGGTTCTAGAACTGGCGTATTTCACTGCCTCTATTATTTCGGTGTTCCACCTTTTGCATGGACGACATTTTGCATCGTAACCACTGTATCGGAATTATTATTGCTCTTTGATGATCATTAACACCTCCAAAACAGAAGTCATGACAATAAGCAGGTCAACAGGTCAACTAAATATACACGTGAATAATGTCAAAATACAACATACTCCAGAATTCAAATATCTCGGGAGTATATTCACAGCAGATGGAAAGATGGACAGAGAAATCGAGACTAGATGCCAGAAGGCAAATGCAGTGACATACCAACTGTCACCACTATTAAAACATCCAAGCATTAACATGGCAGTCAAACGACAACTGATAAACTGCATATTTATTCCAACTCTCTGCTATCAGTGCCAAACATGGCCCTGACTAAGACACAAGAAAGAAAGATTACAACATGTGAAATGAGATGTCTACGAAAAGCTGTCAACGTTACAAGGCGAGATAGAGTGAGAAACGAGAATATCAGAAGCATCGTTGGTACTATACCATGCATACAGTACATCGAGAAGCAAAGATTCAAGTGGTTCGGCCATTTAATGAGAATGGAACCACATTTACTACCATCACGTGCCTATAATAATCGACACTCAGGGCGCAGAGCACGAGGCAGGCCAAGAACAAGATGGATAGATAACATCTCAGAGTCCCTGCGAAAGCATGGACTGACAACGTCAAGCGCAACACATCTGGCACAAGATAGGAAACTAACTCTCCCACGACGCTTCACGGCAAATGTGGTTAAGATAAGATAAGATAATGATGATCATTGTCTGTTGGTAATCTGCTTTTCTGGCTGCCCCATTGAATTTGTCGTTTCTTGGTGAGGTTCATTACTGATAATGTACGCACTTTTTTCCTGATGTCTTCATTTCTAAATTTGTTTCTTCTTGTTACTCCCAGCATTCTGCGTAGACACTTCATCTTCTTCGTGACTAGTTTTCTTCTATCGTTACATGTTAGGATTCAGATTTGACACTGATAGTATAATTGTGGAAGAAAAATCATGCTTTACAATGCTCTTTTTGTGTTCAAAGTAACATGCATGCATTTCTTCTTCTTCTTCTTCAGCGATCTCTGGTCATGCGCTTAATTTACTGTGGACCACAAACTGGGCAGACAGCTTCAGGTCTGTCAGGTTTCCCCAAAGCTTAGTTTTCAGGTCGACTGGGTGTGGCCACATGTTGCTTCTCAGCTCACACAGAAGAGGACAGTCTTGCAGGATATGCTCTGGTGTCTGTTCTGCCTGCTGACACTGGCAGAGAGCTGTTTGACTTATTCCTAGTCTGTATAAGTGTTTGTTGAGTCTGCAGTGTCCGGTGCGTAGTCGAAATATAATGACCTGGTCTGTTCTGCTTAGGTCTTTGAGGGAGTCTTTTCCATAATCATATCCAGTGTTTGTCTTCCAGTCTACTGCAGATTTTCTCTGTATGAGGGTTTTGACCTCTTGAAAAGACAAGGGTTGGTAAATTTGCTCTTTGGCACTGCCCTCCTTAGCTAAGACATCAGCACTCTCATTGCCTGCAATGCCACAGTGAGATGGAATCCACTGCAAGTGAATTTCTGCCTTTTCTGAAAGCTGAGCAAGTTCTCTTTGTAGTTTTTGTACTGTGCTGTCAGTGGATTTAGCCTCCAGGGCTTGCATGCATTTCAAAATTGGTGCAATTTGTTCTGATTTGATTTGCCTTGTTGTATCTATGTTGGATTTCGTTAGTTGTTCTTCCATTTGCAAAAATGTTTTCTATGTATGTAAAGTCTTTGACGGGAATTAATTGATGTTTGTCGATGGAGATATTGGTGATGTTTTCCTCTTTAGCGAATGTCCTTACCTCGGTTTTGTCTATGTTTATTCTCATATTGTAGTCAGTGCATGTTAGATGGAGTCTGTTAATGTGTTGTTGTAGTTGTTATTCTGTTTTGCTTGAATTTTCAAATTAGGTATATTGTGTTCAAATTAGGTATATTGTGTTCAAATTAGGTATATTGTGTTCAAGTTAAGTATATTGTGTTCAAATTAGGTATATTGTGTTCAAATTAGGTATATTGTGTTCAAATTAGGCATATTGTGTTCAAAATAAGGATATTGTGTTCAAATTAGGTATATTGTGTTCAAATTAGGTATATTGTGTTCAAATTAGGTATATTGTGTTCAAATTAGGTATATTGTGTTCAAATTAGGTATATTGTGTTCAAATTAGGTATATTGTGTTCAAATTAGGTATATTGTGTTCAAGATAAGGATATTGTGTTCAAATTAGGTATATTGTGTTCAAAATAAGGATATTGTGTTCAAATTAGGTATATTGTGTTCAAAATAAGGATATTGTGTTCAAATTAGGTATATTGTGTTCAAATTAGGTATATTGTGTTCAAATTAGGTATATTGTGTTCAAGATAAGGATATTGTGTTCAAATTAGGTATATTGTGTTCAAAATAAGGATATTGTGTTCAAGATAAGGATATTGTGTTCAAATTAGGTATATTGTGTTCAAAATAAGGATATTGTGTTCAAATTAGGTATATTGTGTTCAAATTAGGTATATTGTGTTCAAATTAGGTATATTGTGTTCAAATTAGGTATATTGTGTTCAAATTAGGTATATTGTGTTCAAGATAAGGATATTGTGTTCAAATTAGGTATATTGTGTTCAAAATAAGGATATTGTGTTCAAATTAGGTATATTGTGTTCAAAATAAGGATATTGTGTTCAAATTAGGTATATTGTGTTCAAATTAGGTATATTGTGTTCAAGATAAGGATATTGTGTTCAAATTAGGTATATTGTGTTCAAATTAGGTATATTGTGTTCAAGTTAGGTATATTGTGTTCAAAATAAGTATATTGTGTTCGAGTTAATTATATTGTGTTTAAATTAGGTATATTGTGTTCAAAATAAGGATATTGTGTTCAAATTAGGTATATTGTGTTCAAAATAAGGATATTGTGTTCAAATTAGGTATATTGTGTTCAAATTAGGTATATTGTGTTCAAAATAAGGATATTGTGTTCAAATTAGGTATATTGTGTTTTCAAATAGGATATTGTGTCAAATTGGTATATTGTTCAAATTAGGTATATTGTGTTCAAGATAAGGATATTGTGTCAAATTAGTATTTGTGTTCAAATTAGGTATATTGTGTTCAAGTTAGGTATATGTGTCAAAATAAGTATATTGTGAAGTCACTATAGTGTTTAATTAGGTATATTGTGTTCAAAATAAGGATATTGTGTTCAAATTAGGTATATTGTGTTAATTGGTATATGTGTGTCAAATTAGGTATATTGTGTCCAAATAGGTATATTGTTTCAAAATAAGGATATTTGTTCAAATTAGGTATTTGTGTTCAAAATAAGGATATTGTGTTCAAATTAGTATATTGTGTCAAATTAGTATATTGTGTTCAAGATAAGGATATTGTGTTCAAATTAGGTATATTGTGTTTCAATTGAGTATATTGTGTTCAAAATAAGATATTGTGTTAATTAGGTATATTGTGTCTCAAAATAAGGATATTGTTTCAATAGTATATTGTCAAATTAGTATATTTGTGTTAAGATAGGATATTTGTTAAATTAGGTATATTGTGTTCAATTAGGTATATTGTGTTCAAATAGGATATTGTGTCAAATTAGGTATATTGTGTTCAAAATAAGGATATTGTGTTCAAATTAGGTATATTGTGTTCAAATTAGGTATATTGTGTTCAAATTAGGTATATTGTGTTCAAATTAGGTATATTGTGTTCAAATTAGGTATATTGTGTTCAAATTAGGATATTGTGTTCAAATTAGGTATATTGTGTTCAAAATAAGGATATTGTGTTCAAATTAGGTATATTGTGTTCAAGTTAGGTATATTGTGTTCAAATTAGGTATATTGTGTTCAAAATAAGGATATTGTGTTCAAATTAGGTATATTGTGTTCAAAATAAGGATATTGTGTTCAAATTAGGTATATTGTGTTCAAATTAGGTATATTGTGTTCAAAATAAGGATATTGTGTTCAAATTAGGTATATTGTGTTCAAATGGATATGTCAAATTAGGTATATTGTGTTCAAATTAGGTATATTGTGTTCAAGATAAGGATATTGTGTTCAAATTAGGTATATTGTGTTCAAAAGTATATTGTTCAAAATAAGGATATTGTGTTCAAATTAGGTATATTGTGTTCAAAATAAGGATATTGTGTTCAAATTAGGTATATTGTGTTCAAATTAGGTATATTGTGTTCAAATTAGGTATATTGTGTTCAAATTAGGTATATTGTGTTCAAATTAGGTATATTGTGTTCAAAATAAGGATATTGTGTTCAAATTAGGTATATTGTGTTCAAAATAAGGATATTGTGTTCAAATTAGGTATATGTGTTCAAGTAGGATATTGTGTTCAAATTAGGTATATTGTGTTCAGATAAGGATATGTTTCAAAGGTATATTGTGTTTAAATGTAAAACAGCGCCAATTTCGGGGAAAATTCAAAATAAAAAACGAGTAGATAAAATAAGCTACAAAAATTACAAGTACGGAGCTTATTCCATTTAGTATATTTGTTTTGTTAATCATTTTGAAAGATTATGCGAATCGATATTATCTATAATTCAGTTGAGCAAACGGAAAATGGGACACCCTAAACCGACCTGGAGACAGAGTCTACTTGAGGAACTGAGAAGTGCTGGACTATCCTGGGAGACAATAAAGAAAACAGCCAGAGACCGGACATAGTGGCGAACAACTATTGAGGCCCTATGCTCCACAAGGAACAGAGAGGGTTAAGTCATGTAAGTCAGTTGGTTATTAATCTATAATATGCCCAGACACAGAGGTCCTAAAAGAGCTGCTCTCTCCAGCATCTATACAATCTTGATGCAGTTCCAGACTCGATGGACAGGACATGTGGCTCGAATGCCAGATTGCAGAATATCCAAACGACTCTTTAATGGTGAGCAGCATAGCGGTAAACGCTCACAGGGTGGTCAGAAAAAGCGATTCAAAGACACACTCAAGAACTCGATGAAATCCTTTGGCATAGATGTCGATAACTGGGAGAATGTTGCTCAAGACAGATCAGCCTGCTGTACCCTTCTTCAACACAGTTCTTCGGCCTACGAGGCAGGTAGAACAACACGGATGGAACAAACGCGTCACAATAGAAAGGCAGTAAAACTCCCCCACAAATGCAAATATACATTGCCCACACTGTACAAGAACATTTCAAGCCTGCATCAGACTCACTAATCATGAACGCACACACAAACATAACGCAACTACATTCCCTTGGATGAAAATGTGTGGTCATCATCACCCGTGATGGACGAGCATCAATCTATAATGACAGTTCAGCTTAAGTTTCCAACTTTTACAATCTGTTGTAAATGACTGGGCATCTATAAATTATCCACGAGTACAACTTCCTCGACGCCCGAGTGGTTACCGGGGTCCAAATTGGGGCGTAAAGAATAAAACCACTGTTACCTGCAACGCATGTCGTAAGAGGCGAATGAGGAGGTTGGGTGTGGGGCTAGCTATCACACCCCGTAAAAAAAAAACCACTAGATGGCTACAGAAACCACAACCGAGACGGGAGTTGGAGACGGAATGCAAGAAAATGGGGAGAGAGTGGAGAGATCTGGAAAGGATGGCCTTGGAAGGCATTGGTTGCAGATATTTTGTAATTACAATCAAACTGTGCACATACATAATCTCTATGCTTCCCTAGGGGCGTAGCGTGAAGAAGAAGAAACTTCCCGGCTCCGTTAACCATTAGCCATATATATTAGTTATTGACCAAGAGATCGTAGCCCACATGGTTACTCACCGAAGTGAAATGTTGACGGTCCTATGAATCAATCAATATTGATTTTGTTTCAGTTTTAAGATTTTTCTTTTGGATAATAAAAGTATCTTTTTTTACTTTGAGTTCAATTAATTTTATATTCATTCCAAGATGATCTCTTTATGTAAAGAGACACTGGAACCCCAAACCAAGGAAAAAATAAGGAAAGAAAAAAAAGGAACGAACTGAAAGGACAAAGAGAAACTCAGACGATGGTCGTTGAACTGTAGTGAGGGGCCGAGAAACTCAGACGATGGTCGTTGAACTGTAGTGATTGGCTGAGAAACTCAGACGATGGTCGTTGAACTGTAGTGAGGGGCCGAGAAACTCAGACGATGGTCGTTGAACTGTAGTGAGGGACCGAGAAACTCGAACTATGGTCGTTGAACTGTAGTGAGGGGGCCGAGAAACTCGAACGATGGTCGTTGAACTGTAGTGAGGGACCGAGAAACTCGAACGATGGTCGTTGAACTGTAGTGAGGGACCGAGAAACTCGAACGATGGTCGTTGAACTGTAGTGAGGACCGAGAAACTCGAACGATGGTCGTTGAACTGTAGTGAGGGGCTGAGAAACTCAGACGATGGTTGTTGAACTGTAGTGAGGGGCCGAGAAACTCAGACGATGGTCGTTGAACTGTAGTGAGGGGCCGAGAAACTCGAACTATGGTCGTTGAACTGTAGTGAGGGGGCCGAGAAACTCGAACGATGGTCGTTGAACTGTAGTGAGGGACCGAGAAACTCGAACTATGGTCGTTGAACTGTAGTGAGGGGCCGAGAAACTCGAACGATGGTCGTTGAACTGTAGTGAGGGACCGAGAAACTCGAACTATGGTCGTTGAACTGTAGTGAGGGGGCCGAGAAACTCGAACGATGGTCGTTGAACTGTAGTGAGGGGCCGAGAAACTCGAACTATGGTCGTTGAACTGTAGTGAGGACCGAGAAACTCGAACGATGGTCGTTGAACTGTAGTGAGGGGCCGAAAGAAGTGTCTTTAGTCAAATTATGATGAAGTGTCTTGTGTAGTGATGGTTATGAAAGAAGTGTCTTCTGTCTTATGAAGCATGGTGAAATTATGTTGAGATGTTGTCATTTTAGCAATGATCAATGTCGAGAAAGTCTAAGTTTAAGACGTTGTAGAAGCGAATGTCCGAGAAAGTCTAAGTTGAAGACGTTGTAGAAGGCGAATGTCCGAGAAAGTCTAAGTTGAAGACATTGTAGAAGGCGAATGTCCGAGAAAGTCTAAGTTGAAGACATTGTAGAAGGCGAATGTCCGAGAAAGTCTAAGTTGAAGACATTGTAGAAGGCGAATGTCCGAGAAAGTCTAAGTTGAAGACGTTGTAGAAGGCGAATATCCATCTTAGACACAAACTGGCGAATATTTTCAATGAAAAAAACTGTCGTTATTGCCTGTAGTACCGGGTTTTAAGGCGGTGTAAGACAGATGGGACGACAGCCTGATAAATTTAATGGCCTCATGGCTAGTGCAGTCGATGATCGCTAAATAGCTGTTGTATCTTCTTTTGTCGTCACACTGTTACCGAGTTGTTGCCCGGTGTCTCGGTTTTATGTTTTTGTCTTGCGCTGTTCCGGTGGCTTGGGTGATTGTTATTTTTGCTCTTTGACAGGATTCTGCTATGTCATCTAACCACCTTTTCCGTGGTTTTCCTCTCACCTTCTTTCCTGATGTTCTGTTATAGAAGACTCTGTATACTGTGGAGTTTGGATGCATTCTTATTAAGTAGCCAAACCACTTCATTCTTTGTTTCTCTACGTAATTCAAGCGAGGTTCTGTGCCAACTTTCTTTCTTATGCTGATGTTGGTAACTTTGTTTCTCTATGTAATTCAAGCGAGGTTCTGTGCCAACTTTCTTTCTTATGCTGATGTTGGTGACTGTCTTCGCTGGTGTTGTTGGTAACTTTTTGCAGGCTCCGAATTTCAAACGATATACAACGGTTGTATATCGTGTGAAATTCGGAGCCGCAAAGATACCAACAATATACTGCAACGATATACAGTCGTTGTATATCCTTCCTTATTCAGCAAACGAAAGCAAATGAGGCTTTAATGACAGCCAGTCATGGCACAGTCGTACCAACATATTAATATCTTCATACATTGACAAATTTTCATAATTACTCAATCAACCATGCCGGTCGTCGTAGGCGCTCATGTCTCTCGCAACTCACTCACTCTCTCTCTCTCTCTCTCTCTCTTGATGCAGTTAATCAGTTCTGACGTCGAGCCACGATGTATGATTCTTCTTATTTTGATAAGGCTTCTTTGTCTGCAGGCCTGTTTTAAAAACCTCATCATTTGTTTTCTTCTCTGTTTATGTAACTTGAAGCATTCTTCTATAGAATCACATCTCTTCTTCTTCTCTTCCACCATTTACTTCTTTATAGAAGTGACGTGGAGGGAGGGGGTGAGGGGGGATAGTGATCTTGTGTGTACTTGCTCTAATGCACTTTGTAAGTTGTTATTCATTTTCTTAAGGCTGTTCTTGATGCTGTCGCTCCACCTTTTACGTGGTCTTCCTCTTGCTTTGTACTCGTTATACTTTTTCTGTGTGGCTCTCTGTGGTAGGCGATACCAGGGCATTCTGGTCAGGTGTCCAAACCATTTAATCTGTTGTTCTTTTATAAATTGCATGACTGGTTTCACATCCAGTCTTCTTCTGATTTCTTCATTTCTAATTTTGTCTCTTATTGTCACACCTGCAGCTCTTCTAAGACACCTCATCTCTGTCGTTATGATTTTCCACTCATTAGCTGCTGTTATTGGCCATGTTTGACACTGGTAACATAGTGTTGGCCAGAAAATTGTTCTTATGAGATTTGCTTTAGTTGTTAGCGGTATCTCTTTATGTGACAACAGTGGTGTTAACTGTCCCAGTACTTGGTTAGCTTTTGTGCAACGATTGCTGATTTCGCTATCGATACTTCCATCTGCTGTGAAATTGCTCCTAAGTATTTGGCTTCAATTGTTTTTTTATGTCTACGTTCTGGAGTTTTATTGTAAGGCTTTCTGGTTGTCTACTTATTGCCATTGTCTCTGTCTTTATTATATTTATTTTCATGTTGTACTCCTCACCCTTGATGTTAACTAAGCTCAAATGGTTCTGAGGGAGATTCTTCGTTTTCTGCTATCAGTAACAAACGATAGAAGAAAACTAGTCACAACAGAGATGAAGTGTCTACGCAGAATGCTGGGTGTAACAAGAAGAGACCGGTTGAGAAATGAAGACATCAGGAAAAAAGTGGGTACAACATCAGTACTAGACTTCATCAAGAAACAACAAATTAAATGGTTCGGTCACGTAAGCAGATTACCATCAGACAGTGCACCTCAAAGAGCAATGCTGCTCCGATACAATGGGTACAAAGCAAAAGGCCGGCCACGCAAAAGATGGACCTCAGAGATAACAGAGGCGACGAAAGAGACTATCTACGAAGCGCATACTAGGGCCCGTTTTAGAAATCTCTTCCTGACCTGACGCTGTGAGGCATACAGGATTCGAGAAAGAAAGAAAGAAAGTACTTGGTCGTCTGCAAAAATAAAAGTTCTGAAATATTTTTTCTTCCTCTTTGAAAACACAAGAAAAGACAAAGTCACCAACATCAATATAAAAAAGAAAGTTGGCACAGAACCTTGCTTGAATTACATTAAGAAATAAAGAATGAAGTGGTTCGACAAATTAATATGAATGCAACCAAACTCCACTATATACAGAGTCTTCTACAACAGAACATCAGGAAAGAAGGCGAGAGAAAGATCACGTAAACACTGATAGATGGCATAGCAGAATACTGCCAAAAAAAGCACACTATTACTCAAATCTTATAAGAACGATTTTCTGACCAACACTATGTTACTAGTGTCAAACATGGCCAATAACAGCAGCTAATTAACGGAAAAAACATCATGAGATCTATAGAAGAAAAGACAGGAATAACAGTCGGTGGACAAAATATAAACAACCTAAGATACGCTGATGACACAATTCTCATGGCTACAAATGAACAAGATATACAAGACTTGATAGACATACTAGTGAGAGAAAGTGAAAAGAAAGGATTAAGCATGCATATAAAGAAAACAGAGGTTCTGGTTGCAGTGGCGTCACTGGGGTTGGTGTCACCCAGTGCGGTAAACTCTTGGTGTCACCCCTCTAGACTTTCACCATGGTCTTCTTCCGAGTGTTCCTGTACTATATATAATCGCATATAGTCATGTTTGTCAAATAAGTCAAAAAGTTAATAAGGACATACGAAAGAAAATAAATTGAACAATTTCACTCCATGTGGCATGATGGAATATTCTTAAATAATAAATATATAATAAATTAGGGACTTAAAAATATACAACTAAACAAAAAGATATAATATAAATATATAAAATATGTATAAATAATTATAATCCAAATATTTATTCATAATTTAATAAATATAGTTATTTATTTTTCTATTTCCATTTGTTTAATTAAAAATTAAATAAAAAATTAAAATATACATTTTTCAGACAGATAGAAAAGCGTGTGTATGCCGTAATTATTAATTTATTGTAGTAGTAAACTACTAGAATACTATAGTATAGTAATACTAACTTTTTTGAGTGGAAGCCTGCCGCTGTTTTTCTCCTTTAAAATGTATGTCCTGTCCTAATTACTTTACTTTAAAATATGTATATGTTAGTGATATTGATAAAATTATAAAATTTCGCAAAAATAATTATTTACATAAAACACGAACCTGTAAACAACGTCTGTAATTTTCTGCAACCACGAGACTCCACACGTCATTAATTGGCGCGTTTGCAAATGACCCACGATTCTACTCCGACTCCGAGGCTCCGAGCAGCTCTGAATCTTATTCATTTAAGCACCAGACGCTCTGCATGGTGGCACCCGGTGCCTGCATGTATTTAACAATGAACGGTTATGAAACCCGACTAGACAGAGCTATGTCTGCTTTGTCAAATTTGCAATTTTTATATTTTGGTGTCACCCCTTGATGGTGTCACCCGGTGCGCTCGCACCCGCACCCCTAGTGACGCCGTGTCTGGTTGTCTCCAAGAAACAGGAAACACCAACATATAATATCAAAATAAATAACACAACACTGAAACAAGTCCATCGATTCAAGTATCTGGGAACATTCCTAACATCAGATGGAAGATGTACAACAGAGATTAGGAGTAGAATAGCTCAAACGAAAGCAGCTTTTATGAAAATGAAGAACACACTATGCGTGAACTCACTAACAATGACATTACGAAAACGAGTACTCCAGTGCTATATTGAACCAATACTTATGTATGGCAGCGAATCATGGACAATGAACAACCAATACGATCATTGGAAGCCACAGAGATGTGGTTTACAGAAGAATGCTGAAAATTCCATAGACAGCAAAGAAAACAAATGTGGAGGTTTAAAATCAGGCCTGTACACAAAGAAACCTTATCAAAAGAATAAGAATCCGACAATCAAGGCTCTTCGGGCATATAATGCGAAGGAAGGTTTAGAACATTTGGTGACTACAGGTAAAATTCAGGAAGGAGAGATCGTGGAAGACAGAGGAGAAGATGTTGGATGGCCTGACATCATGGTTCGACACAAGATCGACGTCAGAACTGATTACATGCACCAAGCAAAGAGAGTTGTTGAGATACATGATCGCCTACGCCGGCAGGCACGGCACTTGATTGATTGATTACTCAAGCCTCCTAGAACAGCGCAAAATAAAAACATTATCCATATAAAGGAAGACTGTAGTAAAACTAAGTAACAATGTCGAAACACGTAAAAACAATGCACTGTACTTTTACAAAGTACAAAAACAACATGCAAAGACGTTTCAACTAAAATGTCTTTATCAAGCAAAGAATTACGCAAAAATAAACAAACCACGACACTGGGCAACAATCCGGTAACAGTGTAGCGACAAAAGAAGAAAAAGAACAACGGAACAGTGTTTCTAAAAAGAACAACTCTTTCGAAGATGTCCTCTCATGAAACAGTTTTAGAATCCCTGGAAGTTGTCCCCCTCCTAAAACACTCTCAGAATCATTGACAACAGAAGGTGGGAACAAAACAAATCAGACCAGTATTGACTGACAACAAAATGAAGGAGAGGAGAGGATGTGATATAAATTAGCAAACATGTGCGTTTTAAAATAATAGTTGTGAGTATAGTCTGTTTGACCTCACGTGCAGCTAATAATAGAATGGCAAGAGCGAGGCGTGGGGAGGTCAAGGTGGGTACCTGTGCCACGTCGTAAGTTGTTGTAAATAACCACATGAACATACACACACAAAGGCACGTACACATTTACACACAGACAAAAAGTGGTTAAGCAATTACCTTGAGAGTCGAATGTCGTGTGTTCGAATCCGGACAGCGCCGTTCTGTTCACGAGTGTATTTTTGTTCAGAAAACCCTAGGATTGTTGCCTGGGCTACGGAGTTCGTGCTTTGTGCAATACTCTCGGCAGGTGCCTTGCTATTTCTGCGGAGAGGGACTGAGCCATATGGGGTAAAACCCGGTGCAATGAAGTCAATCCTTCGACTTTAAAACCCTTTTAAACACAGACAAACAAAGACACACGCATGTGACTATATTGAGGAAGGAAAGGTGGGGTGAGGGGGTGGGGGTCTTCTATGACGTGGAGATAAAGTGCTGGCCCTTCTCTCCATATGTATTCGGTTCGTGCCTGCGTAAAGCGATCAGAATATTTTTTTCAAGTGATCTCTAATCTAAATGTAGGTGAGATTTAGTTCCTAGTCCTATCGTAGATGGACGATAAAACGTAGGTCTGTTACAATGAAACGTTGGTCCCTTGTTCAAGCGGTACACATTAAATAACCCATCAGTTAAAAATCAATTTGAAAAACAGGCTGCAGAGACGCAGTCCTGGAAAAATTTGTTACAAAATTATTATTTTTTTTTAAAGTACGTACAAATATTTTCCCTATCTTCAAAACTGTAACGGCGATCTTCGTTGATGCTACTGAGTGTATGCACTGTCGTCGAGATCTTTCTGTGTAAGAAACAGATCGGAGCATACATGGCTATTCACTAAAGTGCAATGATGGAAAAGGTTCTGAAATTACAGGTCAGACAAACCCATGCATTACGTTTGGCCGAAATTCGGAAATGGACGTTTGCATGTCGTTGGGGTCTAACAGGGTTGACACGTACCTTTCGATCTCGACGCAAATCACAGGGGTCACTAAGAGTGGTTAAATTGGTTGATAAGAACGGACACAAATCAATTGATTGATTGATAGGACCATCATCATTGCACTTCGGTGAGTAACCATGTGTGCCCGATTTCTTCCCTACATAGTAAGATCTCAGCTGCATTGCACAAACTCCGTAGCACCGGCGAGGATCCCCGATGTAATTTTGAAGATGGTAAAGATAGTTTTGTAGAAATTTTATTTTTAATTTTGTAATGACTTTTGTTTTGCGCAGCGGCTTTCCATCCTGCTGTTCTTGATTTGGAACTGCCAAGAGTTCTTTTACATGCTCAAATTGAACATGAGATCAACGTTTTATCGTCCGTCTCCAATAGGACTAGGAACTCGATCTCACCTACACTGAGATAGGACTAGGAACTCGATCTCACCTACACTGCGATCAAGGATCTCTCAAAAAAATATCCAGATTGCTCCACGAATGAGCGAACTTGGGGTTGACAAGGGGTCGATGTGGAGCGTTAGAAGAAGAAGAAGAAGCTTGCTTTTGTGATCCCCTGGTGGCGTCTGTGGCTTAGGGGAAAATGACTCGATCTATTAACCCCGACTTTCTGAGTTCGAATCACGCTGCGGACAATTTGGCTGCAAATTGTTTCGCGTGGATTTTTACAAAGGACGATGGCACCACCCGTTCAGAAAGAAATGGCAAACTACTGAACGTAATAATACCTAGAGATATCACATTAAAAGCTGGGGTCAATTCGCCAAGTACTGTAAAGGATATGCAATTAACTTTAACTTTGTAATACCATACATACGTATCTTTGTCCTAAAACGCCTATTAGTATCACCAACTTAGTGAAGTCCTGGTAACATTAGATGACAGATGCAGATTAGAAATAAAGAGCAGAATATGACAGCGAAAACGTTGTTGCAGAAAATGATAAGCACTATAAACAACACGTCATTGCCAATTTAGATCAGAATGAGAGTTATTCATTGCTACAAACTTTATAAGAAAGCGCAGCTGGAACTACATCGGCCACACACTTAGAGTGGATGAGAGAAGACTCCCAATCCCTCATATGGACACCAGAGGGAAAAAGAAAACGAGGAAGACCAAGAGAGACTCTGCGTAGAACCATCACCAGAGAAGGCTCAACGATGGGCCTAGTAAACATTAAAGACCTAAAACAGATAGCAACGAACCGCGAGACATGGAGAGCTATGACCTCTGCCCAATGCGCCGCCCACAGGCCCAAGAGGAAAGACTAACTAACTATTGCTACATAGAACCAATACTGACATACGGATGCGAATCATGGACAATGAACAAACATATGGAAAAATCTCTGAAGGCCACAGAGATGTGGCGTTACAAAAGAATGATGAGAATCCCATGGACTGCTAAAATAACTAATGTTGAGATGTTGAATGAGGTCAAGACACAGAGAAAGCTTGTAATCAATATAAGGAAGAGGCAATCATCATTTTTCCTGCATGTGATGAGGAAGGGAGATTTAGAACACATTGTGACAACCAGTAAAATCGAGGCTAGAGGAGACAGATAACGGCAGAGAGAGAAAATTTTGTATAGCCTGACTTCATGGCACGGAAGAGTGTCAACATCTGAGATGATAGCAAACACCAGAGACAGAGATTTGTGGAGATCCATGATCACCAGCCGACACGGCACCTGATGATAATGAGTATCACCGCAAGCTTCCCCCTCGGTTTTCTCCAGATCAGATCTGATCTGACTCTGACTACCACAGATTTCTAGGTTTCCGTACATCGCCATATTATTAACCATTCTAGGTAAAGGCGTCAACTAGCTGAGAAAATCTCCATTTTGAAAGCTGCAAATTTCTCCTTGTTGCGCACAATTTACTGTGACACCGTAAAACACGATATGACATTAATGAACCAATTAGACTGAGCTTGAAGCCTAGGACAACCGATATGTGCAAACAACAAAGGCAGACTAGGGCCAATGGCTGTCGTGTAAAGAAATGACGTGGACGCCATTGTTTATTCGACGTGTCGAAACATAAAACAGGGTGAGAACTAACAGAAACGTTGCTGGTCTCGCAATTATAATACACACACGTACACACACAGAACAAGCTGGGAAAGGGAAAGATAGAGAATGTATATATTTCTCTCGTTATACAGTACATAAGGCCTGCAAAGTAATTTCTCCATACCGCTTTGCCATTTGCAACTCGCTAAGTCTCTTTCATGGAATTTAGACTGGACCTCAGATAGTTTCCTGAACTCTCTCCTCTACCAAGTCTCGTTTCCAGGGTTCCTCAAAGTAACATCTGCACTCTGACTCCAGTGACATCTTGTTACTGCAAAGTGAAACTCTCAAAGTAACATACAGCACGACTCTACAGAGTGAACATACAACACAGACTCACAAAGTGAACATACAACACAGACTCTCAAAGTGAACTATACAACACGACTCTCAAAGTGAACATACAACACAGACTCACAGACTCACAAGTAAACATACAACACGACTCTCAAAGTGAACATACAACACTGACTCACAAATGAACATACAACACTGACTCTCAAAGTAAACATACAACACTGACTCACGAACTAAACATACAACACTGACTCACATAATGAACATACAACACTGACTCACAAAGTAAACATACAACACTGACTCACAAAGTAAACATACAACACTGACAAAACAAAATCTTCTACAATTATATTGGTACTTTTATTTATGTATCCAACAACAACAAAATGAAAATGTAAATAACAAATGATCAACGAATCAAAACAAGATGGTAGTTTCACAAAGTATAACAACAGATAGAATCAGAGTTTCCATCACAAGGTCTTTATCAAGAAAAGGATAGAAGAAATGCATTGATAGAAATACGAGAGTGTCGCGTGTTATCAATATAAATAGTAGACGATTTTACGTTGGGTTGGATACGCCACTGCCAAACATGGATGCTGGCGTCAAATGATAGAAGAAAACTAGTCACGACAGAGATGAAGTGTCTACGCAGAATGCTGGGGTAACTTCTTCTTATTCTTTGCGTTCGTTCTTTACAACCAATTTTAATCACTCTTTATAATATGTTTGATCTTTGCCAAGAACATGTATACGTTGAACATTGGTTTGGTAGGCCCCTAAACGTATAGACTTCTACACTTTAGGACACGTGCATCCGATTTCAGCCGAACCTCCTTAGTCGCCTCTTACGACATGCGTGACAGGTAGCAGTGGTTCTATTCTTTACACCCCAAGTGTGGACCTCGGTAACCACTCGGGCGGCTGGGGGTAAAAAGAAGAGACCTGTTTCGAAATGAAGACATCAGGGGAACAAAGTGGGTACACTATCAGTGTTGGCCTTCATCAAGAAACAACAAATTAAATTGTTCGACCACATAAGCAGATTACCAACAGACTGCACCTCAAATAGAAATTTTGCTCCGTTACAGTGGATACACAAAAAATGCCGTCAACGCAAAATTGGACCTCAGAGATAACAGAGGCAACGAAAAACACTATTTATGAAGCGCGCACAAAAACACGTTCTAGAAATCTCTTCTTATCCTGACACAGTGAGGTAAAACAGGATTAGAGAAAAGAAGAAAATAATTAGTGCACACCAGAGTTTTTTACCTAAGCTGGTCTCGAACCCGAAATTATCCCAGCAGCATGTTATCAACTTCACAATCGGCGCCACTGCACTTTTATTTGGCTCAAATAATAAAATGGTTTATACGTGGTTTCACTTCAACAATAGCAGAAATATAAAATCTTAAAATAAAACTTAAAATATAATAGCTGTCCATCGCCAGCGATGATGACAACAATCTCAGACGTGGGCTGCTGCACCTCTCTGGTGTGTGCGGAGGTGAATGTAGAGTCCAATTCTAGAACAGAATCCCCTACCACAAGTGGGGCATACATGATCAAAGTTAGACATGTGCGTGTTGTGTGTTCTGTCTTTTCGCGCAGCTCGTTTTAATATATAGAAGCAGTGCCCTATGAGTGTTGTTATACAGTAGTGAATACTACAAACTCTCTCTCTCTCTCTCTTTGCCTTTTTACCCGGGTTGGGGCATAGGCCCTCAACCAACTCATGCCAAGTCTTCCTATCTCTAGCTATCTCCTGCAGCTCCCTCCAGCTCTTCTTTATATTGTTGATCTACGCCTCCAAATCTTGTCTCCGTGTGTTTCTCGGCCTCCTCTTTTTTCGCTGTTCCTGCGGGTTCCAGGCAACGACCCTTCTTGTTATATTCCCCTCCGGTTTTCGCAAAGCGCCAACGTCTTTTTTTAACCTGTTCGTTCCCTGGAATCTGTCTTGTTCTCTCCATAAGTTCCTCATTTACTACAAACTGACCCATTCAAATTATACACAAGTTGGAGATATTCTTAAATAAACGTTTCAATGTGGACATTAGAAAAACTATCCAACGATGACTACCACACACTCGACAGACAAGAACAGACTATCATCTTCCGACTCAGGATAGGTCATAACAGACTGAACAAACACCTACACAGGATATGATTGTCCCCATCCCCTCTGTGTCCCTGTGGCACCGCTGATCAAACCACAGAACACGTCCTGCAAGACTGCCCCCTATATGTCCTCCCTAGAAAGGAATGCTGTCCCTACAACACAACACTACATTCAAACACGACATGGCATCAGAGATGAGCCCCAGACAATAGCCGACTTCACCAAAAGAATGCGTCTGACGGTATAATCACCAAAATAGCGATGATAAAGAAGAAGAAGACCCTGAAAAATACTATATCAAATGAGCTTTAAATGCGAGCAAACTGTGATTCCCTGGAGTTGAAAGGGGACCCTACCCATAAAAATAAAACAATCATTTAAAGGGGCATAACCACATTAAAAATTTTCAAATGTTTATGTTTCTGCACTTTTTTCTGAGCTATGATATTCTAATGATCATCATTGGCCTCTTTGTCTCAGGAGACAATAGGTCTTGCGTCACGTAGTATGTTCTGTGCTGTCTCAGGAGACAATAGGTCTTGCGTCACGTAGTATGTTCTGCGCTGTCTCAGGAGACAATAGGTTTTTGGTCGTAGTATGTTCTGCGCTGTCTCAGGAGACAATGGTCTTGCGTCACGTAGTATATTCTGCGCTGAATCACAACGTTTCTTGTGGCTGTAATGGCCTATTCTGGAGTGGCACTCCTTGCCACAGTTGCTGCAGATAAAACTGGAGACGAGCTGATACATAGGATGTTCTCTCTGCACTCTTCGCTCTCTTTTGCCTCCACATGCAGGGGCGGCTGGTCATTAAGGGTCAGTGGGGCCCGGCCCCACCAACAATAATTGATAAGAACGTGATTTGGCATGCGGGTGAGGCGTGTTCAATTCACGGTGTCCAAAATTAAAAAAAAATCTTCTCTATGCACTCATGTCGTTTAATTTGTCCGATATATTTCATTGTCCTTGATTTTATGTTCTTTAATATCCAACTCTTTTTAACATCAAGCTGTTGCAGAACAGAAGCATTTGTTCTTTGCTCCAGAGGGGGAATAACTTCCTGGGATAGACAAATAATAGTAAATAGTCCAAAAACCATTTTTCCGAAATGTTTGTCTGGCCCCACCAAGAAAGATAACCACAAGCCGCCACTGTCCACATGTGATGTTGTTTTTCTTCTTTTCTTTTTGAGCCACCCCCTCACTGCCGCTTGCCATGCTTGCCTATCTTTGAGCCACCGCTCACTGCCGCTTGCCATGCTTGCCTATCTTTGAGCCACCGCTCACTGCCGCTCCATGCTGCCTATCTTTGCCCTCCTGCGCTCGCCATTCTTGCCTATCTTGACCAGCCGCTCCCAGTGTTCTTTGAGCCACCCCTCACTACCGCTCGCCATGCTTGCCTATCTTTGGCCAGCCGCTCCCAGTGTTCTTTATCTATGCCGCATGATATTCTAATACAGATATATATTTTTTTAAACATTTTAATGAAAAAGCAGCAAAGTTTGCTCCTGACATTACTGTCCATCTTTTCCTGAAAAGTAAAACTAGAAACATCTATCTAGCGTCGCAGCTTTAGTCGGCTCCTGCAGGACTGAGAAAGAGCAACAATGTGACCAGACAAAACAGATACAAGACACATACATACACATAAGAAACTTCTAGATCAGTGGTTCCCAACCTTTTTGCAAATAGCGCTCCCCCTGAGGAGGAAACAACCCCCTTCCTTCTACCCACTCTTATTTCCCCAACTAAACGAAAAAAGTGTAAACGAAAAAAGGATCACACTCTGAGTTTTACAACAGCACCGTAAACATTTCACAAATCTAATTTTTGACCCAAAAATGTGAAGAAAAATATCACCATGATTGAAGATCAATGACGTTCTTGGATTTTTAAAATAGAAATTTCTATCTTATAGTTGTCATGAAAAAACATACTGTAACCTTGTCACTCCGTCATTTTTTTTTTTTTTTTTACTTCTGGACGTTTTTATTTTGCAATATGTACTGAACTAGTCAATATACTGGTTTTGCGTCATCTTAAACAATACTACAAGCTTGTTTTTCGGTTCAGAAGGATGAACGGGTTAACTAGAAAAATTAGTTTAAAAACTTTAATAAAACATAAAATATACTAAAATAAAACTGTTTAAGATGTGTTAGTCAAGAGGAAGACCACGGAAAAGATGGTTAGATGGCGTAGCAGAATCCTGAGAAAGAGCAAAAATAACAATCACACAAGCCACCAGAACAGCACAAGACAAAAACAGAAAACCACGACACTGGGCAACAACCCGGTAGCAGTGTGACGACAAAAGAAGAAGAAGCTGACTGTGTTGATAAAAACGCTCGTCTGTAATGCTAAGAAATAGGTGCCGTAAGAAATAAGAGTTTGTGGTTCGAATTCTGTGCTTGGTAATTTTTTTTTTTTCTGAGTCTGTTTATTTATCATATTAATTGATTTCTTGGCTAAGGTGCTTCCACTGCGGTTCTAAAAATTCCTTATTCTCTTCCTAAAATGTCATAACATTTCACGCCTCCCTTGACACTGCCCCTCATCTTCCAGGTTGAGAGCCACTGTATTAGTTATATGAAGCGGTCTAAAACAGCGTTTCCCAAAGTGGGCGGTACCGCCCCCCAGTGGGCGCTGAAGAGTTCTAAGGAAACGATAGTGGGTTTAGAAGAATTTGGGGGAGTTCAGGCGCTTAGGGTCGGTGTTTCTTAAAATGAAATTAATAATACATATTTAAAAATAAATTATTTTCGTGATTTTGCGATTGAATAATCATTTAAAATTTGAATTCTGCATTTTAATTCATCTTATGCCCGTCTTACACGATCCATTTTTTCATCAATTTTCTATTTCATGTATATAATCATTTGAAAATTGATCATGTATTACAGAAATATATATTTCAATTTTCTATGTCAAAGAGAAAATAGAGCATGTATATATGAGGGAGGGAACGTTGGCAAACTGTTTTAATGTGGAGGGCGTTCGGTGGGCCGAAAAGTTTGGGAATCTATGGTCTAAAACATACACTTAACAGTTTAAACTTTGATAATGGCTAGATTCCTTATCCTGGGTAAGGTAAAACTTTCACCTCTGGCGTATCATCACACGTCATGTGAAGGGACATGACACCTATTAAGATCCACTCTTTGTTTGAAGTAGCACTGCAGTACACTGGCCCACCACTGTCAGCCTGAAAGCAGTAAGATCATTAATTCTGTTGTAGCGATAGTTCACTAGTAAATAACAGGAGTGATATAGATAATAATGTAAGCCTTTAAAGAGACAAACAAACAGATACAACGATTTTAAGTTTTATAATTAAGATGTTGTGAATCTCTGCTATATATCATATTGAGAACTTTTAAAGGGTTTTAAAGGGTTTTAAAGCCGAAGGATTGACTTCATTGCACCGGGTTTTACCACATCTGGCTCGGTCCCTCTCCGCAGAAATGGCATGCCATGTGCCGACCGAGAGTATTGCACAAAGCGCGAACTCCGTAGCTCCAGCAACAATCCTAGGCTCACCTTCGACTCACAAGACAAAGGGCTTAACCACTCAGCCACAGAGACCCCGACAAACAGACAAACCGAATGATTTTATGTTTTATAATTAAGATATTGTGAATCTCTGCTATATATCATATTGAGAGCTTTTAAGTAGACAGACAGACAGACACAACGATTTTAAGTTTTATAATTAGGATGTTGTTGATCTCTTACAAAGAAAAAAATGTGCCAGGAATAATATTACTGCCCAAGCAGATCGGGGTAGAAAAGTGTAGTGCCCGCTTGATCAGGATAAACAGGTAGACGATTTCATTGAACCAATAGGCATTACTTTAATACATCAAAATAAATTCAGAGAAGCTCTCATTCGAAAGAATGAAGAGCGGACATTTGGAAGGAGATACGAACACCTAACCTCTACACAGGTTACAGAAGAGGTCTTCGTATATCATGACCAAGACGATCACGAGAGAGAGACCTTCGTATATCATGACCAGGACGATCACGAGAGAGAGAGACCTTCGTATATCATGACCAGGACGATCGCGAGAGACAGAGACCTTCGTATATCATGACCAGGACGATCGCGAGAGAGAGAGACCTTCGTATATCATGACCAGGACGATCGCGAGAGAGAGACATTCGTATATCATGACCAGGACGATCACGAGAGAGAGAGACCTTCGTATATTTTGACCAGGACGATCACGAGAGAGAGAGTATATCATGACCAGGACGATCACGAGAGAGAGAGAGAGAGAGAGTATATCATGACCAGGACGATCGCGAGAGAGAGAGACCTTCGTATATCTTGACCAGGACGATCGCGAGAGAGAGAGACCTTCGTATATCATGACCAGGACGATCACGAGAGAGAGAGACCTTCGTATATCATGACCAGGACGATCGCGAGAGAGAGACATTCGTATATCATGACCAGGACGATCGCGAGAGAGAAAACCTTCGTATATCATGACCAGGACGATCGCGAGAGAGAGACCTTCGTATATCTTGACCAGGACGATCGCGAGAGAGAGAGACCTTCGTATATCATGACCAGGACGATCGCGAGAGAGAGAGACCTTCGTATATCTTGACCAGGACGATCACGAGAGAGAGAGACCTTCGTATATCATGACCAGGACGATCGCGAGAGAGAGAGACCTTCGTATATCATGACCAGGACGATCACGAGAGAGAGAGACCTTCGTATATCATGACCAGGACGATCGCGAGAGAGAGACATTCGTATATCATGACCAGGACGATCACGAGAAAAGAGACCTTCGTATATCATGTCCAGGACGATCGCGAGAGAGAGAGACCTTCGTATATCTTGACCAGGACGATCGCGAGAGAGAGAGACCTTCGTATATCATGACCAGAACGATCGTGAAAGAGAGAGAGACCTTCGTATATCATGACCAGGACGATCGCGAGAGAGAGAGAAAGTATCATGACCAGGACGATCGCGAGAGAGAGACCTTCGTATATCATGACCAGAACGATCGTGAAAGAGAGAGAGAGAGTATCATGACCAGAGAAGAGAACAAATAGATCTATCCAGAAAGAACTCAAAATCAAAGAAAACTGGCTGATGCTACAAATGAGAAAGAGAATATTGAGATATTTTGGACATATAAAAAGACATGAAGGGCTGGAGAAGACCATCATGGAAGTAGGCATACCTGCAAAGAGAAGAAGAAGAAAACCACAGAAAAGATGGATTCAGGATGTAACTGATGGTTTGAACATGACGCATGCAGAGGCGGGATATCTGGCCTATGAGAGAGATTCCGGTGGACTGTTGGGGTGGCAAAGTTCTGCTCAGGACAAGCTACTTGATGATGATGAGCCCCTACCCCACAGAGTCCCTAAATGCATGAATTGTTGTATCTATGTTGCTCCCGAGTGGTTACCGGGGCCCAAATTTGGGTTGTAAAGAGCAGAACCACTGTTACCTGCCACGCATGTCGTGAGATGCGACTAGGGAGGTTTGGCTGAAATCGGATGCACGTGTCCGCTAGAGAATGTTAATTAACTCTTAACCGTTCGTGGGTTTTAAAGTTTTTTTTGTTATTTGTGAAGGCCTGCTCTATTACTAGAAGCCATATATACTCCATGAATTGAACATAGGCATATTATATATGGTTAGAAAGCTAATTGAATGTACTATCCAGATATGTAATTTTAATATCAGTGTCATGTAATATGTGATATCAGTGACCTAATTTTGTTGATGCTAAAAATAGATTTAAAAACAAATTTCAAATAATTATACAGTCACAATGAAGGAAAAAAATAAGTATGAAATATATCATGAAAACTATTAATATACTCTCTTAGTACCTTCATATGTACACAATATATCCAAACATGAAGTTGTTTGGACAATAAATAAGGCAGTAATTATGAAATTTGTATCTTCTAAATATTTCCATATTTTGAAGACACCAATTAATAAATAATAAATAAATAAATAAGAGAAAATGATGCAGAATTGGTCTAGTAAGCAGCCCATAAAGAACAAACACTTATAGTCTTGATTAGGACAGTAATCTGAGTCACTATATAGATACCATTTTTTAAGCAAATGTGTGATTTTTGACAAGAGCATGTGAAAACTCGTCTGCAGAGATTATCCAAAATGGTGGCCGTTCGGAAATGTCGGTGTAATAAAAGCATGTTCTTACTACTAAAGTCGGAGAAGGTTCGCCTGAATGGCTAGGGACACCTTACACACTATTAGTCGGCTTTCACGCAGAAATCAGTCAGAAACACCATAAAGGCTCCTGACTACGCATGAAATCATAGCGGGCGTAGGCAGAACAAGAAGAAGAAAAAAGCATGTTTTATTCAACGAGATTAGACATCTTAAAAATAAAAATATATTTTTAAACAATTTATTATGGTAATATCATATGTTTTACATTATGAAACATAAATTATATGCTTTTAAATGCATAAATAACACACAAATACGGCTAGTTCCGGGGTCATGTAGCCATCTCATTTATAAATGAGATTTTCTTAGTACCCGAACGTTACAGGGTTAACCCAAAACAAATGCTTGCAGAAAATGGATACACCAGGCCGTAAGGCGCATAACATGGTGCAACGACCCTCACAATGTGGAATGGGATAACGGATTCTACGGTTGCCAATCTGCCTCTGAGATTTAGCCACGCATTAAGAATGTCAGACCTACCATCACGAGGGTGGCCATAACTTATTGCTGGAAGAGGTCGGCACAAACGGGGAAGCAGAGATCATAGGAACTTTATCCTACAGAACTACCCCCAGTATGCAGACTTGAGAAGAAAGAGGTGGTCCACTTACACCAGCGTCCAAGACAAACTGTATGGCGTGGCTGATAATCTGAGGCAGACGGCTGCCTTTATTAGAGAATCCGAAATCCCAATCTAGTGAGAACGCAGAAGACAAACGTGTAGCGTGGCTGATAATCAGAGGCAGACGACTGCCTTTATTAGAGAATCCGAAATCCCAATCTAGTGAGAACGCAGAAGACAAACTGTGTAGCGTGGCTGATAATCTGAGACAGACGACTGCCTTTATTAGAGAATCCGAAATCCCAATCTAGTGAGAAAGCAGAAGAAGAAGAATATCTATGTTGAGGCTCCTTACCGAGCAGATGAGGTTTCTCCCGCTGACTGTTCTAAAACACATTGCGTCAGAAGTATCTCCCATGTCTTGGATACTTGAGCAGTTGCTCTGACTTAATGCAATAGGAGCTTCGTATAGACCATTTGGTTCAAGCGTATCTGAAACATGGAGATAAAAATATGTTTGATTGATTTGATTGATTGTGCGATTGATTTATTTGATTGATTGATTGATTTGATTGATTTAATGATTGATTGAATTATATGACCACTACTGCCTTGTAATTAGATTGGGAACAATCAAAGGCTAGCGGAGCAAACCGTTCACAAGGCTGGACGGCATGGAAACCAAGTGATCCAAATAAAGACAGGTAACATGGGCAGATGATGCTCAACAACCCGGAAGGGAAGCTTGTCTAAGGGTAGCTACCCTAAAAGAAAATAACAACATGCTGCCTTGCAGGTCGGCTGGGGACAGCCAACGGCTGACGGAGAGCGAACCTAGTAAACGCTGGCTGAAACCGGACACATCGCCGAAGGATAAGCATCAGAACTCCAAATGGTACTGAAGATGTGACGTAAAACACACCGCTGCTAAAAGCTGCATGAATCAGATTTCCACATGAATAGAATTTATGGAGAAATCTGGTACATCAGTCTAAGCGGTGATCGTGAGAGAGTAACCATGGTTTGTTCTGATCTCTTTCCTACACAGGAAGATCTCAGCGGCAGTGCACAAACTCCGTAGCACCGGTGAGGGTCCCTGATGTAATTTTGAAGATGGCAAAGATATTTATGTAGGAATTTTATTATTTATATTTTAATGAATTTTGCCTGGGCAGCGGCTTTCCAGCCTGCTCTTCTCGATATTGAACTGCCAAGAGTTCTTTTACGTGCTCAAATTGAACACGGGACTTCCGTTTTTCCGTCTGTCTCCGATAGGACTAGTAACTCGATCTCACCTACACTTAGATAGGACTAGTAACTCGATCTCACCTGAGATCAGGGTTCGCTGAAAAAATATCCAGATGACTCCACGAGGGAACGAACCTGGTACCTTTGGCACGAGAGACAAGCATCTAACCTCTGCGCCACAGAGAACCCGAGACAAGCATCTAACCTCTACGCAACAGAGAACCCGAGACAAGTATCTAACCTCTACGCAACAGAGAACCCGAGACAAGCATCTAACCTCTACGCCACAGAGAACCCGAGACAAGCATCTAACCTCTACGCAACAGAGAACCCGAGACAAGCATCTAACCTCTACGCAACAGAGAACCCGAGACAAGCATCTAACCACTACGCCACAGAGAACCCGAGACAAGCATCTAACCTCTACGCCACAGAGAACCCGAGACAAGCATCTAACCTCTACGCCACAGAGAACCCGAGACAAGCATCTAACCTCTACACCACAGAGAACCCGAGACAAGCATCTAACCTCTACGCCACAGAGAACCCGAGACAAGCATCTAACCTCTACGCCACAGAGAACCCGAGACAAGCATCTAACCTCTACGCAACAGAGAACCCGAGACAAGCATCTAACCTCTACGCAACAGAGAACCCGAGACAAGCATCTAACCTCTACGCAACAGAAAACCCGAGACAAGCATCTAACCTCTACGCAACAGAGAACCCGAGACAAGCATCTAACCTCTACGCAACAGAGAACCCGAGACAAGCATCTAACCTCTACGCAACAGAGAACCCGAGACAAGCATCTAACCTCTACGCAACAGAGAACCCGAGACAAGCATCTAACCTCTACGCAACAGAGAACCCGAGACAAGCATCTAACCTCTACGCAACAGAAAACCCGAGACAAGCATCTAACCTCTACGCAACAGAGAACCCGAGACAAGCATCTAACCTCTACGCAACAGAAAACCCGAGACAAGCATCTAACCTCTACGCCACAGAGAACCCGAGACAAGCATCTAACCTCTACGCCACAGAGAACCCGAGACAAGCATCTAACCTCTACGCAACAGAGAACCCGAGACAAGCATCTAACCTCTACGCAACAGAGAACCCGAGACAAGCATCTAACCTCTACGCAACAGAGAACCCGAGACAAGCATCTAACCTCTACGCCACAGAGAACCCGAGACAAGTATCTAACCTCTACGCCACAGAGAACCGAGACAAGTATCTAACCTCTACGCAACAGAGAACCCGAGACAAGCATCTAACCTCTACGCAACAGAGAACCCGAGACAAGCATCTAACCTCTACGCAACAGAGAACCCGAGACAAGTATGAAACAACAAATACTACTTCTCTCTCTCTCTCTCTCTCTCTCTCTCTCTTTAGCCTGTTACGCCCTTGGCGTTTAGGGCACAACAAACGTACACCATTCTTCCTTGTTCATGGCCTTCCTCTGTATTGTGTTCCAGCTATGATTCATTTCCTTCAGTTCTTGCTCTATCGTTCTCCTCCAGGTCGTCTTGGGTCTTCCACGCTTTCGCCTACCCTCTGGAGTCCATCTCAGTGCAGTTTTCGTGTCGGAGTCAGTCTCCATGCGCATCACATGTCCAATCCATCTCCAGCGTCGTCTTCGGATGATAGTGCCCATATTCTCTTGTTGGCATTGTGCAAGCAATTCTTGGTTCGAGATAGTAGTCGGCCAGTACACGCGTAAGATTTTTCGCAGACAAGTTGTATGAAAGGTGGAGAGTCTGGACATATCCTGTTCTGTCATTCTCCAGCATTCCAATCCGCACAGCAATGTTGACAGCACACAGCTGTTGTAGATACTAGTAGAAATGTAGAAATCGAGTCTCAATGGCGAAGTGGTTAAGGTGTTTGTTTGTGGTTCTGTCTGACAAATGGTTTGAATCAGGACCGAGCCCAATCTTTCATGACATTCCTAGGATTGTTGATGATGTTACAGAGTTCCTGTTTGTGCAACACTTTCGACTGGTGGCGCAACATCTTTTCCGAAAGGGACTTAGCGCCATATGGGAAACCCGGTGCAATTAAGTAAATCTACATCTTTAGACTTTTAGACTGCTTCAATCGACTTGAAATATGAATACAGCAGGAAATGGGCGTCCGTAGCTCAAGCGATAGTGAGCTCGATCACAACACACGCGTACATGGTTCCATCTCCGCGGTAGTTAGTTTGGAAGAAAATTCGCTTCCGTGGGATTTTTTTAGTTAATCGCTTATCTTTACAGGATTTTGCGAATCAACCCCAGCTTTCTAACGTTGTTTGTGATTTTTCTAGGCATTATTACGTTCAGTAGTTTGCCATTGCTTTCTGAACGGGTGGTGTCATCGTCCTTTGTAAAAATCCACGCGAAACAATTTACAACCAAACTGTCCGCAGCGTGATTCGAACTCAGAACGTCGGGGTTAATAGACTGAGTCACTATCCCTAGGCGCGGCCATCGTAATTAATATAGAGAAGGCCGTGCCCTAGGCCACATGTAAAAAGAGACTTCACCGTTTAGAAAACAATGGCAAACTATTTAACTTATAAGTGGTGCCTAGAAAATCAACAACTCGTTTACTGTAGCTGATGGCTGTGCCCCTGTACAGAATATGCCACGATTTTCATTTTCAGTAGGAAACTTCGGCATAATCATCCTGCCATCTCTGTGGCGCAGAAGTTAAGTGCTCGTCTCTCGTTCCAACGGCACTTGGTCGGCTCCCTCGTAGAGTTATCGGGATAGTCTTTAGAGACCCTGATCTCAGAGTAGGTGCGCTCGACCCTGATCTCAGAGTAGGTGCACTCGTGTGTTGCCGTGGCCCGCAAGGGAAGCAAAGAATAGTAACACTACGACCTACAAGGCATGTCGTAAGAGGCAACCTAGGTAGCCGCCTAGTGAAACTCATCATCATCATCAGGTGTCGTGCCGGCTGGCGTAGGCGATCATGGATCTCCACAAATCTCTGTCGTTGGTGTTTGCTATCAACTCAGATGTTAACGCTCTACCATGCCATGAAGTCAGGCTATCCAACATTTTCTCTCTCTGTCTTCCCTGTCTCGTCTACCCTCAATTTTACCGGTTGCCACAATGTGTTCTAAACCTCCCTCCTCATCACATGCCCGAAAAATGATGACTGCCTCTTTCTTATATTGATGATAAGCTTTCTCTGTGTCTTGACCTCATTCAGCACCTCAACATTAGTCATTTTAGCAGTCCATAGGATTCTCATCATTCTTCTATAAAACCACATTTCTGTGGCCATCAGAGATTTTTCGATCTAGTAAATAAAGGCGTCGCAGAAATCGAATGTGCTGACCTACTTGTGGGTGCATAAATAGCACAACGTACAACCGTTCTTAGACTCAGATCACATAGAAATCACAAAGAGTGGTTTAACAAGTGGTCGATATGGAGCGTTTGAAGAAGAAGTGTAAGTGAGACCGAGTTCCTAGTTCTATCAGAGACGGACGATAAAGGTAAGCCCTTGTTCAAGTTGAGCACGTAAAAGAACCCTTGGCACTTCAATATCGAGAAAAGCAGGCTGGAAAACCGCTGCCCGGGCAAAATTCATTAGGAAAAATATTTTACAATAAAATTCCTACAAAAAAATATATTCACTATCTTCAAATGGCATCAGGGACCCTCGCCGGTGCTACAGAGTTCGTTCCCTGCAGCTGGCATGAAAAGGACGATGCTTACCACCAACTAAGTAGAGAGGAACAGGTTGTCATTTTTCGTCTACGAACAGGGCACAATAGACTGAGGTACCATCTGTTTAACAAGTATAAAATAGGCCCATCTGACATATGTACATGTGGCACCAGCAAGATGACAGAGACACACATACTGCAACAATGTCCAACGTACATGGAACAGAGAAAAAACACATGGCCAATCCCATATCAGTCCAAGACAAGCTATACGGAGATGTACATGGACTCCGGTTGACCACTAACTACTTTAAAAGTATACAAATCGATGTCAGTCCAAGACAAGCTATACGGAGATGTACATGGACTCCGGTTGACCACTAACTACTTTAAAAGTATACAAATCGATGTCAGTCCAAGACAAGCTATACGGAGATGTACATGGACTCGGTTGACCACTAACTACTTTAAAAGTATACAAATCGATGTCAGTCCAAGACAAGCTATACGGAGATGTACATGGACTCCGGTTGACCACTAACTACTTTAAAAGTATACAAATCGATGTCAGTCAAGACAAGCTATACGGAGATGTACATGGACTCCGGTTGACCACTAACTACTTTAAAAGTATACAAATCGATGTCAGTCCAAGACAAGCTATACGGAGATGTACATAGACTCCGGTTGACCACTAACTACTTTAAAAGTATACAAATCGATGTCAGTCAAGACAAGCTATACGGAGATGTACATGGACTCTGGTTGACCACTAACTACTTTAAAAGTATACAAATCGATGTCAGTCCAAGACAAGCTATACGGAGATGTACATGGACTCCGGTTGACCACTAACTACTTTAAAAGTATACAAATCGATGTCAGTCCAAGACAAGCTATACGGAGATGTACATGGACTCCGGTTGACCACTAACTACTTTAAAAGTATACAAATCGATGTCAGTCCAAGACAAGCTATACGGAGATGTACATGGACTCCGGTTGACCACTAACTACTTTAAAAGTATACAAATCGATGTCAGTCCAAGACAAGCTATACGGAGATGTACATGGACTCCGGTTGACCACTAACTACTTTAAAAGTATACAAATCGATGTCAGTCCAAGACAAGCTATACGGAGATGTACATAGACTCCGGTTGACCACTAACTACTTTAAAGTATACAAATCGATGTCAGTCCAAGACAAGCTATACGGAGATGTACATGGACTCCGGTTGACCACTAACTACTTTAAAAGTATACAAATCGATGTCAGTCCAAGACAAGCTATACGGAGATGTACATGGACTCCGGTTGACCACTAACTACTTTAAAAGTATACAAATCGATGTCTGAAAACGTTGGAAGAAGAAGAAAGAAGAAGTTCACTGCAGCTGAGATCTTCCTGTGTAAATAAACGATCGGAGCACACATGCTTACTCACCGAATTGCAATGATGGTGGTCCTATCAATCAATCAATCAATCAATCAATCAATCAATAAACTATACAGAAGACATTTGCATTATCGATTTGTTCATATACAGGGTGTTCAAGATAATAGCAGCCTGTGAATGGAGTCAATCTGGCATATATGTATGAAAATGAGAAGGTTCAGTTATGACGTAGTATAGGTCAAGGTTATGTGACGGTATGTAATTGTAGTGCGGGAAGGGCGATGAACAAATGTGACGTAAAACGAGCTAGTCAGAACCGGTTTAAATAGTACATAAACATAACGCGATAGATTATCTGGCAAATTTCGATTTGTCAATGGGGCTCTTTAATCTTGAACACCCTGTATTTAAAAAAACACTTGCAGTAGTAACATTAGCTGTTTAAATTATCTAAAGCTGAAGGATTGTTTTCATTGCACCGGGGTTTTACCCCATATAACTCGGTCCCTCTCCACAGAAATGACACGCCACCTGCTGAGAGTATACCCCAAAGCATGAACTCCATAGCTCCTGCAACAATCCTAGGGCTCTCTGGATAAAAAATGATCTAGTAAACAGAACGGAGCGGTCCGGATATAAACTCACGACTTTCAGATCACAAGGCATTCTGGGCAGATGACGCTCATCAGCCCAGGAGGGCAGGTCGTCTACGGATCGCTGCCCTGAAAGAAAATAGAAACCTGGTGCCTTGTGGGTTTTGGCTGGGGACAGCAAAGGCTAACGGGAGCGAACCGTACACAAGCGCTGGTTGAAACCGAACATACCACCGAAGGATAAGCACCTGAGCTCCAATAGGTACTGAAGGTTGTGCACGTACATCCCGTTCTTGATGTTTGGCTGTTTATATATCACAATAGAATGATAAAAGCGGCTTAAGAACGATCGCGAGAGAGAGAGAGAGAGAGAGAGAGAGAGAGATCACAAGGCGAAGTTTGTTGATATAAAAGAAAGTAACGACACCACATTTCCGGATTGATAATTTAAAAAAAAAACAGGATTACCAGCGTCAGCTGCGCCCCAACTAAGAGCCTTGCAGTTTGTGAAGTCTACAAGACCATCCATTGTGCTGTTATTGTAAGGGCAGGCATACTTCTGGCACTTCCTAAGTAATCCAGTAAGCTGGCATAATACAAGTTGAATTCAATGAAGCCTGTTCCCTTGGGACCTAACAAACATAAGACAATGAAACATACATTAATATGGATACCGACTTTCATTTTCCTTCTTCTTCTCTTCCACCATTTACTTCTTTATAGAAGTGTTGGGGAAAGGGGGAGGGTGAAACGTAGTTCATAGTTCATAAGTACGGTTCCAACTTCACTGCAACGGGTCGCCCCATAATTGCTCCGTGCCTGTGCCAATGAAAATCACACGAAATGCTAACAACTGTGAAATGTTTCCTGTGTGAACTAATTCCAGAACGAAACAGCCGCGTACCGCCACAAAAACAACCTGCACCGTATAAAATGCATATGGCCGTCGCTAATGTAGCAACACAAAACTGTTCATCACTTGAATTGCAATTCTTGTCGAAGGAACATCAATCATGACAAAATCCAGCTTTCTGCACTAGCAATATAACTGCATACGGCAGTTACGTAGTGATCTTGTGTGTTGCTTGTTTTAAGGCACTTTGTAAGTTAATATTCATTTTCGAAAGACTGTTCTTGATGCCGTCGCTCCATCTTTTGCGTGGTCTTCCTCTTGCCTTGTACTCATTATACATGTTCTGTGTGGCTCTCTGTGGTAGGCGATACCAGGGCATTCTGGTCAGGTGTCCAAACCATTTAATCTGTTGTTCTTTTATGAATTGCATGACTGGTTTCACATCCAGCCTTCTTCTGATTTCTTCATTTCTAATTTTGTCTCTTATTGTCACACCTGCAGCGCTTCTAAGACACCTCATCTCTGTCGTTATCATTTTCCGCTCATTAGCTGCTGTTATTGGTCATGTTTGACACTGGTAACATAGGGTTGGCCAGAAAATTGTTCTTATGAGATTTGCTTTAGTTGGTAGCGGTATCTCTTTATGTGACAACAGTGGTGTTAACTGTCCCAGTACTTGGTTAGCTTTTGTGCAACGACTGTTGATTTCGCTATCGATACTTCCATCTGCTGTGAAAATTACTCCTAAGTATTTGGCCTCAATTGTTTGTTTTATGTCTACGTTCTGAAGTTTTATTGTAAGGCTTTTTTGGTTGTCGACATTCATTACTGAATTGAAAAACACGATGTGGCCAAATCAATTTATATTCGCTTATACCAGCTTCATATCTTTAGAACATCCTGGACAGAGAAAAAAACAAAGACGTCCTACAAGACCTGCATATCAAGGAGCATTGGTTCATAAATAACATCATGTCCAGGAAGATGATTTATGTTGGCCACATTAAACGCCACATCGGTCTGGAGAGAAAGGTAATGGAAGGCATGGTTCCTGGAAAACTAGGCAGGGGACGACCAAGACGAAAGTAGCAGCAGGACATCAAAGAAACCTTGAACATGATGCTGGAAGAGGCATGAGAACTTGCAAGAGACGGAGAGCTGTTCAGGCGGGCTGTGATGAATGCGACGTTCGACAAGGGACAAGCTACTACTTGATACCAGCGTCAAAGTTACATATATTTCATATATATATATGTGTGTGTACATAATTCTATACACTTAACATATGTGTACATAAGTGTACTCACCTCAACTTCAGTGAGTAACCATGTGTGCTCCAATCTCTTTCTTACACAGGGATATATCCGATGTAGTACACGAACTCCGTAGCACCGGCAAGGGTCCCGATGTAATGTTTAAAAATGGTGAAGATATTTGTGTAGGAATGTTATTTTAAACAAATCTTTTCTAATGAATTTTGCCTGGGCAGCGGATTTCCAGCCTGTTCTTCTCGATTTGAGCTGCCAAGGGTTCTTTTAAGTGCTCAACTTAAACACTGGATCTACGTTTTATCGTCCGTCTCTGATAAGACTAGGAACTCGATCTCACCTACATTGAGATCTGGGAACTTTGGAAAAATATCCAGATGGCTTCCCGAGGGAGCGAGAGTAGTACCTTCGGTACGAGAGATGAGCACCTAGCCTCTACGCCACAGAGAGCCCATAACTTAACATATATGTAACCACTTACCGTCAGAAAGTGTGAACATTGGAGAGACAATCGGATACCTCTTTACTCCAATCTGAATATCGTATCTGAAAAGAAAACATACATATATATGTCTGTTTATGAGATTTGACGTACAAACTTTACTATCTTCACAATCGAATATGTTGTGCATGGTAAACTTCACAGTTGATACGTTATGTATGGTAATCTTCACAGTTGAATAGCTTATGTATGGTAATCTTCACAGTTGAATAGCTTATGTATGCTAATCTTCACAGTTGAAGAGCTAATGTATGGTAAACTTCACAGTTGAATAACTTATATATGCTAATCTTCATAGTTGAATAGATTATGTATGCTAACTTTACAGTTGAATAACTTATGTATGGTAATCTTCACAGTTGAATAACTTATGTATGGTAAACTTCACAGTTGAATAACTTATGTATGGTAAACTTCACAGTTGAATAACTTATATATGCTAATCTTCATAGTTGAATAGATTATGTATGCTAACTTTACAGTTGAATAACTTATGTATGGTAAACTTCACAGTTGAATAACTTATGTATGGTAAACTTCACAGTTGAATAACTTATATATGCTAATCTTCATAGTTGAATAGATTATGTATGATAACTTTACAGTTGAATAACTTATGTATGATAATCTTCACAATTGAATAAGTTATTTACAAGGGTGGTTTGAAAAGTAATGCCTCCAAGGACAGAACTTTGTCATTAGCGCTCGGAGACAATTGACACCAATGTGACAATATTGTATAAGTGTCTTTCAGGACATGAAGTGTCAATTGTGTGGAAAGTGGCTCATGCGCACAACAGTATCCAAAATGATGACATACATGGAAATTTGGTTAAAGCAATGAGCTGTGATTGAATTCTTGACGGCCGCAGGATGTTTTGACTTGACTGTCAGTTGGGATGCTCATCACTAAAGTCTTTCATGACTGTTGATTTCCGTATTGTGTTTGAGCTGACAGCTAGGATGAAGTGTTACTCCTCATTTGTGCCTCTTCTGGGCAGCTGATATGGAAAATATGCCTTGCCCATTTTGCAGAAACCCCCTAACTACCCTACTGTTTCATCCACAGGAAAGACAAGATCAATACGTTTGGAATCAAGCAGGCTGTGTCCGTAACCTCCGATAACATACGGCCCTCGTGCTCAGGTAAAAACTTAAAGGAAATAAAATCACAACTGTCACGTGATCCTCGCATTCCAGTTTTGGTGTACTACATCAAGGTTATATTACGTTACAAATTAAGTTTAACAATAAAGAATATCAATATTATTAACACTTTTTCATCAATAAATAACAATGAACGCATAGAAGTGAATATAATTACACACAAAAAAGCGTACATTGTTCTATAAAACATATACAAAACTCAGACCCCATTAAACAGGAATTTTCTATTTCCCGTCTGAGGTAGTCGTCCTTATGTTGCCGGGATGTCATTCGTTTGACCAGATTTTCGTTAAAGGGTTTAAAGTTTCATCATCATCATCATCAAGTAGCTTGTCCTGAGCAGAACTTTGCCACCAAAGTCTAGATTCTTCAGCAGATGTCCCAGTAGAACATTGCCACCCCAACAGTCCTCAGAATTTCTCTCTCTCATAGGTCAGATGTCCTGAGTATAACTTTGCCACCCCAACAGTCCTCAGAATTTCTCTCTCATAGCCAGATGTCTAGTAAATTGCCACCAACAGTCTCAGATTCTCTCTCCTGCCGTCCTGAGTATAACTTTCACCAACAGTCCTCAGAATTCTCCCAACAGTGTCCTGAGAACATCCACCCAGTCCTCAGAATTTCTCTCTCTCATAAGCCAGATGTCTGAGTATAACTTTGCCACCCCAACAGTCCTCAGAATTTCTCTCTCTCATAAGCCAGATGGCCTACCTCTGCAGCCGTCATGTTCAACCATCAGTTACATCCTGAATCTATCTTCTCCGTGGTCGTCCTCTTCTTTAAAGTGTACTCATTCCAATTACATGGCCTTGAAACAGTCCCGTATTGTTACTTTTCGTCACTGCCTCGTCGTGCTGGGGGTGGGTACACTCCTGCTGCCTTTCTTGGGTGTCGTAGCCGTTTCTCATGCTCCCTCTCAGTAATCAAACCATTATTCTCATTTACACGTTACAAATTTGGTAAGTAGGTCACGTACAATCGACATCAGTTATATGAGGACTATCATCATAGCACTCCGGACATGTCCATAGGTGCTCCAATCTCCGCCTCAGCAAATCCAGTAGCGTCCAGCTGCCCAACACGCCAGTTCGATGTTGATTAATTAATCAATCTCTTTGCATATTTAGTATGTCGTTCTTTTCGGGCTGTACCAATATTGACACCCATCTCTCTCAATCTGGTCAGCGAGGGGATTCACAGCTCTGAAACTCCTCTGTTCGGAAAGAATCTCTCAATGCGTGAATCTCATAATCGACATTTGATAGTGGAAACATTTGAAAGATGCGTCGCCTGATTATGAGTAGGTCATACGATCAGCACAAATTTAAATATATTATGGAAGATATTAAAACAGCACATACCAATCTTTCGCCTCAGAACAGATCACTGCAGGCTCAACCACCACATACACAGAATCAAGCTTGCTCAGACTGCAAAGTGTGCATGCCAGACTGAAATACAGACTCCAGAGTACATCCTGCAGTCATGCCCATCACACATACACCAACGAAACGAAACATTGTCTCATGAAGGAAGCGTACAGAGCAAGCTATAGTGAACTCACGAGAAACTCCAACTGACATGCAGCTTCATAGAGGCAACCCATCTCATGGTTTAGACGAGCATACGAAAACGAACGCAAAGAAGAAGAAGAAATATATACATAGTTAAGGTCAAGTTCAAAAACTAGGAAACGGAAATAGCAAAAACGAAAGTGCTTACGTTATGTTGTACTCTTTCATCTGTTTAATAATCTCCAAACAGATTTTTGCAGTTACAAAAACCGGCTTGACAGTTCCGCTGACATTGGTAACAGTAAAGACGGCGTTGCAGGCAGAAATTGTGCCATTTTCAGTTGTGATGTTGGAGACTCCAGAGTAAGGGCAGTCATCAGTGACACGCTGTCCATTTAGTATGCGGAATGTTGGCTGAGCGCACACTAGATGCAGATAAATAAAGTTAAACTTTATAAATATATATTAGTAGAGTGATAATAGTAGAAGTAGTAGTAGTAACTGTAGTTGTAGTAGCAGTATATGTAGTGGTAGTAGTAGTAGTATGTAGTAGTAGTAGTAGTATGTAGTAGTAGTAACGTAGTAGTAGTAGTATATGTAGTGGTAGTAGTAGTTTGTTTTGTTTTGGTTTTTTTTCGTCCGCTTTCAACTCAGACGAAGTTTCATCTCTGAAACTGATTTTTGCGTGAAAATCTGTTTTTCCATTTCTTACAATGGCAGCAGCGTGCACATTGTAAATTACTTACACTGGCAGCCGTGTGCTCAATGTACTCGTAATTAGTATTCCCTCGCCATACAGGCAGATTTTCTCCGACTTCAGAGGTACTCACGTTATCGTCCTGAGTAAGACCAGGGGACTTGAACAAATGCCGGACAGTAGGTTCGAACCCGAGCTATGAGGCGTCTCACAGCTAGCAGGCCGAGCTACTATCAACTACTCTAGGCAGCCACCCGGTAGTAGTAGTAATTGTAGTAGTAGTAGTAGTATATGTAGTGGTAGTAGTAGTAACTGTAGTAGTAGTAGTTGTTGTATATGCAGTGGCGGTTCGTGATTATTTTTGCTGGTGGGGACAGACACATATTTGTGGAACAATCATGTATTTGGGTTGTTATTTAAAAAAAATAATAATAATAAATACACGTTACACATTATTTTTGGCGGGGCCAGGCCCCACTGGCCCTTAATGACGAGCCGCCTCTGAGTATATATAGTGGTAGTAGTAGTAACTGTATTAGTAGTAGTCTATGTTGTGGTAGTAGTAATATGGTAGTGATAGTAGTTGTAGTAGTAGAAGTAGTAGCTGTGGTAGTAGTAATTCTAGTTGTAGTACTTGCACTGGTAGCAGCAGAAGCTGTAGTGGTAGAAGCAGTAGTTGTAGTGGTAGCATTACTAGTTGCAATTGTAGCAGTAACCGTATCAGTAGTAGTTGTGATTGTGGTTGCAGTATTAGTAGTTATATTGGTAGTAGTAACCAGTCACGCTCTATTCCATTCGACCAGACGCTACGGTTACTCATGATGATGATGATCAGTAACCGTAGCGTCTGGCCGAACTCGAATATAGTGTGACTCCTTGAGGGAGACTAGAGTTCAATACACGGTAAGGCCAAGAATTTTTTCTGTAGGGGCATCAAAGAAAATTTTAACCTGAACAGCTTCGCAGCTACTGCACTAGTCATTCGGCCATTACATTCTCCAGGCTCTCGTTCCACCTGTCCTACACTGCCCAAAAAAGCGGTACTACAGGTAGTAACGAGTCTTAAAAAAATTTATTAGTAAACTGTAGCAGTAGTTGTAGCAGTAGCAGTAGTTGCGGGGGTAATAGTAGTTGTAGTAGTACAGTAGCATCAGTAGTTGTAGTAGTAGTAGTAGTAGTACAGTAGCATCAGTAGTTGTAGTAGTAGTAGTAGTAGTAGTAGTAGTAGTACAGTAGATCAGTAGTGTAGTAGTAGTACAGTAGCATCAGTAGTTGTAGTAGTAGTAGCAGTGCTAGTAGTGTAGTAGTAGTGTAGTAGTAGTAGTAGTAGTAGTAGTAGCAGTAGTAGTAGTAGTAGCAGTGCAGTGCAGCTGCAGTAGGAGTAGTAGAGTAGCTTGCAGTGGTCAGTAGACAGTAGCACCAGTTGCAGTGTAGTAGTAGCAGCAGCTGCAGCTGCAGTAGTAGTAGTAGTAGTAGCAGGCAGTTGCAGTGCAGTAGTAGTAGCAGTAGAGTAGTAGTAGCAGTAGCTGCAGTAGTAGTAGTAGTAGTAATAGTTGAGTAGTAGAATAGTAGCAGTTGCAGTAGTAGTAGTAGTAGTAGTAGTAGTAGTAGTAGTAGTATAGTAAGTAGAACGGATTAGCATAAGCATTCGACTATCGACTCGGTTACAAGAGAGTTGTGGGTTCAATCTCACACTCGACGTCCCACACAAGAGGAAAGGAATTGACCATCCTGCCTCCTGCTCACTAGGGTATAGAAATGGGAAGTGACAGATACTTCATACCCTAAGATCCCATGTCATGGCGGCCAGCCAATGAATCATCATCATTAAGTGCCATGCCGGCTGGCGTAGGCGATCATGGATCTCCACAAATGCCTGTCTCTGGTGTTTCCTATCATCTCAAATGTTGACACTCTTCCGTGCCATGACGTCAGGCTATCCAAAATTTGCTCGCTCTCTCTTTCTCTCTCTCTCTCTCTGTCTTCCTCTGTCTCGTCTCCCTCGATTTTACCGGTTGTTACAATGCATTCTAAACGATGAATAGGGCTGACATCTTGAGAGCCCTCATAGAGTGTGGGCGCAAAGAAGATTTTCATTTAAACTAATCCACGTCAACTACTAGATTGCAAGAGCTGGGTTTAAAGATTGGAGTAGCAAGAAAAGAACAGTACGACAGGTACGTGAGTAGGCTCTTCAATCAAAAGCGAACCGGTACGGTCAGTCGCTGGACAGTGTTGGAGATATTGCGAAGGAGATCGGAGCTCCTGAGGACAAGTCCGGAACGGAATGAAGATATTAGAAACTGAACCTTGGAGATATTGCGAAGGAGATCGGAGCTTCAGGACACGTCCGAGTGCAATGAAGATATTCCAAACTGAAGATGTTGGAGATATTGCGAAGGAGATCGGAGCTCCTGAGGACAAGTCCGGATCGCAATGAAGATATTCCAAACTGAAACTGAAACTGAAATTGAATCCATAAGGTCTGAAAAATTCTACGTTCTATCTTCTGCCTCGAACGCTCCATATCGACCACTTGTCAACCCTCTGTGTGATTTGTATGTGATCTGAGCCTAAGAGCGATTCTACATTGTGCCAGTTGTAGGTCAGCACATCAAGTAGGTCAGCACATCCGATTTCTTGCCCTGCTTTTTATTTACTTGGGTAGCAACCCTAGAGCCTACATCAGTCGTCTCTTACGACATGCATTGACGCTCGCAGTGGTACTATTATCTGCTTGATCTTGTTATTGTGGTGAAGTTGCTGTAATGATGTTGCTGGGAGGATGTTGCTATTATTGGGAAGATAATGTTGTAAGGATGTTGTTGTTATTGTGATGATAATGTTGTGATGATGTTGTGATGATGTTGTGATAATGTTGTGATGATGTTGTGATGATGTTGTAATTATGTTGGTGTGATGATGTTGTTTCTGTGATGATGTTGTTTGGATGATGCTACTGCAATGATGTTGTGATGATGATGTTGTTGCTGTGATGATGCTAACTGGATGCTGATGTTGCTAAGATTGAATGGTAAATATTTGATGGATTTGATGGTTGGATGAATGGCACAAGTTTGAAATGAGAAAACTTACATGATTTAAAGACAGTGGTTGTTGGTGCAGCAGTAGTACTTGTAGTTGGTGCAGCTGTTGTTGTAGTTGGATCAGCTGTTGTTGTAGTTGGATCAGCTGTTGTTGTGGTTGGGTCAGCTGTTGTTGTGGTTGGGTCGGATGTTGTTGTAGTTGGGTCAGCTGTTGTTGTAGTTGGGTAAGCTGTTGTAGTAGTTGGATCAGCTGTTGTAGTAGTTGGATCAGCTGTTGTAGTAGTTGGGTCGGCTGTTGTTGTAGTTGGGTCGGCTGCTGTAGTAGTTGGATCAGCTGTTGTAGTAGTTGGGTCGGCTGTTGTTGTAGTTGGTCAGCTGTTGTGTAGTTGGTCAGCTGTTGTAGTAGTTGGATCAGCTGTTGTAGTAGTTGGATCAGCTGTTGTAGTAGTTGGATCAGCTGTTGTAGTAGTTGGTTCAGCTGTTGTTGTAGTTGGATCAGCTGTTGTTGTAGTTGGATCAGCTGTTGTAGTAGTTGGATCAGCTGTTGTAGTAGTTGGATCAGCTGTTGTAGTAGTTGGATCAGCTGTTGTAGTAGTTGGATCAGCTGTTGTAGTAGTCGCTGGTGTTGGATCAGCTGTTGTAGTAGTTGGATCAGCTGTTGTTGTAGTTGGATCAGCTGTTGTAGTAGTTGGATCAGCTGTTGTTGTATGTAGTTGGATCAGCTTGTTGTGTGTTGTAGTTGGATCAGCTGTTGTTGTAGTTGGGACGGCCGTTGTTGTAGTCGGTGCTAGTGTTGTGGTATCAATCCTTGGTTCTAAATTGCCACAGGTGATATTTGGGTCACACTTGCATGGATTGGTGGTGGCTGTGGAAAATAAAATAAAACACATTTTACAGTCTCTTCTTCTCCTTCTCGTTCTTCCTTGTTCAATGTCTACACAATGAGTCAGGTTCTCTGGGTGTAGGATGTTGTGTTTGTTAGTTCATCAAGGCTTCCAAGCAGATGTGTGTGAATGTCTGTCTCTGTTGGCCTGTGTAACACTTTACAGTGTCTTTATTATGTTCAGGTAATGTCTGTCCTGTCTTGTTTCATTTACATCTCTCCCGCGTTGTTCTATTTTCTCTTTTTGTTTCGTTCACTCACTACGAATTCAGGTGTAGTCATTGCACCTATTATGTCGCCTCGGACTGATTTTTGTATGAAGGCTTACTTTCCCCATCACCAGAGTTCTTTGCCATTCGGGCGAGAATTACTCCAACTTCAGAAGTATTTGTAATTTTGATCTCGAAGTAAAGGATCAGGGTCTTCTATAGTCCAACCCCCACATCGTGCGGACACCGATAATTTTATTTTATTTTTCGTCCAAGCTGGTTTCGAACCTTAAAGCTTCCCCGGCAAGTGCTCACTAGTGCAGAGTGTTATCAACGTGACTCTCAGCAACACTTTAAGTATATCTTACTGCAACTTTGTGGAGATGGGCTTACAACTAGTTCTCTCTATTTATCACCTCCATTTATTGTTACGTTTATCTTTCCTATCTTGTAAGCAACTTTTTCTTTCCAATCATTTTTCCAATTTATCTCTTATCTTATTTGGTCATTTCGCTCGTGTATTACCGGGGCTCGCAAGGGGAGCAAATAATAATAACACCGAGATCTACAAGGCATGTTGTAAGAGGGGTCTGAGGTAGGGCCAAGGAAGCTACCCAAGTTAAAAATAAAAGCGTCGCAGATATCGGATGTGCTGATCTACTTGTAGGTGCATAACTGGCACAACGTACAATAGCTCTTAGACTCAGATCCGCCCGAGTGGTTACCGGGGCCCAAATTTGAGACGTAAAGAATAGAACCACTGTTACCTGCCACGCATGTCGTAAGAGGCGACTAAGGAGGTTTGGTTGAAATCGGATGCATGTGTTCGCTAGGGAATGCTAACCCGAAACAAATGCTTGCAGAAAACGGATGCACCAGGCCGTAAGGTGCATAACATGGTGCAACGACCCTCACAATGAGGAATGGATAACGGATTCTACGGTCGCCAATCTGCTTCTGAGATTTAGCCACGCGGTAAGAATGTCAGAATCATCATCACGAGGGTGGCCAAAACTTACTGCAGGAAGAGGTCGGCACAAACGGGGAAGCAGAAATCATAGGAATTATATCCTACAGAATTGCCCCAGTATGCAGACTTGAGAAGAAAGAGGTGGCCCACTTACACTAGTGTCCAAGACAAACTGTATGGCGTGGCTGATAATCTGAGACAGACGCTGCCTTTATTAGAGAATCCGAAATCCCAATCTAGTGAGAACGCAGAAGAAGAAGACTCAGATCACATACAAATCACAAAGAGCAGTTTAACAAGTGCTCGATAGGGGCGATTGAAGAAGAAGACGAAGAGGGTGTGTTCATTTTAGCTCTTTAATCTTATTTTCTTTCTGTAGAACATACCAGGTCATTATATTTTGCCTACGTACCGGACACTGCAGACTTAACAAACACATATATAGACTAGGAATAAGTCAAACAGCTCTCTGACAGTGTCAGCAGGCGGAACAGACACTAGAGCATGTCCTGCAAGACTGTCCTCTCCTGTGTGAGCTGAGAAGCAACATGTGGCCACACTCAGTCGACCTAAAAACCAAACTGTGGGGAAACCTGACAGACCTGAAGCTGACTGCCCAGTTTGTGGTCCGCAGTAAACTAAGCGCATCATAGGAGATCGCTGAGAAGAAGAAGACCTGAAGCTGACTGCCCAGTTTATGGTCCGCAGTTAACCAACCTTCATGGAGATCGTTGAAAAAAACCTGACAGACCTGCTGACGTCCAGTTTGTTCCAGTAACAAGCGATCATAGGAGATCGTTGAAGAAGGAAACCTGACAGACCTGAAGCTGACTGCCCAGTTTGTGGTCCGCAGTAAACTAAGCGCATCATAGGAGATCGTTGAAGAAGGAAACCTGACAGACCTGAAGCTGACTGTCCAGTTTGTGGTCCACAGTAAACTAAGCGCATAACCAGGGAATAGCTGTAGAAGAAGAAGATTTTCCTGGTATCGGCTCACTTCCTCGTTCAGTTTATCACTTCCTTTGTATGTTGGAATTTTTCCATTCCTTCATAAGTTCAGTTTATCACTTCCTTTGTATGTTGGAATTTTTCCTTTCCTTCATAAGTTCAGTTTATCACTTCCTTTGTATGTTGGAATTTTTCCATTCCTTCATAAGTTCAGTTTATCACTTCCTTTGTATGTTGGAATTTTTCCATTCCTTCATAAGTTCAGTTTATCACTTCCTTTGTATGTTGGAATTTTTCCATTCCTTCATGTATAATAAATAATAATAATTCCTCTCGTACCGTTATACGTTACATAGGGCCTGCAAGTAATTTCTCCATACCGCTCTATCCTGGGCAACTCTCTCAATCTCCTCCATGGAACTGAGACCGATATTTCCTGCCTCTCTCAGCAAAGTTCGTTTCAGGGTCTCCTTAGGTCGACCCCTCTTTCTTGAACCCTTTGCATCCCACTTCAATGCCTGCTTTGATATTCGTTGATCCTTTCTCCTCAAGGTGTGCCCAACATATCTACATCTTCTCTTTCTTATAACAGTTGTCACTAGTGGTTGACCAGACATGTCTCTGATTTCATCACTTCTCCATTCCTTCATGTGTCCACTTTAATTCTTCCATTATTTATTAAATTTATAATTTCTATTATTTATTCCACTTATCTTTTGGACGAAATCTATAAACTGGAACTATCCAAAGGCGAAGGATTGACTTTAATGCCCCAGGTTTCCCCATATGGCTCCGACCCTGTCGGCAAAGATGGCATGCCATGTCTCGGTTCCGTTTCAAACCCACAACATTCAGTACGACAGGCAAACGAGTTAACCACTTTGCCAATAAGATCTCCAAAACTGGAACTATAAACAAGCTTAACCCTTTCACCCATCCGAGCCGATATAAAGGCTCGCATTAATTTGTTAAGATGACGCAAAGACAGTATTTCGGGAATTTCAAAAGGAAAAATGAAAATCGTGGCATATCATTTACATGACGTAGCCATAAACCACAGTAAATGAGTCGTTGATTTTCTAGGCACCACTCATACGTTCAGTAGTTTGCCTTTGCTTTCTGAACGGGGAGGTCCATTTTTTACCTTTCGAAAAATCTCACGGAAACGAATTTTCTTCCAAACTTGCCGAAGCAGTTTGGAGTTACCCGTTGTACAAGTAGAATTGGATGCCCTGAGGGCAGAGTGAGAGGGGTGTTTAATCAGTGAGCCACGGGAACCATCAGTATGCATACTCTTCGATATCTGTTGGGGAGATTGAGCACCTATGGGTCTGCCCGGAGTGCAATGACGTCAGTTTAGTAACAACCAATAACCACAGTGGAGTTTGAACCAGGAACGCTTGGGTGTGTGACCGAGCTCACGACCACTTAGCGTCACAGACGCACACTATGTCTCTATACATTGCAATAGAAATACGTTTGGAGGTAAACAAAAATTCTGGAGCAGAAGTTTAAAGGGTTTTAAAGCCGAAGGATTGACTTCATTGCACCGGGTTTTACCCCATATGGCTCGGTCCTCTCCGCAGAAATGGCACAGCCACCTGCCGAGAGTATTGCACAAAGCACGAACTCCGTAGCTCTGGCAACAATCCCAGGGGTCTCTGCAAAAAACTGCACTCGTGAACAGAACGACGCAGTCCGGATTCGAACCCATGACCTTCGACTCGCAAAGCAAAGGGTTTAACCACTCAACCACAGGTATAGTAATACTCACAGTCTTGGCAGCAATCGTTTCTGGTCTCAACGTACGTGCAACATTTAACGTCTTGTCTCAAGGTATAGCTTTTTCTCTTGGCAATATAAGGATCGTTTTTGAACAGGCTCCTGGTGAAGCATAGGGAAACAGTTTACATTCATGTAATAGAAGAATATACAGACAGACAATAGTAGTAGGATATACATACAGACATTAGTAGTAGGATATACATACAGACATTAGTAGTAGGATATACAGACAGACATTAGTAGTAGGATATACATACAGACATTAGTAGTAGGATATACATACAGACATTAGTAGTGTGATATACAGACAGACATTAGTAGTAGGATATACATACAGACATTAGTAGTAGGATATACATACAGACATTAGTAGTAGGATATACAGACAGACAATAGTAGTAGGATATACATACAGACATTAGTAGTAGGATATACAGACAGACATTAGTAGTAGGATATACATACAGACAATAGTAGTAGGATATACAGACAGACATTAGTAGTAGGATATACATACAGACATTAGTAGTAGGATATACATACAGACAATAGTAGTAGGATATACATACAGACATTAGTAGTAGGATATACATACAGACATTAGTAGTCGGATATACATACAGACAATAGTAGTAGGATATACATACAGACATAGTAGTGGATATACATACAGACATTAGTAGTAGGATATACAGACAGACATTAGTAGTAGGATATACATACAGACAATAGTAGTAGGATATACATACAGACAATAGTAGTAGGATATACATACAGACAATAGTAGTAGGATATACATACAGACAATAGTAGTAGGATATACATACAGACATTAGTAGTAGGATATACATACAGACATTAGTAGGATATACATACAGACATTAGTAGGGTATACATACAGACATTAGTAGTAGGATATACAGACAGACATTAGTAGTAGGATATACATACAGACATTAGTAGTGACTATACATACAGACATTAGTAGGATATACATAGAAATAGTAGTCGATATACATACAGACATTAGTAGGATATACAGACAGACATTAGTAGAGATATAATACAGACATTAGTAGGATATACATACAGACATTAGTAGTAGGATATACATACAGACATTAGTAGTAGGATATACATACAGACATTAGTAGTAGGATATACATACAGACATTAGTAGGATATACATACAGACATTAGTAGGATATACATACAGACATTAGTAGTAGGATATACATACAGACAATAGTAGGATATACATACAGACATTAGTAGGATATACATACAGACATTAGTAGGATATACATACAGACATTAGTAGGATATACATACAGACATTAGTAGGATATGCATCTATGTTTTGTCAGTCCCCTCTCCCCTCCAAACAGATGTCGATGGGTATACATACTGATGGTTCTGTGCTCTTTGGTTAAACACCCTCCTCACTCTGTATCTCATTTATCCAGTTCTACTTGTACAACGGGTAGCACCAAAAGCCTTAAATCGCTGGATCGTTTTTAGTGTCCTCATCCAACAGACATTATCAGAAGCATCGTTGGTACTATACCATGCATACAGTACATCGAGAGGCAAAGAATCAAGTGGTTCGGTCATCTAGTGAGAATGGAACCATATTTACTACCATCACGTGCCTATAATAATCGACATTCAGGGCACAGAGCACGAGGCAGGCCAAGAACACAATGGACAGATAACATCTCAGAGTCCCTGCGAAAGCATGGACTGACAACGTCAAGCGCAACACACCTGGCACAAGATATAAAACTAACTCTCCCCACGACTCTTCACGGCAAATGTGGTTAAGATAAGATAAGATATAAAGAGACAGACGTGAAGAGACCGAAGAACATCCCCTTATCCATCTTCAACTCTCCGACAATCAATAAGCCTACTGTTGATGCAAGTTTGTCAGCTCTTTCACTGCCGTAAACATCCGCATGCCCAGGACAGTATATCCACTTAAGCCTCTGGAGGTTAGAAACTTCTATAGACGACATCCACTCATACCAAATCCTGCCATTTTGAATCTTTCGAAGCATCGACTGAGAGTCAGATAGAACAAGGGCCCCAGAAAAAAAGTGTCACCGAGAGGTGGACTAATGGAGGATAGCAGTAACGGCATCAACCTTCATCCTCAAACTAGAAGCAGTTTGTAGCAGTATGCTGCACTTGGTAAGAAAGTTCAAATACTTTATGAAACAGAAAGGCTGCAGTTTTTACAGATACCATCATTATCATCATGAAATAGCTTGTCCTGAGCAGAACTTTGCCACCTTAACAGTCCTTCAGAATTTCTCTCTCTGTATGCCAGATGTCTCGCCTCTGCAGCCGTCATGCTCAAACCATCAGTTACATCCTGAATCCATCTTCTCCGTGGTTTTCCTCTTCTCCTCTGTGCCGGAATGCCTCCTTCCATGATGGTCTTTACCAGCCCTTCGTGTCTCTTTATGTCCAAAATACTCTAATTTTCTCTTTCTTATTTGTAGCATCAGTCAGTTTTCTTTGATTTTGAGTTCTTTCTAGATAATCTATTTGTTCTCTCTCTGTCCATGATATACGGATGACTCATCTGTAGCATTTATATTCGTTTCTTCTTGTTTTTCGAAAGCTCCATATCGACCACTTGTTAACCACTCTTTGTGATTTGAATGTGATCTGAGCATAAGAGCGATTGTACGTTGTGCCAATTATGCGCCTATAAGTAGGCCAACACATCCGATTTCTGCGACTATTTTTATGTACTAGGGTAGCTTCCCTTGGCCCCTACCTAAGGCGCATCTTACGACATGCATTGTAGATCGCAGTGTTACTATTCTTTGTTTACCCCATGGGCCCCAGCACCAAACAGGCGCATTTATATTCAAAAGCACATATAAGTTTTTCTACAGACATGTTAAATGTCCATGCTTCACACCTATAACCTGCCGCACGGATACCACTGGACCTAAATCTTAATGGAATTTCAAGTCAAATGTTTGACTTAATTGCACTGTGTTTCACTGCACTACTCAGCCCCTCTTCACAGAACTCACACGTTACATGCAGACTAGATTGTACAAAGCACAAGCTTTGTATCTTCAGCAATAATCCTAGGGATCACAAGCAAAAGATTTGGACACGGAGGTAACTAAGAACAACCATTCCCCTACCCCAAGGTAGCAGTTAACAGACTAGACAGATAGTTGATAGATAGATAGATAGGATAGTAGAAACGAGATAGGTAGTACAGGGTGTTCAAGATAATTGCAGCCCCATTGACAATTCGAAACTTGCCAGGTACACATTGAGTTGTGTTTATTTACTATTTAAACCGGTTCTGACTAGCTCGTCCTACGTCACATTTGTTCATCGACACCTTCCCGCACTACAATTACACACCGTCACACAACCTTGACCTATTCTACGTCATAATTGAACCTTCTCATTTCCATACATATATGCCAGATTAGCTCCATTCACAGGCTGCTTTTAAGTTGAAGACCCTGTATAACGAGACACCATAGGGCTTGCACACCAAAGCTGCACACTACGATGGGAATAGCAGTACTAGAACGAGACTGGTTTGACGTAGACTAGTTAGGACTGCTTAGCGACGATAGTGACAACATAGGGAGACGGATTAAACATTGGAGCGAGCGGACGTGTTGGTAAACGAAGTAATATCAAAAACATCTAACGCAACTATCAGAATTGAGTTCGTGTCATTACCATCTTGTCTAGAAGTTGTCAACATCAGCTATCATGCATTAAACATCCTGCGTGATTTTTTGATTTTTTTTTTCCGATTCAGAAGCACTTGAGTTGAAAGCTCTTCAACTCGGTGTCATGGACATCGTAACCCTTCGGCTCGGTGCCACGAACACCGTAAATCTGGGGAACCTGTAGCTTTTCTGCCAGTCCGCGGAGTTGAACCCGCACTTACAGAGGACTAGTCACCCGTAGTCCAACGCGCTACGAACACGCTGGACACGCGGGCTATCCTGCGTGATTCTGCAGCCCCACTCATTCGAGCCTACTAAAATATTATCCAAGAATCACCCTACTACAGCTTGCTTGATTTACTGCTTGATTGATTGCTTGATTGATTGATATGATCATCATCATTTCACTTCGGTGAGTAAACATGTGTGCTTCGATCCCTTTCTTACATAAGAAGATCTCAGCGGAAGGACACGAACTCCGTAGCACCGGTGACGGTCCCAGTTGTAATTTGGAAGATGGTGTAAATATTTTGTAGGAACTTTTACATATCTTAATCTTTCTAAAGAGTGTTTACAGGGAAGCAGCTTTCCAGCCTGCTCTTCGCGTTTTTTGAACTGACAAATGGGTCTTTTACGTGTTTAACTTGAACATATGATCTACTTTTTATCATCCATCTCCGATATGACTAGGAACTCGATCTCACCTACACTGAGATTAGGCATCTCTGGAAAAATTACCGATTGCTCCACGAGGAGCGAAACGAGCATCTTAAAAAAGAGAGCCGTGCTCCTAAGGAGACGAACTAGGAGACCCTGAAGCGAACTTTACTGAGAGAGGCGTGAAATATCGGTCTCGGTTCCATGGAGGAGATTCATCGAGTTGACCAGGATAGAGCGGTATGGCGAAATTGCTTGCATTCTTATAACGTATTACAGTACGAGAGGAATTGTTATTATTGTTAATGTAACAAGTTATTAACAGTAGATTAAAAAGTCTTACCCCCTAGTGCAAGATAAGGGTGAGTTGTAGTATCGTCTGCCATCACTGCCTAGATAAGTATTGATGGTGCTGACTTGAGCCACGACTTGTGTGCAGGCCAACATCATCATCAGTGTAGTCATTAGTATCTCCATTGTCGCCATTTATCAGGAGAAAATGAGTATTAAGAAAGGAACTGTTTCTGGGGAGACAAAAATTATGAAGGAAATGTTTAGTAAAAGTTGTTTTATGTAGGAAGTCGTTTAGTGAAAGTGGTATTCTGAATGGAATGTTTAGTAAAAGTGGTATTCTGAATGGAATGTTTAGGAAAGTGTCAATTTTAATGGGGAAATGTTTAGGATGAAAACTGAATTGATAAGGAAAAGTTTGAAACTTAAATACTGATTAGAATGTTTGGTTTGAAGACTAGAATCTAATGAAAATTGTTTTGAAAAACTAGACATTTGTAAGGATAGCTTGGAAGACTGAAATTCTTAAGATAAATTCTTTTGTAATTTAATTCGTTATTTATGAAGCACACAAAAAAGTCCGTTTTAGAAATCTCTTCTTATCCTGACACTGTGAGACAAAACAAGATTAGAGACGCGCACACAAAAACCTGTTCTAGAAATCTCTTCTTATCCTGACACTGTGAGACAAAACAAGATTAGAGAGCACACATAAAGCCCGTTCTAGAAATCTCTTCTTATCCTGACACTGTGATGCAAAACTGATTGAAGCTATAAGCCGTTCTAGAAATCTTATCCTGCACTGTGATGCAAAACTTGATTAGAGAAGCGCATACAAAAACGCGTTCTAGAAATCTCTTCTTATCCTGGCACTGTGATGAAACGATTAGAGCATACAAAACGTCGAATTCTTATCCTGACACTGAGACACAAGATTTGAGAAAAGAAAGACTATTGAGAAACTCATGAAAGAAACCAAATAAAAACATTGAAACCAAGAAAACATTGAAACCAAATAGAAAACATTGAACCAAATGAAACATTGAACCAAATAGAAAACATTGAAACCAAATAGAAAACATTGAAACCAAATAGAAAACATTGAAAAAATGAAACTGAAACCAAATAGAAAGTAGCGACACTGGGTTGAGAAGGAAGACCAGCACCTCTGAAGTCGGTGTAAGACTCGCCTGAATGGACACTGGTGATAAGAAAAGCAAGAGATTCCGCAATAATCAGTCCGAAGGCTCCCTGACTACGTCTGAATTCATATCGGAGAATGAGGAGGGAGTGGGAGAAAATAAGATGAGCATATAATGTAGCAAAGCAAATCTTGTCCTGGAACCAGCAGAGAAAGAGTAACAGAGGAGGATGAGCACAACCTTCGTAAGTAGAGAGATGGAAATAGATACTGACGTCTCTTGGAAGGCGTGGTCAAGTGGAAGTAGGAAAGAATGACGAACGATTGGTGAAGATTTGTGCTCCAGTTGGAGCTTAAGGAATTAGTATTATCAGTGGCGGCTCGTGGTCCTTTCTCTTGGTGGGCCAGACACATTTTTTTTAAAAATCATGTTTTTTTTTAGTTTTTACTATTTTTTGTCTATTCCGGGAAGTTATTCCCCTTTCGGTTTTTGGTGGGCCCCACTGGCCCTTAATGACGAGCCGCCCCTGAGTATTATTATTATTAATAATAATTGTTTGAAATTGTAAATACTAGTATCCAAACATTCTAGTCTCCCTTTGCAAACACAGAAATATAATCTACTTTGATGTAGTAACTTAATTATTACTCTCCGCTTCTCGTGGAGTATAGGACATCAACAGTTGTTTGCCACTTTTCCGGCCTAGGACTGTTTTCTTTATGGTCTCCCAGGATAGTCGAGCATCCTACAGTTCCTCAAGACGACTTCATCTCCAGGTCTGTTTAGGAAGTCACTTTTCCGTTTTCCATGCGGGTTCAACAAAAGTGTTGTCTAGTGAGACTGACTGTGTCTTCGTAGGATTCCCTGACCCATCACCATTTTCTCATCTTAACGTGGTCATTACGGGTTTGTCTGTTCTTATCCACAGGTCTGTGCTCAACTCTCATACCATTCAGTTGAGAATCTGTCAAGACATCCGTTGACAAAGGTCTGAACTTATTTGTATTAACTTGATGACTGCCACGTTTCTGGCCTACAGCAACACAGATTCACATTTGTATTAACTTGATACTCGCCATGTTATCTAGCCATACAGCAACACAGATTTCACATTTGTATTAACTTTGACTGCATGTTATCTGAGCATACAGCAACAGATTTCACATTTGTACTTAACTTGATGACTCGCCATGTTATCTGAGCCATACAGCAACACAGATTTCACATTTGTACTTAACTTGATGACTCGCCATGTTATCTGAGCCATACAGCAACACAGATTTCACATTTGTATTTAACTTGATGACTCGCCATGTTATCTGAGCCATACAGCAACACAGATTTCACATTTGTATTTAACTTGATGACTCGCCATGTTATCTGAGCCATACAGCAACACAGATTTCACATTTGTATTTAACTTGATGACTCGCCATGTTATCTGAGCCATACAGCAACACAGATTTCACATTTGTATTTAACTTGGTGACAGCCATGTTATCTGAGCCATACAGCAACACAGATTTCACATTTGTATTTAACTTTGTGACTCGCCATGTTATCTGAGCCATACAGCAACACAGATTTCACATTTGTATTTAACTTGTTGACTCGCCATGTTATCTGAGCCATACAGCAACACAGATTTCACATTTGTATTTAACTTTGTGACTCGCCATGTTATCTGAGCCATACAGCAACACAGATTTCACATTTAAGCTGGATATCCTGAGCTTTCTTTTAGTGGACATGGCAGTAGATTTCAAAACTGTGTGCATGAGAGTGAAGGCTTGTCGGACTTCCTAATCCTGGCATTTATGTCCTCATCTGTACCTCATGATTGGCTAATCTTGCTTCCAGTGTAGTCAAATTCATCAACATCTTCTATGCCCTTTCCTTGATACCGCAAACACAGCAAGATAAGTTACTTCGATGTCGTAAAACTGCCTCACCTGAAAAAGTTCGAATTATGTTATATTTCTCTTCAAACACTGTAATCTAAGTTATTTCGATGTAGCAAACACTATTTCGATGTAGCAAACACTATTTCGATGTCGCAAACACTATTTCGATGCCGCAAAACTGTCTCACCTGATAATGTTCGAATTATTCCGTATTTCTTCAACATCTGTAATCTGTTACTTCGATGTCGTAAACAATATCCTATCCGAATATATTCGAATTAATTTGTTTTGTCGACATTTCTTGTCACTCAGAACAAGATCGAATTAATTTCTTGAATATTTATATGCGTTTTCTAACCACGTGACAGAATGAAAACTTAAACATAATTATATGCAGCCTGGACTGTTTTATTCATATTTTTAAAAGCTTTTAAAAAAATATATTTTAAGGAATAAATGAAAGGAAGGAGTGACCGCCATGTTTGCGCTAGTTTCTCTGTACAAATTTGCTCTACATACAAGAAGTAATTGATGTCATATACCGACGTTAAAGAATGAATAGCCAGAGGAATTTGTAATATAGTATTTACTTAAGACGGTTGGTCCCACAGTCCCAGTTCATGATAACAGCTGAATGGTTTATGAGATAACTCTTCTTAACAGTTCAAAATTATAAATATTAGAGTATGTTCCCTTCCCTTCAACAAATTCTGACTCTCAGATCGTATTGTAGATTTCATGGCTCCAAAAATAGTACGCAGACACCTGTTTTGTGTTTTTCCCAGTATCGATTTGTTTGAATGGGCTGCTGATATCCATGTCGATGATGCATATTCCAGGTCGGTCTAACTACACCAGTGTAGACCTGACTCAGAATTCGACTATCAGCTCCCCAGGTAGTTCCAGCCAGCTTCCGCATCACACTTTGTTTCCTCATAGCCTTTCTTTTTGTTTCCATTATGTGATGTTTCCATGTCAGACGACTGTCAAGTTTAACTCCCAAAAAGGTTGGAGTATGGGAATGGGGAACGATATCATGGTTAAATTTCAGTCTGAAGTGTTCTTCCTTTGTTGACAATGAGAAAAGCGTTGCTATAGTTTTGCTCCGGTTTATTTCTAGACCCCATTTACTTGCCCACATTATGACGCTGTTCAGGCTTTCCTGGAGTTTAAAGATGGCAGGACCCAGAAACTCGGAGGTTTACCACACAGCTAGATCATCAGCATGGAGAAAGTGTGATACATGTCTGGGCAGGGTTTGTGGCAGATCATTAATATATACCAGGAAAAGTAATGGGGACAGTACGCTGCCCTGTGGGACTCCTGCTCTTAATTTGAATCTGGGACTGTGCACTCCATCCAATTTTACAGATGTTTGTCTATGGGTAAGAAAGTCTTTTATCCAATAGTACATTCTACCCGTATTCCACTGCGTAAGAGCTTGAGTAGCAAACCATCTTTCAAGACTTTGTCGAAGGCATGAAATATACACCAATTGTAGAAATGGAAAAGGCAGCCAACATCCAGCCCTTGGAAGATAGAAGAAGGAGAAAAGTGATTCTACAGATTGAAAGGATCAAAAGGATGCCTCACCATCCACTGCATGAAAAAAATGGCGGCTAGAACAAAAAACAGACTAAAGCGTACAAGTCTAACCCACAAAGCAAAAGAAATAAGAACGTCATACTTGGAACTACTAAATCATAATTCCATACCTGAAGAATTGCTTTTTGATCACTGGGAACCAAACTCAGTAGCACTAAACTTCTCAACCTCCATCCCTAAATTATTAAGCAAAGATGCCGAGCCTAATCTAGTGAAGAAAGCAACTACAATGGAACATCTCCATTACATGTTTCCAGAAGACAGCTGGTAAGAATTTACATAGATGGATCGGCAATGGAGGCAACCATGAATGGTGGAGCAGGAGTGTACATTAGACACCCAGATGCTACTACTGTGTCTCTAGCGGCTCCTACTGGAAGAATATGTTCCAACTACAAAGCAGAACTCTTAGCCCTTCTGATGGCAGCACAGCACATGAACAAGCTGCAAGAAGCTGCAGGCAAGATGGTATTTCTTACAGACTCACTGTCAGCTATACAAGCCCTGGAGGCTAAATCCACTGATAGCACAGTACAAAACCTAAAAGAGAACTTGCTCAGCTTTCAGAAAAGGCAGAAATTCACTTGCAGTGGATTCCATCTCACTGTGGCATTGCAGGCAATGAGAGGGCCGATGTCTTAGCTAAGGAGGGCAGTGCCAAAGAGAAAATTAACCAACCCTTGTCTTTACAAGAGGTCAAAACCCTCATACAGAAAAAATATGCAGTAGACTGGAAGATAAACACTGGATATGATTATGGTAAAGACTTCCTCAAAGACCTAAGCAGAAAAGACCAGGACATTATATTTCGACTCGCACCGGACACTGCAGACACAACAAACACTTATATAGACGGAATAAGTCAAACAGCTCTCTGCCAATGTCAGCAGGCGGAACAGACACCAGAGCATATCCTGCAAGGCTGTCCTCTTCTGTGAGAGCTGAGAAGCAACATGTGGCAACACCCAGTCGACCTTAAAATTAAGCTTTGGGGAAACCTGACAGACCTGAAGCTAACTGCCCAGTTTGTGGTCCACAGTAAACTAAGCGCATGACCAGAGATCGCTGAAGAAGAAGAAGAAGATCGTATTTTTCTTTATGAGTTTTAGACTGAGGACCTTGGAGTTTATGAAGATCAATTCTCATATATATATATATGGTAATTAGCTGATAAACAATATAGCAAACAAAAAAATTAGATACGTTGGTCACATCAAGCGTCACGATGGCCTGGAGAGAACAATATTAGACGGCTGGGTCCCAGGACGCAGAGGCAGACCAAGAAGAAGATGGCTACAAGATATTAAAGAAACCATGAATATGACCATCGACGTAATGGGTGAACTGGCTAGAGACAGAATGAATTTCAGATGCGCTGCAAAGAGAGCAATTTCCTATAAAGGATACGCACCTTGATATTAATATGCGATACTAGTACGGAACAATGATCAGAGAAATCAGCTTCATTTTTGTTCCTGGTCACGCATGAGTTAGGGGTAATGAACGAACTGATAGATTGTCTGGTTTGGCTACAATATCAAAGGGGCTGCAATGGGCCGAATTGACATTCTTCACGCACTGAGAGTCTTTCCAAGCAGAGAAGTTTCAGGGCTGTGAATCCCACTGGCTGACCAGATTGAGAGAGATGGGTGTCGATATTGGTGTAGCCAGAACAGAATGACATACCAAATATGCAAAGAG